>WEKX01013969.1:0-81444 GCA_013390025.1 Pitta sordida | reverse complement strand
ACTGTGAGGGAACTAGGTTTGTGTTTACCGCTCGGGGATGTGCTTTGGATCTGTGCGGGTGTTAGATGGTGAGTTGGCCTAGATGATCCCTGTGGGTCCCTTCCAACTCATAATATTCTGTGTGTGAATTCTGTGTGTGAACTCCCCAACCCACCATAAATCAGTACATCTGTAGAACCGTATAAGAAAATAGAAGTGAAAAAACAAAAACAAACAAACAAAAACCCCAAACCCCAAAACCAACTAGTATTCTTTGCTGTACCCACACTGGCAAGTGAGTGCTCCCACTCAGCAAAGCTAATTTCAACTGGTCAGGTGGTGGTGGGTCTCTCTGTCACCTTCTGCTAAGCAAAAATGATAAATCATGTCCACACTCAAAGTAAAAAAACAAACTCAAAAAACCTCAAAACATACTCACCAATAATGAACCTAAATATTTAAAAGAAAATAATTTTAAAATGCTAATGGTAATTCTCATGAAGACTGGTGTAATACTTACATGGAAACAAATTAACATTTTCATTCCACAAAACAAAATTAACACAGAACTCACACACATAGAACTACAGTTTCCATTGGGAAAATGGCTTAAAATTAAAATGGTTTTACTCAGAACTTTTTTTTGTTGAAGTATGAATGCATTTATGCTGGACAACAGTTTACATACATTGTAAAGCCACAGGCATATTTTCAAGAGGTATGGGCCCTCCTCAGTGTATCTCCATGCACAGTCTACATGTTTTACCACTGGACTTGCACATTCACTCTCACACACAAACATATACAGACAAAACACAGACAACTATCTGCTTGGATTAGCTTTCTTTTAAGGCTTCTGTAAGGTACCCTAGTGCTCCTAACGTGACCAAAATTACGAACGAAATTGCACAAAGGAGCAGAATTACTTGCAAACTATTGATCTGCTTTCAGACTTAAAAAAATAGAGCGAAACAAGTTTTTCCTTTTATTTGAGTTTTATTAAACATCTGCATTTAAGAAAGGCATGACGGTATATCTGCAAACAACGAAAGACATGGGAATCTTAACATGAGGTTCTCAACCAGAACAGATGTTCAAACTTGACTCCTAAGGGACAATTTCCTTTGATCTTTACAGTAACACAGCCCTGGCTGTGCAATGAGACACTGCCAGCTCCACTCCACCAGGGCCACTCGACCAGCAGTGTCTGGTAGCACGGACTTGTGGCTCCGGTGCGTATCACTTCAGACCTGAGGTTGATGAGAAGTCACAGTTCAAACACCAACAGACCTAAGTGTCCCCCAACTCTTCCCAGTGGGCTCACCTCCTGCACATCAGGAGCACATCAGGGCAGGAAAATGCACAGAGAACAGTGCTCACTTACTGTATATCCAGCCATTGGGGAGTATTTTTGCCCACCCTTTTTTTGGTATCCTGCAGTACATATTCTGAAACTGCAACTACTGGTGTTGGGTGAAAGATGTGACAGCAGGTATATTAAGAAAATAGGTACAATGAATAAAATAAAAAATAGCATATGATATAATGTGTACACACAAGCATCTTTCATTTTTTATCTGTGAAATGTGTATTAACTGCAGAATGCCAGGCCATTAGTCTAAAAGGCTATGTATGGCTATCTTAGCCTATGTACGGTCAAAGGATTTTTGTGAAGCATTATGGAGAAAGATTCTTCGGGAACCATCAGGGCTTTCCAGATCTACTTGCTCTTGTGCATCAGCATCACCCTGAAGCTAGGAATGCCAGAAGCAACTAATAAAATTGCCTGACCAGTCTTATAAGACAAACAGGAATGACTGTAGCTCATGGTATGCACCTGAACTACAGATATGAGAAAAGGACAGCAATGAGTGAGATGGGGAAGTGAGATTTTTTTTCTCACTTTTACAACAGCAGCAGATTTCAATGTATGTAACATAATTACTTTAATGATACATATCTGTAGGTACCAAATTGCAATTTTGATTTAAAAAGTTGGTCAGACAAAAGTTTGGTAGTCCTGTTATTCCCCAGTGTCAATTGTTGCTTATTCGTCTATCAGCTCCCATTCCCTAAGCCGTTTCTGCCTTTGCTGAACAGTGAATAAGTTCAGTCAGCCATCGTCAGATTCAAATTCATGAGACACTTCCTCTGACGAGCTGTTCCTGTGGATCCGGCCATCACTTTTCATGCTGTGAAAAGTCTTCTTAAAGGCCTCCATCATGGCATGGGCCAGCTTCTTGGCCTCTAGCTTGCTCTCACACTCTACGGCATGGCAGTCCATCTGGTAGGACAAGTCATCGTTGATCTCCCGATATACCCAAGCAAAGATGTTTGGGCTGATGTTGTGGTCAGCAGTGCAGTAGGCTATACGTGCTACCTGAAAGGTATCCATGTGGACTGTCGCCTCACCTTTGAGGTCCAGATGATGCAGCCAGACTTGGAAAGGGCGAATTTCCAGAAGGGCATTAGTTGGGTAAACATCCTCCCTGGTGAGCGTGTGCTTCTTCCATAATTCAATGACCGGTTTCTCTGTGCAGCCTGATAAAAATTGCATCCCTGTTGTGGAAACCTTACCCAAATATGTAACCTGCAAAGAAGAGCAAAAAAAGATGAAAACACAGATGGCAGACTCCAGTGTTACCTTCTGCCATTCCTGGGAACTTTTCTTTATCTGGAAAACAAAAGCAACCCTCTGCAAACTCCACAGTTTCCCCCTTCACTTTCTGAAAATCAATTTTCAAACTGCTTCCCAAATATTTGTTTTTTCAGATGCTGACTTCACCTTTCAAATCCAGGTGCTAAAAACAGCCAGTGTCTGTCTTGCTTCAGCAATACCTTTGATAAGTTCGTGTTAGTAAGTGCTTGGTGGAGCAGGCACCAAGTAGCTGTGATGCAAACCACTTTTTTTCCTTCCTGCTTTATTCCGGTGATTTATTTGTATCATATTTTGAACATTATTATTAGGGAGACGGACACATTCTCAGCTTGATAATGCAAGGCAGCAAGGAGTCAGAAAAGCACGAGCACAGCAGAGGTTCTTAAACTGATTGGGGTTTTTCCCCAAATGATGTCGTTTTTCCACTATTTCTGCTGTTTCTTCTTAAGTATTAAGCCAGAAAGAGCACAAAGCTGTTCAACACTATCTTTAAGAAGGGCTGAGTAATTTATTACATCAATTTAAAAAAAAAAATATGCTGTTAAAAAAATCTAGTAATAAATCTGCCATCATTTAATTGCATCATCTCTCTGCTTTTCTGTCTACCCCTTTGAGTAAATATTCTATTAGCCAATCAGCCCAGGAAGGCTACATGTTTTTAGTGCCCTTACGGTAATTTGTTCACTAAATATCAAATTCACTGAGAGGTCCACATCAAAATTCTGTATTAAGCTGGGCAGAAACATTTCTCTAAATTTGTGCAGCTGCTAATGAGGGTTCCTTCCACTTACAGTCAAATGGGAGATTATTTTATCTGGGAAAAGAGATTTTTTTTTAGAAAAGACAAGTCAATGCCACTTAAATATAATGATGCAGATTATTCTATTTATTACTGTTGTCAGAATAGAATAAGGACAACTATATGAAAGAAAATTGGCTTCTTATTTGTGTCTCACAGATGTAACTGCCTCAGACAAAATCTTGTGCCTCTTGCTTGATGTCTTATAACCTCCAGCACATTTTACTCAAGGCATTTGGCAGAAAAAAAGTATTCACATGCACTTTCCAAACTAATTTCTTCAAAATCTGTGTTTAGCACACAGTATCAGTTATTCTATTGTTGTAAATGTGCTAAGAAATGTAAAGAAAAAATAAGGAATTTCCACATTCAAGCACATTAGAAAAACCATAACCTCAATAAGTACAGGATTTGTAATCCATGCAAACAAAATTTTCCACAAGAAAAATATTTTGCTGCAAGCTTCATAGGTTTTGTTAAACTCAAAGACCTAAATTAAGCCATAATTAAAGAAAAAGCTTACAAAACTTTATTGGAAGTCTGTGGTTTAATCATGCCTGCCAAAAAAGCAGCTTCATAGCACTGACATTTCAAAATGAGAAGTCTTATTCTTTGCCTATAAATACTCATGCTTTGCACTGGGTATACATTGAATCTTACAAAGCTTTATTTTTTTTTTGGAACAGTGGGAAACACAACAGCTGGAACAGTTAACAAGGCAAGACCTACCAGTGTTTTCCCTCATTTTATAAGTGATGAGGGTCGAGTTCCCTTAAGTACTGTAGAATAACTTAAAAGAAAACCTCAGAGCTCACAGTGCCAACTAAACACATACAAACAGCACAAACAGGACCAAAGAGGAATGCGTCTGCATCATACTGGGAGATATTTCAACATATACCCACATTCATATTGCCCTGAACAGACCAAGATCATCGTGCAGATTTTCACATTCAATATATTCTCCAAAGGTTCCCTCGGCACTGTTTCACAGTCACAAACCAACTAACAAAAGACAAATACATATTGTAAATTGACATTCAAGGTCAAATTCAAAGGCCATTGCAGCATCAGAAGGCCTTCACTGACTTCAAAGAGATTTGCACACAAGGCTTTAAACCATGAGGAACAGAAAAATATCCTCTTGGTCATGCACTGCATCATTGCCCAAAGACAGTTTTGAATCCCTGGCCATGGGAGAGAGCTGCTACCATTGCAATTTTTTTGTCACCTCAGTGACTGTTTGGAGAAGACTGGTGTCAGCTGGAGCTTGCTGAAATAAGCACCTCTCATGAGTGCACAACAGTAGATGAAATGAATTGTTTCATTACTGGCTTGTCCTAAAGAGGAAGCTGCTGACAGCATGTGAGCTGCCCTGAGCAGTAGCTCGAGGACTGGCAGAGGAGAGCAAAGCAAAGGCAGCTCCATCCCAGTTAGGCAGCATTACTACACAGGCCTTCCCAGACATACTGAACTCCATGCTGCAAATTTACCCCACATCTGCTGGAGGAGAGGGGCAATGTGGTATCTGTTGTAAGAGACGGAGGGGTGAGGGAGAAGGTTGCCTTTAAGATGATACTTCTCACTTTTAAGCTCTGATCTTGTTAGAAATAAATTCTTTGCATCCCCACTTTGGAGTTTTGTTTTGCCTGTGACAGTAAAAGACTTTCTAATAGTCCTCAGTCCTGCTGTAGCAAAACCCTTTGTTTTTTTCTTTTTTCTTCACCGCACATATTACAATGCCAACCTATGACACCTGTTAAAAACAGAAGAGAAATAGAGGGGCTCGCAAGATCTCAAATAAAAAGGTGTTTGACATTAAGAAGGCAGTATCTTGTTCAGGAGAACGTTTTCACCATGATTAAATATTATCTACATGTTATCCATTAAATAATCCATCTTAAGGCAGTGAATTTATTAACTCAGATATTAACATCTGCATAATTGCAGGGATGGTACCAGCATGAACCAGAAGAAGTTGGATCTTTAGGGCATTTCTGCTCTTACCTCAACACATGTCACAGCATACCCATCTTTGTTTATATGCCCAGGAATCACTGACCACACACTTCATTAAAGTAAAGCTACCATTTTCCTTTTCAATTTCAAAGTCTGCCAACCAAAGATCAAAGCACACAGATTATCAGATTGGGGGAGAAAACTATTCTGAGGCAAAAACTCCCAGCGGTGGTCTTTTCCATTAAAATTGTTGATATCTTATCAGTGTAAAGCCAGCAGGAAGTATTAAAAAAAAATCCAAACCAGAATTTAATCTTTAATACTCGAAAGAACCATATGTGAAGGGCACAAAAAGAGATTAGGATCAGCAGTACTCATATTGTTGTTATTGCTATTGTTACAATTACTATTTCATGTACAAACACACACTGAAGTGCCTGAACAAAATCAACTGTACAGCCTTTCTAACTAGAGAGCAATCCTTGTCAAAAACAAGCAAAAGCCATAGTACAGGCCAGGAGCTGCATCTGGGATAATACAGCTCTGACCACCTGCCAAAGTTCAGCAGGTGGCACCAAACTTTGGCACCAAACCTTATTCCAGGAAAATTACTTGTTTGTGACAGCATGGCATGTCCTATAGCAAGTGTCACCATATACACAGTGAGGTCAGTAGCTGTGTCCTCTCCCCTCCAGGGTTGTTAAGCATTGGATCAAGCCGCCCAGGGAAGTGGTGGAATAACCACCCCTGGAAGTGCTCAAGAAACAACTGGTCAGGGCATTTAATGCCATGGTTTAGTTGACAAGGTGGTGTTCGGTCAAAGGTTGGACTTGATGCCCTTGGAAGTCTCTTCCAACCTTTAAGATTCTACAGTTCTGTGGTTCTAACTTCAGTTCAAGGCAGAGTAGCTACAGGTTGGTTGTAATAAGTAAATTATGATCAAGCTGTTGCAGCCCTTACTTGTTTTGGAAAATGTATTTTAAGTGAGAAAAGGAATGTGAAAGCCAGCTCAATGCCAGCGTGACAACCTTATGCAGTAAAGGTATTTCCTATCATATCCTCTTTTGGGGTAAGAGTATATTGCTTTATGGCCCTTTCAGTCCTTTGGTTTATGTGTTCCGTCTGTCCCATAAATTTCTGGAAGATACACCTCACAACAATTTCTTGTGCATGTTAAAAATTAGACACATTTTTCCAGCCTTCCTGTGGCAGACTTCACTCTCTGACAAGCCACTGTCACCAACTATGACATGAAATACACTTGAACATTTCACCACTTCTATACCTGCAAGCATTCAAATCTTTAGTAAAAGCCAAGATGTTCTGAAGAGCATTTTATTTCACCCTAGAGACCTGCCCAACACCAGTGTGAGTACCTGACAAAACTGTCCTCAACAGAAAAATACTGTGACTTGGCCCGTTTTTTAACATACCTATACCCATCTCACCCATGTCATCTTTCATGCACTGTCCTGGAAACACAAAACCATCTGAGCATTTTGACACTGTTGTTTTCAGTCCAATAATGTATAGTGAAAATATTTTTTAATAACAGTTCGGAAGAGCTTACCCGCTCTAAAAAGAGCGGTATAACAGCTGCCATAGACATTTATACTTCTAGCACAGTATAATTTGTCCGAAGTAATAGAGGGGTTTTTCTTTCCATACCCAATCTTTTATCACTGACCTCATATTGTTCACTTGCAATTTAGATCAGATGAACAGCAGCTTAGCTGTTGCATGAGTCAACCTGACTTCAGATCCAACTCCCCAATGGACCATATGTCCATACTGCTCCTATCTCACAAGCCTCACTAAAGTTAGGCAGCCAAATGACTTTCTCTCCCTCTGTTGCCTATCCCCAGTCCATAGACTATCATTGCTTCAAGAAAGCAGATCCAAGTTGTAAAGATCCATAATTACTATATTACATAAGGACAGATGGTCTCTTGGCACAGAAGCTTGGCATGGGAACACGTACACACAGGACTCTGGGCTTGCATTATTCAAGACCATGATCAAAAGACCGTAAGTAAAATTAGCTCCTTAGTTAATTCTTTAATACAACTATTTCTTCCACACCAGATAAGAAGGGTCTTTTTCAACAAAATCAACAAAGAATATGAAAAAATTAAAACAAATAGAGCACTAATTTGAGCCAGCAAGTATTTACTCTGCATACAAATCTTAGTAACAGATCACCATCTCTTCTTTTGAAATAAATGTTTTAAAATAAACATTCCTTTAGCCTCAAATCTGGTCTAGATGCAACTGATGTTTGATCAAGACAGTAAGATACCCCTTGCTTAAAGAGGACGCAAGCAGAGGTAATGAAATATTTTCTTCCCCAAAGCAGAATTTCTTCTGTGGCAAGTTCAGAATGCATGGCAATGATGAAGTGACTAAAAGAGACTGTGTCAGGATGCACACATATAGACCCTCCAGCCAGCAAGTAAATCATCATATAACCATCAAAGTTGAAAAGGACAATTAAGACCTTCCAGTCCAAGTGTTCACTCAATACTACCAGCAAAACACCTAAACCACAAAACCAGATCCCCCAGCACCAGAACCAGGAGCTTCAAACACCTCCGGGGATGGCGACCCACCACCTCCCTGGTCAACCCATTCCAATGCCTGAAGTTTGTCAGTTCGTCCCAGCCAAGCAAGAACTACAAGTTTAGCAATTGGGTAAACTCACAGAAGTATTTAAGAGGAATTCAGAGGAGTTTTGAAGAGCAGTGGAAGATGTGTGTATGTCTTGTGATAAACTGCTGCTGGAATATTAACATGCAGATTCACTCTAAGTTTGCAATACAAAAGCAGATGCAGTACAAGCAAGCCCAAGCTTCCCCCAGACTCCATGCAAATATTGTTGAGGCCAGTACACAGGAAGCTTCATCGCCACATCACTATGAGGTCTGGAGAACACTGAGAGAAACAGCTACCCAGGAAGCCTGTGCTCAGGCCTCATTGCAATGACAGTGAGCCCAAAGCCTACAGAGCCTCCCCTGTGCTGGGTAGCTGGGGAGAATCAGGGCTCACTGGAGGGTCACACAGATTTGAGCGCTGAAACTGCATCTTTTTTATCCACAGCAGAGCTGGGATATGAGTGGGACAGGCCTGCAGCACACTGCCTGACAGTTCGGTTAGTCCTGGCACAGGTATCATTTCAGTAAACCCACATTTGGCTGTAATTTTCAACATCTTTAATTAACACATCCAGCTTCAGCCACAGCAGGAGCACCCTGCACTGGCCAGGGTGCCTGTGTCATCACACCAGCTCAGCTCTCCTCACCCTAAAGCACAGTGACTCAGTCTCAGGCTGGCCAAAACTGCTTTTTGGCTCTGGAGAAGAACCCCAAAAATATCCCAGACATTCCACTGGATCACTGAACAAATACCATGAACTGCATTCAAGCAACATTTGCTTAAGACCCAAAAAAACAACTCAGTTAAGTAAAAAGGCTGCACAGTTTCCCTTTGCCTGTCACTGCTTCATCATCCACACTGATGGGTCCAAAGCCTTCACAGAACAAACGTCTTTGTGGGAACAGCAGGGCTCCTCAGCACACAGAAATACTCAGTAAATGCAGTAATGTGGCTTACAGAAATATGTGAAGAACTATTTTATTTTTGAGACAAAATTCAGAAGGAGAACAGACTGAGCTGGGCAACTGCTTAATGGAAAACAACCATCAACTCTGATGGCTGCCCACTGGATTGGAGGGAGAAGAAAAAAAAAAAAACAGTAGGTAATTCTGATTTATTCCAAGGAATCAAAAAGTAGCTCTAGAAAAAGCCGGAAGCATCAGCACCTCTTTAGCAGTTAAGTCAACAGCATCATCTGACTCCTTTAGTGGGAACAAAGCTGAACTTAAGTCTTACAACAATGCTGAAATTCCCCATCAGAAACAAAAATAACACACAGGCTCAGCAAAAAACGTATTCAAATTTACATCTTCAGACCTCCTAAGGAAGAATCACCACTGGACAGCAACTGCTCTGTCTGTCCATCTGTCCTCACAGTAACTCTCACAGCAGCCCGTCGCAGGTTTCTTTAGTTTCCCATGTGTTTCTCAGCTATGACTGTGCAGCAGATCCTGCCTTAGCTACCCCCACCCCAGAAGATTTCCCCACACAATTAAAGCATAAAGTGACAGCACAGAGTAATCACTTTGTACATAGTTCTCCGACTAAATGCCTTCAAAAGACACAAGAACTCTAGTTATTTTTAGCCCATCTCTGTTCTTTCAGGTTTTACAGCCTCCATGCTTCCAGGTAGTGGTAGCAGGTGAAGAAGGAAGAGGTGGGGTAGTATGAAAGTACTTTTTCTTGAAAAATGCTCATCCCCAGTAGAAAGAAGGACATATTGCCAATTTCCCTGCTGCTGCTTCTGAGGTAGCCTAGAAAGCCCTTTAACATGGCAACAGGTAGCATAGATGAGTTACTGTGGTCCAGGGTGGGTGTCACAATACCCAGTCCCACATCTGCCAGGGCAGCGTCTCAGGCATAGGCTTTTCTGAGGGCAGAGTTCATCCATGACGAACCTCTTAACTCCACAGACACCATGCAGGACAAACGATCCAGGGGCTGCAGATGATGGACATCAAAGCACAGGCTACATCGCAGATCCCATCCCAGCTCTGAGTGAGATACCCGAAAGCACACAGGAACCCCAGAGACCCTGCTCATTGCCAAATAAATCTCTCGTGCTTCCAAACCAGAGCTCTGCCAAGTCTCCCACAGATGGCACCTGGGGAGAGGAGCAGAAGACAAAAAACTCTGCAGAGTGCCCATAGGAGTGGAACCCTCCTTTCACTGTGAGTTCAGCTCCATCACCAACCCCAACCCACAGCCTGCAGAGGAGAGGGGAAAACCCATCTACATTTGGCAAGGCGAAGATTTATTAAATAAATGTACCAAAAGAGAACAAAGTTACCCTTGATGGCTTAATTTACAAGCTCTGAGAGAAACACAAGCCAACAAGATAAAGCCCACTGAGTCCACAGGCCAAATAGCCAGTGTGGGGGGTAAATAAGACAGCAAACAAACCTCTCCTTTGGAAAGACAACCTTGAGAAACATAACGATCCAAGCTTTTCACCTTTCATTACATCAGGCTGCTGCTCAGCAAGCCTTTTTATGAACTGCTCTCAGTTAGACCTAAGTGCATCTAATTTATACCCAGTGACCAGAAGTCTCTGCCTCATTGCCAAAATGGTTAACCAAGCCCAAACACAACCTCAGCAAGAGCCAGCTCTGCTCTCTGCATCTCCCGTTAGCAACAAAAGGATCGCCTCTTGCATTTCATTCTCTGCTGGACAGGAAGCTCATTTTGTGGTTTGGCTTGTGGGGATGGATCTGAAATGAAATCAAGTGGAACTGGCAAACTGCAGTGAGCTTGCAGTCAGAGACTCTTAGGTCCTGGTGAGAGTGGAACATTTACACTGCACTATTTAAAACTCAAGAAATCAATTTCATTCTAGCAGTGATTTAAAAATGTTGTAGTGAAAGACATTAAGTGAATGAACAAATACATCCTTCACACAACCTCAGCAGGGCTGCTGGACGCACTATTGTACAAGTCCACAATTACTTTTATTCCCAAATATTTTTCTTTATGTTGCTATTTAAATCACTTTCCTCCTTTGTATCCTTCCACTGCCTCGCAAAACTCCTGCTCTCTGTATCCAGTTATCATTGGATTAATTCTTGGATAAGCTGACACACTTCCCGTTTTCTTTCAGAAGTCTCACAGGGCAAGGAGAGATCTGGAGGAAGCTAGTGAAGTGAGAAGAAAACCAAATCACTCTGCAGTCACTACTGCAATTACTGAGATTTCCTTCATACAAACTCCTGCCAAAGCCTTCACACTGGGAACATCCCTTCTGCCAGGTGAAAGTGGCACCAGTTTGCATGATCTCCTCGCAAAGACACCAACCTTCCCGTTTATGCACAAATTACACACAACCTTTTTCACTATACGCTCTTTATTTGCATAAGGCTGAAACCAAACATGGAAATCTGATTAGGGACATCATCATGTTTCAGAAAGCTTTCTAGTTCTGAGTTCCTTACAGCTGTTGTCTTATAGAAGAGGGAAAGAGCCCACGGGTAGAGAAGGGAGCAGACTGTTTGGTTCTACTTTGTTCCCTTTCCTTTCCAACCCACAGAAAGTTCACTTTGGCATCAGTCCTATGAAAACTTTCATTGTACCTAATGGAGCATGCAAAGAGCTAGTCTGGAAACAGCTATGTACTTCAGTCACCTCTTCCACCAAGGCATATACATTTTACATACTCTCCAAGACTTTGGACAGTGAAATACTTCCTGAAAGCCATGCAGAGTGTATGTTTTTCACTGTCCTCTATTGGTAAGAGATCCATCCTCAAAGGTCCCTTCTTTGCACATTCTCCATGAGATCCATGTATTTCCCCTTTAGTTTGATTAGAGGATTCAGAAAATTATTGATTTTAGTGAGTTAGGTAGAAGCATAGAGATTTAGGAATTTTAGCGAAATAGTGAAATTTTAGTGAATTCTAGAAGGATTTGTAGATTCACTTGGCCTGAAAATTAAGACCTAATATTAAAGATGAAAAACCTTGTCTCTCAGTCCTGAAGGGTAAACAAAAGATGGTGCTAGCCAAAACAAAGGGAAAAGAATGTGAAACATTGGAGCTGATTGGTCAAAGGTCTTAAAGCAAAGTTGAAATTTATGACATAATGTTCAAGGGATGCATATTCATGGAGTAATCTCCATATGCATGAGGCAAGAGTATAAAAATGGGTGGCAAATCTAGGCTGGGGCTTTTGGCACCTAACAGGGCTGGGGACACCGCTGTTCCTCTTTCCTTGGTTCTTGGGCCAAAATAAACTTTTTTTCTCTGCTTGCAAGCAACTACCATGAGTCTTAACTCATTTTCCCTTAAATCAAGTTCCTCATTTCAAAAGAGGATGCCAGGTAATAAAAATTAACAAAGCCCCTGTTACTAAGACATTCAGTTCTAGAGACCAAACATCTCAACTGCACTTGCTTCCTGGCACGCCAAAATAAACTCTGAAATTAAGAGCAAAAGGGAAGAGAGCCAGCTTCAGGAACCGCTGAAGATGACTACAGATTTGGTTTGTATTTCAAGGGAAGTGTGAGGCCTACACTGCAGGAGGAACAAAAGAAAAATAATAATAAAACTATTTCAGTTCTTCCTCCCACAAGTGCTGTAAGATCAGTAACATTCAAAAAAAAGGAAAAATTGCGAAACAAACCACAAACACGAAAGACTCCCAGAAATGGCAGTACTTGCTCCTTCTGCTACCCTCCACACACTGCAAATGAAACACATTCCCTGAAGAGCATTGGGGAACAGAGAAAAAAATCACTCCATATAAATGTAACTATACCCATATGTACAAAGTCTCCAATTAAAATACTCTGTCATTACTTTTGCATCTCTTTAATGGATCACTATGTGAAATGAGGTCCATGACTTCACAAAACTCTTTGAGATTTTTCCAGCTCTCACAAGTTTCAGCATCTCCAGGAAGATTCTTATTCAAAGGTTGGAAAAGAAGAAATACAGTGCCTACACTGGGATGGAGCTCTTATACTGCAGCAATGAAAAACAGATGTTGCATATTTCAACTTAATAAAAAGCACTAAATACATTATTAAGAAGAAAATAGAGTTAAACAACTCTTTTTATTGCTAAATGAGCCCTTAGATAAATATTGATTTGTTTTTGTTATCAAATTCTGGATCAAAGCCACAGCAACACAGGCTTCTGAACAGACAAGAAAGAATACAATACAACCTCACTGCCTATGTGGCTTATGACACTCTACTATACTTTAACCAGAAATTTCTCACTCAACAATGCAACAGTATGGTAGCAGGCTAAATAAAATGTTTTTAAAGGAACAAATATGTCCCAAAGAGTACAATGATGAAAGACAATAGTGCCATAGAGTTCCTAATTCATTTCCAAAGCCATGGTTCACAGTGCCTCCAAGGTCCTGTTTTCACAATGGATTTAATGCTTGCCTGTGTCTTCAATACAGTTACTTTCCATTTGGATAATGTTTTTCCAAAAAGCACTTGAAAGACCTGAAAGTGATCATTAGCCAGGGAATTCCCAGATCATTCTCCTGGGAATTTCTCCNGAAAGACCTGAAAGTGATCATTAGCCAGTGTGAGCCAACTGAGTATTCATCAGGGTCCAGGGATGGTCATCTCCTGGGAATTTCTCTAGGCATTTGGAAAGTCTTTTACAGCGTCACAGAGGGGGTCCCCTTCATTTTCTGGTTAATTAAATCACAGCATCACCTAAGTGCCTCTCCCAGAAAAGCTACATTGCCTCCAACCCATTTTCTGCACATGTATTTCAGCTTTAAGGTGACGAGTCTACAGTGCAGCCAGGAATACAGTCCTTAACCACCTGAAGCAAAAACCAAGATGTGGAGATTTCTAGGGTGCTAATTTCAGCCAAGATGAAAGGAAAGACCAAGCCTAGGATGCAAGAGCCTGGAAAGTAGCACTCCAAAGTCGTGGACTGTCTGGAGGAAAGAAGGGGATGAGGGCAAAGGTCTTATTCTCTAGAGACAGCTGTACTTGCCACTGCTGCAATTTATATCACTTATTACAGTAGTTTGCCCCCAGTACAATTCAGATGGCTGCAGGTCAGACCAATCACTATTCGCACCAGTGGTACAGCAAGCTCCTAGGAGCTCTCTTCATAGCCACAGTTCATCTCTCTGTATTACAGAGGTCATGGCTTTTACAAAGGGCAGAAAATTCATTTTCATGGTTTCCACTGGCCCTGAAGTTGACTTTGCAAAGACAACATCTATAATGAATAGCCCTGTTGTTGATCTTTCTGACAAAGGACAAACTGGTGCAAATTTTAGCGATAAAAAGGAAAAAGAAACTACTTATTATGAAAATAAACTCTTCACTGTTTTTCTTGACATTTACTGTCTTTGTGTAACAATTAAAAATAATCAATAACATTATAAAAAGGCCCCAGTCTTGTAGTTCTTACCCAAACAAAACAGCCATCTGGATTTAAAAAATTGCTCCAATTTATATTTGCAGAGGATTTGTGTATTTGTATATACAGTAAGAAAGAAAGGATATAAAGGCAGTAGCAAAACACAGTGGTGGGATCAATACTGATTCAGAGCAACCACTGAACATGCAGAGCACCACATTCATCTACCCTCTATAGCCTAGACTGCTTTAGCAGCTCTCCTCATTCCTGTTTTCTGCCTTCCTGTTCGCAGTCTGGCAGTCTCTGGGATTGCATGGCGAAGCTGCAGGGAGGCAGAGACTATCAGGTGCTTTGCCACTGATGCTCAGACACCTTTAGTCCAGTTGCTCCTTGGCCTACCCAGGGGCAGAGGGGCCAGCTGCAAAAAAAGCAACACTAACTCTGAAAAGACTCTTCAGCATGAGAACAGAATACAGCTTCCTAAGGAAAAGAACATTATGAGTTGCCTTTGACATTTTCTTTGAGAAAATGCATCCTACGAAGCACAGGCAATTCCATAGCATAGTAAGCTCAACATGGTTTCCCCACCCAAAAATCAACATATTGCTAACTATGACTGCAAAATATAACTGCTGAAAATCTCAGAAGTTGTATGATTGTTTTCTATATAAACAATTACTCTAACATTTTTCATCAACAGGATGTTTCACATCTCTGTAACAAGTAAATACTCAGCCTCATTTATCATCATACTACAGTTACAACTTTCCATATAGTTATTAAAATTGTTTTATAGAATAAGATGATCTTTAAAAGCTTAATAGTTCTTGATCATATCAAACTAAGAGTCCAAGCAGTGAATAATACTTTCTCCAGCACTTTTCAGGATCAAATGCAAATGAAGAATAAAGAACAGGGTCCCAACTGATAAAACAATGGCCAAGAGTAGAATAAACTGCCCACAGGGGAACATTTCTCTTCCCCAAAAACCAGGAAGCAAATACGTATTTTCAGGCATTTCAGGAAAGCCAATGAGTTTAGTGCTCTTTCCCTTTGTTTTGAGATTTGACAGAGAGATTTTCAACAGAGCACAGACAGTAACACGTGTCAAACATTCGAAGAAAAGCCAACCACTCTTTCAGTATCTAAAAACACAGGCAGAAATTTGGAAAGACAAATCAGCGTGTGCAATAACAAATAAGGAATTAGTCATCTTTTAAAATTCTGTAGTTTTCCCCATGTAGCCTGATGCTAGGAAAAGGTCCCATTCGCAGGGAGCTCGATACAACACTGGTATGACACAGTTGCTCTTTTACTCAAGGATTAGAGCCCTTGTTAAGTCTCATTTCCTACCAAAGCTGCTATTATTTTGGTTAAGTAGTTTTAAATAGAGAATAACACACATTTTAGGTTTACTTATACATGAGCTTAAACATGACAGCACAATAGAAAGAAAACAGCATCTTGGGTAAGAAAGAATTTACTTTATGCTAAAAATATATGCACTTACTGTACAAGCACACACTATATTATTTGTCACCTGTTATATGTCTCTAGCTTTCCACTCCTCCTCTGCTGTGTCCTCATCAAAACGAACTGGTATACCTTGTCGGGCCAAAACCAAGCAGAAGATTCTTTAACTGCAGTGCAAACTCGCAAAGAGTATTAATTTTCAAGCCATGTATGCAAAAATCAAATCTGAACAGATCAACCTAGCTATTCCTGAGAGGCAATCTTACTTACAAGAAAACATACTCCATCTACAACAAACTCATTGTGGGGGAGGGGAAACACCACATCAAAAAAAAAACCTGCAGTGTTTCCTACTACAGGCCAAGGCAGCCAGCACTTGAAGTTTCTTTGGAGGATCTTGTTTACCTTTTCTTTTCCAAGGGGAAAAGACTGAAATAAAGGTTAGTCCCCACCTGAAGAAAATACATACTGTCAGACAATTCAGATTATAATGTGTCTTCATGTTATGTCATCAGCAAGGTAAAATTTTTTATTTAATTTTTAAAAAGTAGATACAAAACCACTGCATCTCCCCTTCTCACTAAAGCACCAGAGAGATTATCATCTCCACATTTAAACCAACTACAGCAAAACCAAGCCACTCCCATGGCAGCAAGACGATGCAATGCACTAGTGAACTGCAGCACAGCCCTTCTGGGGATGAACTCAGTAGCACCCAGAAATGGCATTAATACATCATATGCCTCTCACAGCCTTAGGTTCCTAAGATCCCAAATTGTTCAGCAGTGCAAATAGCTTCCTATCTGCATGCTTAAAGTGACACTGCGCTGTTCTAACAGGCCATGTTAGTACACATGCATGTACTACAAAATAATTGGATTGCATTATTTATAACACTTTTCTTTTTGAAGAAGCATTTAGCAAGCCGTATCACTAAAATATAACCAGCAGCTGCCTACGTGTCCCTGTATACCCCAAATCCAGAGTTTAGAAGACAAAGTGATGAATAGCATTACTGAGGGAAATTGCAAGGTCAATTTTCGAGCAAGCAGTGCAATTAATGGATACAAATTGGGCTCTAGGAGCCACATTCAGAGTGCTACTTGCAGTTTTCCAATGGCTGCACTTGGGACACTGCCTCATTCACAGCACAGTGTCATTAAGAGGCGCTTCCCAACAGCAGGGGCTGGGGGAGCACTGCCCTTACACCACCTACACTCCCACACAGCTCGCAGAGCAGGTTTGGGCTACATAAACACCCCAAAATCACCACACATGAAGGAGAGACATACATGAAGCAAGATAACTTCACTACTTTCTTGCATCTGCCTTCTTTCCTAGCTGCCATTTACTTCGCTTGCTTCCTTACTACATAAGTGCAATTCTCGCAATGGACGAGCGCCTCACCCGCGCTGCCTGCACTGGCACAGAGCCCAGACAGAGTGTGGAAGCTATGAAAACTACAGCAAGTAAGAAGTTTATATAGGAGTTTCTTGTTAAAAGGAAAACGTTTTTTAGGCTTTAGGCAAAGGAGGCATAATGCCCTTCACACATTTCAGCTAACACTTGAAACTGTCAGATAACGCAGTATCAGGTATAACCAAAATCTAATTAAATCAAGGATGCAATAGTAAGAACAGGTTTTATCTTGCTTACATTTTTCTCCAATTCCAGCAACTCAGCTGCCACCTTCAGGCACGTACTTTTTTTTTGAAAGAGTATGATGAATGATTTGTTAGGATATTAAATAATGTTTTAAATACTGCATTACTTAAATTCCAGCACATAGAACCATATTCAAATTTAGAGTAACTCAAATTTGATTCACACCAAAGGTTTGTCTGACCTATACTATCTTAAGAGCCAGTGGTCCACAAATTGTTTTGTGCCAACAAGGTCAGTGTGATGTTTTATTTGAATTCTGCATGATTTGAAAAGAAATCATGGGCAAGCTACTGGGAGGTTAACCTCAAAGTGTCAAAATGAACCTTGGAAGCATCACTAGAACTGGATGCAAACTGCAGTAGGTTATATCCAGCAATGGAGGCAGCAGCTTGAACATCTGCCTCGAACACTAATACGCTTCATAATGGCAAGAATAGATTTTCTTCTGGGGAAAATATATTCTAGCAAATCAACCAAATACCATTTTCAATGGATATTTTTAAACTTTAATCTACCTGTTTTTTATGATTTCTCCTACTATTTTTTTGGAGTAAAAATGATGGGAATACGTTAGTTTAGTTTTGTTGCTACTATTTGACAGCTAATCAAATTTGATCTTTATATTGTACTGGGATAATGAAATGTCAAGATGGATATAATAAAAACATTTCTGAAGATATAGTAATTTAACCTTCAGCAATTCAATTTGATTCAATGGCGTCTACACACTTGTATATAATTGCATTTTAGATCCCTGAAACCTGAAGGTAGAAATGAACTCTTCCCCTCTTGAGTTGCTGCGTCTGGAGTGCCACTCGGTGGTCAAATATAACCACTCTTGTTGCAGCAGAACCTACCTAACATGAGTCAAGCCATCTCGTTGAGTCTGTAGTTTGGGATATAATGGATTTGGAAACAGTTGTTCTGCCTTTGCTTATATGACAGTCTTAACACAGTAAGAAACATTTTTATTCTTCATATAAACTGTGGTCATGAGACTCATGACAGACAATACATCCTCGATGAACTAGTGAATCTACAGCTCTAAAAGCTAATTCCTCTACATCTCACTTCACAAAAAATTCAGCTTCAGAGCCAGGCTGTAACAAACACATCCTCTGTACCTCAAGCACAGACCTGTGACCCATCCTCACCAGTGGGTAACTTTGAATCTTTAGCACTGCGAAGCTTGTATTTATTTATTTTTTAATCTAAACAACCAAGCTTCTTTACATAAACCAAGACACATATTTTAAACAGAGAAGTCAGAAATTAGGGCAGGGAAGGCAAACAGAAGCCTATAAAGCCAGGAACATTTTGTTATGGTACCACTTGTACACTGCCATCACAGGAGAATAAATTACTACTTATTTGCACTACCTCATAACTTGAAGCCATTGCTGTACTTGTATCACTCTGATCTGGCCAGTCTCAAGGGCAAAGCACTCCCTGCACCATCAGAAACCCTCCACTTCCTCTTACTCAGCTGCCTTCCAGACATTGAGATGCAACAGGGATTTTTGTGTTCCTACTTGGTTTTTGTACAGCAGCCACACTCACATTCAACATAAGCAACACACAATTGGAAAAGGTGGAGAAAATTAGTTTATGCACAACCCATATTCTTGTCCTTTGGAAAATATGAAAAAATTCACCTTAAAATTTTAAAACTTCCTTACAATCAGCTGAGTTAGTTGCACTGTTCCTTTTCCTCTTGGATAGTACAACATATGGGAATGGAGAGCAGAAGTGACGTGCTACTTGCAGTAATCTTAACTACATGATGAATCTTAACTACAGAAATGACATTTCATTATACGTATTTAAAAATGTCAAACAACCATTATTATTAATATTTTTACTGTAAGTTTCCCCAACGCTAGCCAGCCTCCCAGAACATTTTTACCTCTTGTTTTCTCTCAAGGGTAAATGGCTCATGGTACATTTCAGAAATTTAATTAGAGTCCACTTTCATATTGGTATCTGAATAAATACCAATTAGACCAAATTAGCTGAGTATTCAGTATTCTGCAATAACCCAGCCATACTGGTTTAAATAGATGAAAAAATACTATCTTATGATGTCTTAACATCAGACAATAAAAAACAGTCAAATATAACACAAGGCAAGAAAAGACAATTCATCCTTAATTCAACAAGACATAAACTCATCCTGCATCAATCCACACCACCGGGCAAGGCTCCTGCTCTGACATGACTCGCATGTGGGCATCAGTCTACAGGAACAAGAAACTGCCTGTAAAGCTGTAAGTGGCTGCATGGGAGACTTATACCCGTGTGGGAAAACCTCAGAGACTCAGAGCCTGCTGGAAGGTGTGTTTCCACTGCTCACTTCAGCTGAGCCTGGCATACTGGAAATATTTACTGTGATACTAAGTAAGGTCACTGCGACTGCACCTGTTCTGAGGCAGCAGACAAATCTTTCTTAAAAAAATCCCAAGAAAACAACAAGGTGAAGTCATCAGGAAAAAAAAAAAAAATTACACTATTTTTGTAAGAAATCTAGGAGCTCACTATTCCCTATGATTTTATTGCATGAGGGACCATGACAAGCAGCCCTGGCATGCACAAGGCTTTTTGTAGTACCATTCTCTTAAACCAGAATTTTAGAAACAGTGAGACTGTGCTGAAACCACATCATTCTTCTGCAGAGAAGCTACTAGCAGGGTCCTAAAAGATGCCAGCATTTCCACCCAATCAGCCACAAGCCATCATCTGGGTTTGCCCTCAAAGTTATCAAAAGCAGTATATTCCAGACACATTTAAATCCTCGTGTTGTAATTAAAAATGTCATTCAACCAATGAACGCCTGCAGGCAGCTGAATTTTGTGTTATTCAGCACTTAAAAATGTAAAAAAAAAAAGGGGGGGGGGGGGGTGAGAGAAATGATTTGTTGAGAGCAGGTGAGCTGCTCACCTGAAATACGACATGTGCCACAACCACATTTCACAGGGAGGCTGAAGTCCAGCCCGTTTCAAACTGGAGAAGGGCAGCAATGGGCTGGGACAAGCCCCCAGAGCTCACTGCTATGGGAACAAAAAGCTGTGCTGAACTGGCCAAGTGCCGGATGAGCAGCAGTGAGCTGATCTCACCTTACACTTTTCATACAACTTCAGTGAAGTGATTAAGCACAGGCACCTACCACATGCTCTCTGTATAATAGGAAAGATTTACATTTGTGAATGATTATAAACAGAAGGCTCTTGAAAGAGCTTTACTCTCCAACAGAACCCCTTAAATATTTACATTCTGAGGGCTGATGTGCAGTAAGGGCTGTTCACTGCCGAGGCGGCTCCAGCCGTGCTGGATGGAGTTTGCCCTCAGCACACACTGTACCACACCTGTCACAGCAGTGGTTGAGCTTTGGAAAACAGGCTGCCATGGTCCAGCTTCTGACTAATCTGCCCCTCGAGTTCACTTGCAAATAAGCCACCTGTATTTTTTTCCTCCTAGGACAGCTCAATCCTCATCTCAAATGCCTCTGAGCACCCTCAACCAGAGACGATGCAACTCTGCCCTCCACATCACAGCCCTCTGGAATCGGCAGAAATAATTCACCACAACAGATAGATCTTAAGAGAGGGGAGGTTGTTTTCTCTTTTTTTCCTCCAGCAACTGAAGCTGGCTGTCAAAAGAAGATGCTAGTATAGCCTTTCCTCTCCTCACAAATGCAAATCTTATATTGGTAAGCAAGAAACCTAAGATGAATGAAATGAAAATGTGGAAGGAATGAAATAGGGACATTTGCGTCACTTCTGTGACAGGATCAAAGCTTTTACTAATTAGGAAAGTGTGCAACATCCATTCACCAACCCATTTTTCAGCTTTTCATTTAGTGAGAGAAGGAGACATTTAGCATAAACAAGAAAAAATTCCGAGAATTCACAGTAGGTGGTTCCTGCTCTCAGACAGCTCTAGTTTATCACTTTTTTTTCTTTATTGCTATTTAATGACTCATATCATGCAACTCTTTCCTCATTCCTAATGTCTGCTGCTAAAGTCTCCTCTAGAGAGATAGTACTTGAATGCCTGAGGGAAAGTCAATGAGAAAGATAACCGCAAAAAAATCATGGGAGTCATCATTTCCTAAGTCTGCATTGAAACAGATAAGACTTCCTCTGCCAAGATTAGTTCATATGGTACAATATAGGGGGAGATGGACAGATCTCTTTATATGGGATGATAGGATGAACCTTTCTATCAGATATATATGCAAACATATATGAAATAGCTTCTTTGAAATCAGCTGAGTTACTTTCAATTTACAGCCAGGAATCTAAGGTCTGAAATGAGTTTTCCCCATGACTTGGCAGCTAGAAAAATCCAACTGATTGTCACAGAGAAGGTACATCTTCTTTTGGGATAATGCCAGGAACTGCAAGCAGAAAAAAACAAAACCAGATGTTATCGTAGCATATCACAGCATAAAGACTCATCAGTTATGAACTAATTTCATGCACAATAACCTCCTAAACTAAAGATGCAATTGTCACAAATGGTCCCATCCTTATTTCATCATTACAGGTGATTTGATTCACCTTGGTTAAATATGAATCATAATATAATTACTGAAAAAAGTTGTTAAGCCCAGCTCTTCACTTTCATGCATTCCTTAAAGAATGCACAGTAGTCCTAAACATTTTGATAGGGGCTGGTTTATATCATAGTAACTAATATAACTGTCTCTGGTTCTCAAAATTTTAAGCAATAAATCTGTTTCCACAAGTATGTATTATCTCACTGCTGGCCAACATCCCTGACAGCACAGGTAGGTGAAGATGTTTTATACAACACATAATGAGGAATTAGAGATCTAGCCTGTGGAATCAATAAAACCCACATGATTGCACAACTAGGCTTGCATAGAGTCCTCAGGGAGAATCACAGCTAAGAAAACCATGGATATTGTAAAATCAATAATAGGATGTTTTCCAATTTAGACTATAACATTGCTATGACTCAGTAAAACATACATTATAGCTAAGCAAAAAATCCTATTTTAAAAAGCCTGGCCCATACCTTTTGACAAGCCCTTGGCACCCAGCCAAGAAAACTGCTCTGACCAGATAACATCATCAAGTCCGACTCCTAAGTGAATGGCCATAATGTCATAGCTATTTTGCAGGTGCTGCATAATAGCACACAGGATTATCTGTTCCATGACTTTACCCAGGACTGAGGTCAGGCTGACAGGTCTATAATTAACTGGATCATCTTTCCGGTCCTTCTTGTGGATGGGTGTCACATTAGCCAATTTCCAGTCTTCCGGTACTTCACTGGTGAACCAGGACTGTTGGCAAATTATGAACAGTGGCTTAGCAAGTTCATCTGCCAGCTCTTTCATCACCCTAGGGTGGATCCCATCTGGTCCCATGGACTTGTGAGGATCCAAGCTGCTCAACAAGTCTCTAACTATGTCCTCCTGGATTACAGAGCAGAACTCTGCAGAACACAGAAAATATTTTCCATGTTTGCTATCTTCCTCATGAAACTGCAGAAGTTACAGACAAAAACCTCTGGCTCCTACTGGGAGAAACTGTCTGTGCTAAACAAACACAATTCTTTACAAACAACTGCACAGAAATAGGAATACGTTCTGCCATGGGCTGTGGCTGCAGCAGCAGATTGTCACCCTGTTCATTTTCAGACTTCATGAACTGCTCTAGAAAATGCATTGCAGAGGTAAGCCCCAGGCTTCCCCCTCTTCTTGCTGGGACAAATCAGCGGGCAAAGACCACAGCCAAACCACATGCACTGCATTCCTGATGCTTCATTCAAAACTTGCTCCCCACACAGTACTGAAGGCAGTACAGAGATCTGCTGAGATTAAGATTTTTTTCTACAGTCTAACTATCCAACATTTTAAAATCTAGTTTGATTTGATTGTAGTTACCCACTTCCCCATCTATCTGGATTCAAAGCATTGGCTGCACAGAGCTAGACATGGACAGAGAAGACAGTGCGTTCCTTCTTAGAGAAGCAGCAGCTGATGCTGTCTCAAGCAGGCAGCTGAAACTCTACCCAACAGCATAATTACGGATTTCCCGGCTAAGCAGGAAAGCTATTTATCCTTGCAATTATCAGAATGCCTCACAAATCTTCCAAGCACCCTTCAAACAGCACTGGATTTGCACTGACAGAAAAAGTAATTGATTCCACACTGGCAAAGGTAGAAAATTAAGGGACACATTAGTCTGCGGTTAATACAGCAGAGATGGGGCGCCCTCAGGAACATCCTCAATCCTCTCTGGCACCAGGGACAAAACCATCAATGCTTGAAAGTTAAGCTGCTGGAGATGAGCTCCTTGAAGAGTAGGTCTTTCATCACAGATGCTTGTTTGGTAATCATCCTAATGTAAATAATGGATTTCCATTTCAATTGATAAGTATCATTTACTGCGCATCAAAAGGACCTCGGCTGGTAGAAGGGATTAGAAAACCAGAAGTTGCCACAAGGCCTTGAAGCTTTTCCCTGATGAATTTCTTCTCCCAAATACATGTTTTCTCTTATTTCCATCTCCATAAACAACATCACTTTATGCATCAATTTTGCAAATTCAGGTAACTGATAAGAACTCTCCTTAGGTGGGAGAACCCAGGTCCAAGGTTAAATAATGTTTTACTAATTTTGTAATGTTATTAAAAATCAAGGAAAACATTTGTGTTTGCCATGACTTTGATGTGATATGCATTTAAATCAAGTAGTTTAGGTTGAGCTTCGGGCAATATTAAAAACCCCACTTGGGACACAACCACATAGGAAAGCAAATTCACTGAGCTTTGCAGAAATCATTATAGAGATCCACGCAGAAAAGCCATTGTTAACGTGCTGTAAGAATGGCTAAATTACAAAGGCAACAGTGAAACATTATAGTCAAAACACGTAATCATGAAAGAATTCAGGATTTTTCCTTGAGGCTGTTGCAGCTCAGGCCCCTAGTGTGTCTGTGCACAGAATTTCTATTGTCTTCAGGAGGAGACTTTTGTTTGGAAGAACCAGTAACCAAAAGATTATTCCATCTCTTTGAAACAGGTTTAAAATGTTTATATTTACATGCAGACATATATACAAATATTATTTTTTTAAAAAAGTCTTCAAACTCAGCCATTATAACAAATTTTCTTGAATTTGAAATGGTTTGGAATTGGAAATGGTTCCGTAAATTGTTACCAGAAGAGAATTTTCTAGAAATAAAAAATAATATATTTTTTAATTACTTCAAAATTTCTTCCACAATTCAGCACATCTGCTAAATAGTCCCATTTCTACTACTTTTCTTTTTCCTGAATCTGTTAGAAAGAAAGATAGTCTACCTCCTTTTTAACTCAGTGAGCCACAAAGTCATCTGTCCACACGCAGCAGCACCTATTCTGATATCAAAAACCATATTCCTCTTCATTTTGAAACGTGATATTAAAATAACACATTGCCATATCGTTACTGTGCACTGCAGGGCATCTCCTCAGACCAACAGGCCTTTGCCCAGCAGTGCTGGCAGTAGCAGTCAGTGGGCCGAGCACTGTTGTATATGTGACACTTTAGCAGAAGAGTGACCCAAAGAAGAGACCAGTCTGCCCCATTACGGCAAAGACCCCAGGAAGAAGGTTTCATCTGAGCCCACACAGTGTGAAGAGATTTGTGGCAATCTAGTTATGGTAGTTTTGAATCTGTGGAAGGGTTTTGCTATTTTCTGAGACAAATATTTCATTACTCTCAATATTTTGTTTAGGAACTGCTCCTTAAATGAGACATATTGCAGGCAAGCCAACCAGAGTTTATTCATTTGGATAAACCAATAGCGTCACCCTAGAGCTTTGGGATTAAGTAATTCAACCATTGTGATCCACAGCCTTGCTTAGGCAACAACCAGGGAAAATGAAATACAGGGAAAAGAAAAAAACCACACAAAAAAGAGTTCTAAATGTGGTTGCAATTGGTTACCATGATCCAAAACTGTATGCCAAAGAACACAGAGAACTGACAGCTCGTGTTTGCAACCTTCAATTTTCAGCAGCCAGAACATGTTGAAGTAGGAATAATACAAGGCACCCTAAAAGAAGCTGTTCTGCATGTTTGTATTACCATATATTCATGCAGCCTACAAATACCACCTCTTCTGGGTGGCCACTCATCCTGCAAAGCAAAAATCCTCAGCAAGAGAAAATGGAAGAAAAGGCCCAAGTATAGGCACAGATGCTCTCCATGGGCTGCACTCACCATGTGCACAGCGCCATGTCAATACTCCTGTCCTTGGCTATATGCAGGAGCAACATGGAGCAAGCACTGCATATGCAACACAAATCCACATATAAAAATAAATTGTTAGTCAAAGTCATCATTTTCCTAAAAATACTCACTACAAAAACAAATCCGTTTTATTCTGAGCATTGTTAAAATATAATGTAGTGCAAGATAAAGCAAATTAGAACAAAATCAGGGAAAGTTCAGGATCTAGAAATAGCAGCATAATTCCATTAGAGATTTTGATTCAGTTATTGTACTGGAACAACTCCAGGTTTACACCATCCTGTCAGATTCCAATTTGCCACCATATACTACATGAAATCTTCCTCTGAGTCAGTGCAAAGAAACTCCACAAAAAGCCTGAAGAACTCCAAGAATCTCTGTACAGCAAGAGAGGCTCAAAGGGAAGTCCAGGAATTCTAAGCAAAAACATTTTGCTTTGTCCAAGTAAGCACATGTGAAAAAAGTCCCTCTGAAACAACTGCAGTTTGCAAAACATCAGCACACAGAAGTGCTGAAATTACCTCTCCACCCGAAAGCAAAGCATTTGCAGCTGCCATACCCTGTCCTGATCAGCTGGAAACCTGTGCTGCACTCCCTCCTCCTCTCCTGAACCTGGAGAGGGAGGAGAAGACAGCCATGACCCTTCTGTCTCCCTTCGGCTCTCCAGAACACACTACACCAATGGCAGTCTTTCCAAAAAAAAGAAAAAGCAACAAAACAACGACAACAAAAAAACCAAAACTGCACATCAAGAACCAAGAACTCTGTTCTTGACAAATAATTTCTTCCACCCCATGGCACAAGGAGTGAAAGGAGGTCTGCTTCCTCCTTACTAAGGTAGCTCCATGAAGCAAGCTGTATTTTAATGACCATTTTCTGCCCAGACAATGTTTTTCACTGAGTGCTGTTCCCCCCTAAAAGACTGTCCTGCAAGAACTACTAAAAATTTAGTGGTTTAAAAACAGAGGTTTTCAGGACCATGAGATATGATCTTATAAACCTTCTGCTTCTGGCTCCACAATCTGTTTGGGTGCCAACCTTAGCAACAGCCGCATTCAGCAGGGACAAACACGCAGACAAACAGCTCAGCCCTCCTGGCTGGTACCACCCAGGAAGACATTCCTCAAAGTTCTCTGTAAAGCTCACAGAAGCAGCTGCCCTTTGCAGCTGAGTACAGGCAGCCCCAGCCTCTCGGAGCTGTGTCATTGAGGGATGCTCTCACCCCTGGTATCACAGGACTGTGGTTCTGCAGTAAATGAGTCATCTCTTACACAAATTTGGAAGGTCATGATGTTTCTCTTGCTTACTGCTTTGCATGTCCAGAAGCAGTAAAAGGCAGTTTCACACCTCTGACCTCATTCTGAAAGCAACACAATGGAGAATGGACAAGGTCCAAAGGAGAGGGGCAAGGAATGAACAGCGTGGTCAGTCAGTCCAGGGAGGTTGTCCTTCCCCTGTACACAGCGCTGGTCAGACCTCATCTTGAGCACTGTGTGCAGTTCTGGGCTCCCCAGTTTAAAAGGGATGTTGAGCTGCTTGAGAGGGTCCAGAGAAGGGCAACGAGGATGGTGAAGGGACTGGAGGGCAGGCCCTATGAGGAGCGACTACAGGAACTGGGACTGTTCAGTCTGGAGAAGAGGAGGCTCAGAGGTGACCTCATTGCTGTTTACAACTACCTGCGGGTAGTTGTAAACTTCCAGGCTGACGACACCAGAACGAGAGGGCACGGCCTCAAGCTACGCCAGGGGAGGTTTAATCTTAACGTTAGGAAGCGGTTTTTCACAGAGAGAGTAATTGCATATTGGAATGGGCTGCCCAGGGAGGTGGTGGAGTCGCCATCCCTGGAAGTGTTTAAGAGAAGACTGGACGAGGAGCTTAGTGACATGGTCTAGCTGGGGGGTGTAGGGCTGGATGATCCTGGACCCCTTCCGGCTCGGAGTGGCCTGCTAGACTGTGAGGGATCTAGGTTGGTGTTATGCTCTGGGATGTGCTCTCGGTCTCTGTACGGGTATTAGATGGTGAGTTGGCCTAGATGATCCTTGTGGGTCCCTTCCAACTCATAATTTTCTGTGATTCTGTGAATGGTCTGACAGCCATTTTAATCAAGCCAGCAGTTTGCTGGAGTACAGGAGCCAACAAACTCAGCAGACGTGTCAGACAAGAAGGGTGTATTCTGCTCAGCTCTGGCCTCTTCAGGGCTTACCCCAACCCATGCACATGAATGCCAACTCGGGAAAAAAATGAAGCCATGTGACAGTGTGAGTGCCCTCACTGTCCATCTGTTTGTTATTTCATTCATGAATGCTATCTATAATTCAACACACCCAGATGACAGCAAATCAAGAAACACAGCACAAGAGAAGAGAAAAGCAAAGGACACTTTCTCAAATGAGACAGAAGTGTGTAATAAAAGCAGTAAGAAGAGGAGACTGTGTATATGTGCTCCAGGTTAATAGACTTCTCTGTGAACTCCTTCCTGTCACTATTCATATTTCTGGAAGATAAGAACACAAAATTATCCTGAAGGAAACAGTTATCTCAAAATGATGATGTTTTGTCAGTCGTCACGTAGCTGCACAGCCCTTTCCCTCTGCATGAGCACTCAACACTTCTCTCCTGTTCTGTATCATGTCTAAAGCACATGCACAACAGGTTCATAATTATATGGAAAAAAATACTTTCTGCTTCTGTAAAATCCTACCTGTTTTATAGTTTCCCTTGTTCCTTCACCTTTCATCATCAGCTGGACTCTTTGACATGCTGCTTCAGCTAAGAGAGGGGAAGACGGTGAAGGAGGAGGGTCTGGGTTTAGTTCCAATTCACCCTTTCTAGAAAAAACAGCCTGAAAATAGTTTGGGTCTGCTGCAACAGGTGCTGTGGAATCAACACTGGAGGAGTCCTTGCAAAACAAGATCTTTCCAGATCAGCTTAGCAACTTAGCCGCAACATGCATCATTAAAATCCCCACAGCTTCCCATTTAATCAGTAGAGATATGTCTACCTGTATACATCCCCTCTGAGAAGTGTATTATTGTCTGAATGACTGGGAGTAAAAGTGTGTTTTCATCTGGACTACTTCCTTAAAACTCCTAAATTTCTTCCTGTTGCAACCTACTCAAAAACCTTGCAGCACTGACTGCAAAAGCAAATGAGTTACACAGGGGAGCCCTTCATTCACAAGCCTTACACAGGAACCAGTCACTGACATCCATGAAAGATCTTCTTCCCTTGCCTAATTCCCACAGACTTCATGAAACTGCGTTACTGAACTCATACATCAGACAAAAACCCTATGCCTACATATGCAAAAGAAAACCTTATTAAATCATTACTCACACAGAGCCTTAGGACATTGTGGAACAACATAACTATCTGTAGCTTTTTCATAATTGGACACTCTCTGTGATCCAAAGATGGGTCAATGCTGGATAGTGAGCTTCTTCCATGCACAGCACGGGGGCCTTCACCACGCTGAACACAGCCCTGTGGCAGAGCAGGAGAACTGTCCCACCACGTTCCCCTTGAGCAGCTGAGAGAGCACCCCCTAACCCACTTGCCCATGTGGGGCAGGGGTTGTGACAGTGACTGGGGTCAAAGACACACAGGCTGTTTTTAAATGTACTTGTTATTCATGGTCAGTGCATTTCTACTTCTCTCATCTGCATGGAATTATAGTCCCTTTCAAATTTGAAACTTAGTACATTTTATTTCAAGATGACTTTACAAGGCCTTCTATGTGATATTAATTTCAACAGCTCTCTAATATTGCACAACAGTCATATGATCCAGTGTGTGTGTTTTATGAGGCAGACATGACACATGAAAATTAAAAACAGGTTCTTTGTCTGGCATACAGAGAGGAACTTCAGGGGGAAAAAGAAAAAACAAGGAGCACGCGTGCCCAGAGATCAGGGCGGAGGGAAAAGAAGAGGAAAAAACAGGATAAGACAGAGTCAGTTCATCCTGCCCAGAGTGAAAACAGCTTTCATCAGTATGAAGGACAATACAGAGAATTAGGCTTTAAATGCACAGGATTTAACATTTATATTGTAACACAATCTAAGCACTCAGTATGAACAAAGAGGTATTTCCTATAGTTGACAGTATCCTTCTACACGTTCTGCTTAACATGGAGGATTCAGAAGTATTTCAAGTATCTCAGCCCTGATCTGAATCCACCTCTCATTCAGGCTCATGATCCAGATTGCATGACTGAACCGTGTACAAAACCACCAGCAGCTGCAGGCATTTTGGTTTAACTTGAAATATACATTTGTATTGCAGTGTATGCATCATACACTATACTGGGCATAGCACAGGCAAAGCAGGACACCTCTACCTGAGAAACAGTGCTGAGGTCACAGCCGGAAAAATCACCTGTACTTTGTCTGACCTGACATTACTGGCTAAGACAGAGGCTCCCTCTTTCAACCAAGCGTACTTCCTTGGTCAAAGGGTTATAAAATGGGGTAATTTTACAGAGTTAGGTAACACAGCAGGTGTTATATTTCCAGCTATGTCAGCATGAACAGAAATACCTGAGGTAATCAAATCTCATGCTTGAAGGATAAGAGGATTCATAAGATGATCACCAGCTGAGATCAGGCACAAGCTACTTTATCCCCTTCAGACACCAAGCAACTGGCCAGGTGCAGGCAATCTCTGTGTTTACTTTTCAGATTCTCCATCTTCAAGGCATCTGCTGCTGGAGGTCAAATACAAAACAACATGGCAATCCCAGTCCATTTGTTTTATCCCATAAAAGCAAGGTGTGGATGAGACACGAACATTTTAGCACACACAGATAATGGGGAGGCAAGCCTGGACTAGCCAAAATGCTTGTATTTCTCACATATCTCAAACATGTGAATGATCCTTCAGTTTGCTGCCTCTCTCTTGGGTAATCTCCCTAGAGATAGTTAGTAACATTCTTGAGGTAAACATATGTTCCATTCTATGGAGCTAGACTATTTCTCAAATAAGTTCACCTCTCTGGGATTTTTTTGAACATGTAATTTAAATTAATACCATCACATCCATATGCATTTTATGACAACCTCTCTTGAAAAAAATATTTTTAAGCATAGATGTTGATTTTATGGGGAACTGAATGTCAAGAACAAGTAAGTATAAAAATACATAACAAAAGAAGGAAAATATTTCCTTAGAGTGAGAAAAGCCTTGGAAACAACCTCCTAATAGGCTGTTTTTATAACTTCTGTTCCACAGACTACTCAGGACTTGCAATACACAGAACATGAATGGGCTCTGCCTGTATATGCAGCTACCCCAACTGTGCTTGCAAGGGAGTATTTCCACCAGTAAACAACCACTACTGTGCCTTGTTGGCCTCTTTGCACATAAAAATATCAAAATATAAACAAGTAGCACAAGAAGTATCTGCTTGTCAAAGGTCTGCTATTTCACGGATAAAAAAGAAAAACCAATAAGGAATCATAAAATGCAGTAGTACCTTTCAGCCAAATCCCCCAGTAGCAAAGAAATATTCATCATGAACTTCAATTAGGACTAAAAATTGTGTCTAAAACCATGGTTAAAAAAAGCAGCTTCCAGACAATGAGAGAGCAGGGTAACTGTATGAAGAGGAATAAATATAACTTAACTGAATCTACATTATTTTATAACCAACATCACAACTAAACCAATTGTTTCCTACTCTCCACTGCTGCTAGACCAGAATATCACAGAATGACACAGCCTGTTTTTTCTCATCCCAGAAGAGCAATCAGTCTCTGTTCCATCTAAAGAAAATGACAGTGAAACAAAAGTAGTAACCTATTTTCCTCATGGTACTCTGCAAAAAAGAACAAAAGGGCCTCAAGATAGTATTATTTCTGTGGGCTTCAAAGAAAAGAGGAAAATCATCCTTTTGCTTGAAATTAAGTTTGTTTTTTTTCAAAACAAAGTAAATGGGAAAATTGTTTGAGCCAATCTTTTGGAGAACTTGTTAGAAGACCATTCATAAATAAATAACTTTTCCAGCCAATGCTACTTGTCCATGTCAAATCCACATTGCTTACAGTCCTGCAAAAACATCTTGATCTACTTTGAGGCAGGTGCCCATTTTAATTGTCATGAAGGATGCTAAAAATACCATGTAGTAAACTGGAATAGTTCTTGTGTGGATAAAACCTTTCATTTGTGTGGATCAAATCTTTCATGTCTCCATCTGATCCCCAGGAAATACATGAAATCTAATTAAAACTTAAGTGTAGGCAAAGGTAAATACAACATTGTCTGGTTTTGTTGTTTGGGTTTTTTTAATGGGGGGGAGGGGCAATGTCCCTTTCTGTCATCACTCCATGTTGAAGTGAACAAGGTAAATCAATTCTGATTCACCATCACTTTGGTAAAATCCAATAACTTCATTTCTCACCACAAGGAAACCATGAGGATTTACTTACGGTACCAATGCCAGAGTGTTCTGCTATCTATCCCGTATAACCAAGCACAATCAGTCTCCTAGTTCTTTTGTACAGTCTCTACAAAATAATTCAAAGATGGCCAAGATCTGTATTCTCAATGCAAAGTCTGAAATCTAAATGCAAGAAGTGGTTGGCACAGAAGATTTGCAGGGACATACTTTTAATAGTGTGAAACCTGCAACCACCATCACATCCATCTCCTGCCTGAACAACTGATGGGTGTGCAAGGTAAATGGACACAGGGAAAAGTCAGGGATACAGGCATTACTCACACTTTATAAGGAGATCAGCACAACAGTGATCAATACTATCTTGCCTTTGTTTTAGGTTTTGAAGGGAGAGAATGAAACACTGGATAAATTCAATATAAATGATCTGTGAGGAATGCATAGCATTTTGGGGATTTTCATTTTCTACTAACATCCCTGAATTTTACAATTGGGAATAGCAGCCTGAGCCATAGTTTTTTAATATGCTGAACAAGCATCTTAAATATCTTATATACATGTTGATTATGTCAAACTGTTCCAGACATGAAAAGATCTTAGCTGCAGCAATGACCACAATCACTTATGTACCAGACCCTCAGCAAAAGAAATACAAAACAGATTTCACTTGGTAGAATATGAACAATATGTTCCCTATATTACACAAAATGTAGCTGGCTTATATATAACACTCCTCTCATCCTGGAGGAACTTACAACAGCGCTTTATATTACAGTGGTGGGATATCAGAGCAATTCTACATGTTTAGTGCAGTTGCCGTGGAGTTATACTGCTATAAAATGAGTAGGGAATTTGCTTATGAATATACAGCACTCTATTAAAAATCTTTTAATATCTGTATAATTAGGCAGCATTTTCACCATCACCTGACATATACACCCCAATATATTTTGTGCTATTCAACTCATCAGCTTTGAAAGAACTAATTGAAAAGAGAGCCCTGAGATGTGAACCAACACACTGATTAGCCAAACCCAAGGGTTAAACCACAAGGCATCTCAATGATGATCCTCATTTATAACTGCTGTCAGCTGGAAATGAAACACTCTTCATACCTTGAGGCTACAGTCAGGCATGACAACAGGATAATTTGTCTACGTACTGTCTGATTTCAACAGCAGCACAGGACAGTGGGGAACTAGGCAGGGTTCTTTTCCTATTAATTCCCTGCTCCCTTCTTAACTTTTCTGGGGTAGGGAAAAAAAAAAAAAGAAACTCATCATCATCATGGAATCTTACAGGAAGGCCCTGTACTTTAGGGATGACATTTCTGACACCTCCCTCTCAACTACAGCCTGGAGTCTCTCACACTTCCACCCCTCCCACAAGTGACAGGGACTGACAACCCACACACTCTAAGTCGCAAAGCAAAGTATTGAGCTCCTATCCAAGGGTCAAATCACACCACTGAGAAACTACTGGGTTTTAGCCACAGATTTTCTTGTTTTAGTTGCATTTTCTTGGCCTTTAAAGACTGCTATGGAAAACAGACAGGAGCTTGTCACAGGAGGGAGCAAACTACAGAGAAAGTAGTGAAGGACATTTGGTCATTTCACATACTGGATCAAATCTGGCATTTCTGCATTTTTGCATAGTAATGTTCTTAGAAGAAGAAAGCATTTATTTAAAAAACGCCATTAAACAATCCAGTCTCTCTTTTTCTGGAGAAGGCAGCAAGAGTTTCTCTCACATACTGGGAAATGTCATTGTTTGTCTACGCAGTTATACAAGAACAACAATGCATTTGAAGTGGAGAAGTCAATTAATGTACAAATTAACTTAATCCTTTGTAGTTGTCCTTCACATAATAAACAAATTTTATTTCTATCCTATACACTGTTGAAAGGCATTGCTTCATGAAGGGTGTTCTAAAATATACTACAGAACCATTGCTGTAACTTTTATGTTTGATATTGGTTTCCCTTCTGAGAGAAGATAGTGTTGCCTTGCAAAGACAGATAGGATGGGACAGAATTGATTGACTCTGCAGCTACAGATTAGTCACTTAAACCTCCCTGATTTCCAGTCTGCCCATGTGTATAATGGTGCAGCTCTGCACAGGATTGTTAGGAGGATTAACTAAGTGACACTGAATGGCTTTGAGACCTGCTCAGTAAAAATTATTTCTACAAAAGTGCATATGCATAAAGTGATAAGTGATGCCAGCTGGCTTTTCATCCTGGGCAGCAAAAACAGCCTCTTACCACACACATTTCCTTTAGTGGGCACTAGTGCCATATTTTTTTCTTTCTAAATTCCTGGGGTTTGCCTTAAAACATACAAAACCATTTGATTTTCAGGAATAGTCCATTTTAATATTGATGCAACAATGTATTTCAGCAATAACCTTGATTCACCCTGCACAAGCAGTAAGTGTAAACATCGTAACACCCTTCAAAGTGAGAAATGAGTCCTGTTTGCAGTGCATAGTTCTAGATTCAGCAATTTCCATCTTGGAGAGTCTGCAGCGTCCTGTTAATTTCCTATACAAACCTGACAATCGATTTACAACGGCCCTTGAAATGAAGCAGAAACCAGCTGTTCCTGGACTGGCCTTGTACAGCAAGGCAGCATCAAATAAAGATATATACCTTCATTTGATTTTTCTCTCTGTGCTGCAAACAACCGTGTTTTCTGGAGCCCCTCCCTCAGCTGCAGGAACTTGGATGTGCTCCACCTGCTTGTGTTTGCTGATAGACGCCAGAGGAATTTTCACTTCATCTGTTTCACAGATGCTCAGACTCTTTTCTCAAGACACATCATATAAAAATGTCTCCAAAATAATTATCAGGCTTTTAGTCGGCATGACTGTGATGGCTGCACGTAAGGTAAAGCTCAGACAGCTCTTAAGAAATTGAAGCTCTGGAATGAGTCTGGGACCTTAACAGCACTCATTTAAATCTTCGTGCATGACACATTTATAGTTTTTCATGTAGTCAAAAGGGCAAAGGGGTTGGTATGCAGAAAGCTGCTACAATGTGAGAAACATCATGAACTTGTATAACCTCTGGTACTTACATGATATTGAGGTAATTGCTAACGAAGAACAAACATGCAACCTAATTCAAATGGAGGGAAAATCACAGAAAGATCTCTGTAATCATCATCTCTATGTCTCAGCTCAAAATAAAATTCACTATCTTACTGAGAAGCTAACTGGAATAAAAATAACCTTATGAAATGTGTGGCAAAGTAACATTATAATATTTAATTGAAATATGTTCTTCCTTTGTCCGTTTGCTTTGCAGTGCAAATGCCAAGTGGGGCTCTTGATCATCCCAATACTGCTCTGGCCTCCCTGCTCTTCACCTGTCCCCAGCAAGGGCCCCATCAAGAAGTCGTACCATACAAAGTCACAGGCAGAAGATGACAGCTTGACTTCAAAATGAGGGCATGCTAACAAATCTGAAGAGACAGCAAGAGTTCCTCATGATGGTTCGTAAGGCTCATTCTACAAGTCCAGGGGATAAAATCACCTAAACTTCTCTGGTTGTACACTAGACTCTCCAAGAGTCTCTAATGTCAGGAGTAGAGGACTCAAATTGAAACCCTTTTGTGCAAAATGATAGGAATTTAATTCCCACTACATAAACTCTTTCAAATGGCCACAAGTCACCAAGATCTGATTTCAGGCCAATGGTGACATGCAAGTGTCCTCGAGATGGCAGCAGTGGGGATTTAAGGAATGGGATGGCTGCTCCAATCAAAGCCAAATCACAGGGCTTTTGCTCTCTTTTGTTTCTTCTCCAAGGGCAAGAAGGGCTTACTGCCATTGGCTTGAGTTATCAAGATTATAAAAGCTCAGAAAAGCTGCGGGTGCTCACACCACAGCCCTCAGGCACAGGTAGCTGCCCATTTCAGAGATGGTGAAAAGAGGCACTTCAGAGTACACAGCACACTGGAGCCTCAGGACTTGTTCCGTACTGAGTCTGGTCCCCAGCTGCGGGCACTGCCAGGTCAGAACAGCCAGTCAGAGCAGCAGCCAGCAAGGGTCCTTGAGGGCCAGGACAAGATGGACATGTCCTCACTCTCCTCTGTACTCAGATGGCAGCAGGGACCACCCAGCCCTAAAGATTTCTGAAGGTGGAGAACACACAAAACCCATTCTGGCTCCATTCAACATGACCAGGAACCACTGAGAAACAGCAGACTTGTCCTAGCCCCACCATAGCCCTGAGGCAGAGATTAGGAAAGTCTTGCAGAACAAAAACATTAGAGCAGTTCATCAGTAAGTTGCTGGTAATTAAAGTCATTTAGTTTCTCCTAAGTATAAGCAGTGCCATAAACTATTCCAAATAAATGACATATACAATATACTTCTAAGATGCATATCATATTTCCCACTTATGAATGCAGAGTGACCTTGTATGCAAGACCTTCAATTGCAACTCAAGGCAAAGTTCTGGGGTGAAAAAACACCTTTCTTTAAATCACTATCAAGCTCTTTCATACAAATGATTTCAAGAATTTCTTCATATTTTTAGCATTTCTGCCTCATAACAAATGACAAACAGCACTGGTTCCCATATGCTGTACTCAATTACTTTGATTTCGTTAACAGACTCCTCTCAATCATTAGAAATTCCAAGCCACATGTCAAACTAAAAGGCCAAATTCTTAGATGATATAACTTAACATGGCAGTTCAGTCAAAGGAAGTATGCCAATTTATACCATAGCAAAGCCAATGCAAAAACTGCATCCCATTAACGATGATTCCCATAGGGATGCTTGCCACAGTGGTTACAAATAGCTGACAAAGCTGAAGCGTATTATTGCACTATTTGTAAGAATGAGTCAGGCATCAGCAAGGAGGAATTACTCCCAGCCTACAAATTATTCAGTCAGAAACATAGCTTCTATAATGAATTAGAATGAGTTTGTTTTCTGCCCATCCTGTCCTAGAAGATACTCAGAATCAACTTCAATAACATTCTCAAGATAATCACAACACATACCTATTACCTTATCTTATCTCATTTTCTATTTTCCTTATCATCTCTCCCAATTTACTACTCAAATATACCAGTTTTTATGAAGATCTTGAAGATCTTCGAGATGTTAATTTCAATCTGTTTCTGACTTGAAGTTCTGTACCCCTCCTATTTTCTCTCTGCTATTGAAAAATAAAATTGGGATGGTAGGGGAAACCCACAAAACCCACTGAATTAGAACAAATTCTCGAGGATGAAAGAAATCCCGCCAAATAAACACTAATTAATAAATCTTTCTGAGCAAACAGTTCAATGAATCTTCAGCAAACTTTATAAAGTACAGTTATAAAGAAACTTTCAACTTGCTGTTCTCCCAAAATTTGCTCATTTAAGTTACAGTAGTTTTTTTCTACTTTAATGGTTGTGTACGGGCATCTATTAAATGTAAGCTTATCTCTTATAATCACAAGGTTGTGATTATATAGTGCAGGTTGCTGCCATGCCACTTAAATCTTGAGAGCACTTCAATCAGATCATGTCATCATGGCCTTAGAGGCAAAAAAACCCCTTGAAGAGTATAATGAATTAAGACCATCCTCTGGCTGACTAATTGGGTAATTATTTTTCTTTAGTATGCTATGTTCTAGCAATAAGAAAGCAACCCTGATATCTAACAGGCAAAAGAACACCAGTTGCCAAAAGGGAAAGCCCACATCCTCAGTGGGTATAGAACAGTATTCTGGTCCACCAAAGTTCACAGGTTATTTCGAGTTGGAAGGGACCCACAAGGATCATCGAGTCCAACTCTTAAACCGCACCACTGCCTCCCTGGCAGGAATCGAACCCTGATCTCCCGCATGGCAGGCAGGGACACTCACCACTGTACTAAAGTGGATTCACAACAGTTTGCAATAAAAGTAGCTGATTAGCAATAGATAACACACATCAAGCCCTAAAGTTGCCCAGAAACATTGTGATGGTCATTGTTACGAACTTTCAAATAACTATGCAAAAAAAATCCTTTAATGAAATTTAAAAAGATATTATTTGTCTTAGACACTGACATCCAAGCCCTGGAATGGAAAAATTTCTTCCCTCTTCTGACTAATATATTTATACATCACACAGCATTGCAGACTATGTTGCAACAGTACAAGGAGAACAGGATTACTGCTGGAAGAAACAGAGGTGGCACACAGGACTTTCTTTTCTCTGTGGACATGATATATTTTGGATTGCAACGTTAATCTACATTCCTACAGCCTGTGCACCTATGAACATGGCCAGCAGTGCCTCATCTACAGAAGAATGGATCTGTAATCCAATTTCAGCCTTCTTGTTTGCCAATGTCATTTGCTCCAGCGGGAATCTTTCGGCATACAGGACTGGCCCCAAAATGAGAACTGCTCGGTTTGGGCATAGTACAGCTGTAAACAGAGATTACAAATTCCCAAGAAGGCTCATGTTGGCTCAAACTAGTGTGAGTAGTGGGTGTGCAGTGCCAAATGCAAATTTTGCAGTATTCTAATGGAAATCAAAGAAACAATATCCATAGCTTCAGGGGAAAAGCCACACAGAATACCTTCACAGAAAAAGCATACATCTTTGTTGTGAAAAAGCAGGAGTAAAAAAGATCTGCCAACACCTCTCCCAGCACATTTCATGTGCCACAATAAGAGGAAGCAACAGCCGCAGAACTAGAAGTTCTTTGATTTTGTTAAAGAATAACTTCATGTGCTCTGAAGGAAGGGTGCCTCCTGCTCCTGAGAGCCAGTTCACAGGAAAATCCATATGCCCCAAGGGCCATGGAGAAGCACCAGCTTCCCTGTGCTCTCCAGCAACACAAATCATAGCTCCATCCTTAAGTTGCAACAGCTGCACCAAGGTAGAAATATTTCTCAAGGACACACTAGAACAAAACAATTGACAGGGACTGTAGCATCTGCTTGGCCTAACCAACATAATAAATTTCAATCTAATTTTAATTTTTATATGTCTAAAGCTATTAGGTCTTAGATATTTAAACCTTAATTATTATGGAAGCAATTAGCTCCCATGACCAGAAGGCTTTGCCTGAGCAATTGTGATGAGCACAGTATTTTCTATAGCATAAATAATAAATACCCTGACACATCTGTAACTATCTAGGACCTTGATATTGCCACTGTGCTTCTTACTGGTATCTTGGCTTTGTGCCAAATTGCAAAAGCTAGAACTTACTGGCATACATTATGACATTGTATATTTGTGTAATTGAAGGTTACCTGCTAAGAGAGTCTTTAAATTTAGCATTTCAAAATTTAAATATTTCCTGCTGTAGAGAGATTAAATTGGTTTTGAGTATTTAAGTATTCTGTCAGAGAAAACTATTTTGGTATGTTATCTCCTACAAAGGCAGCTATAATTAAACAACAACTCCAGTACCCTGAAAAGTCATTTCTAGAACTGACAAAAAACCTTACGCTTGTGTTTCAAGATAGAGAAGTATTCCCAGGAGTTCTATGCATCAAAGGAATTTCATTAATATATATTGCTTTTTAGTACCTTCATTCAATGCATTACTACTTAATAGAAGTATGCATCTTAATTCTCAGCATCTTTTTCAGTTTTGCCTTAGTGTATTTTATCTGCAGGTACAGTGGGCCCCCACAGCCTTCCCCTGGGCTTTGTTGAGCTGAACTGACCTCCTCAAACGGGGCTGCTGGCAGAGAATGGCAGCTGAACAGCAGGGGACAACAGAGCTGTTTTGGAAAGTGTTTGGGGATCAATCTCGCTGAGAAATACACTACAGAACACAAACGATACACAGTAAAGAGTGACAGAGCATTCACCAGCACAGTGTCTGGTCTCCTCAGTACCTCAAGTTTCACAGTTGCTTTAAGAAGCAAGGGTAGAAATTCAAGAACAGACTGCCTGTTCTCAACCAAGTCACAGGGCACATTTTTAATTCCTACATGTTGGCATTTTACATGATTGTCTTTGAAAGTCATTCACTATCTCTTCCATAACTAAATGAAGTATAAACCCTTTAGTGCCTTGTTTTACATTAAAAGGCACGATTTACATTACTTCCGCTGCTAACAACCTTTTGCTAACAAAATTAAAGGCTGATGACTTCCAATTCAAGCTTTCGTTGAATCAAAGGCAACTAAAAATGTCAAAGCTCTGAAGCCAAAGGAAGTGCTACAGTCCAACCAAAGGAATTTCTGTTTAGGTTAAAAACTTTTCCCCAAGCTCCATATAATGCATTGTCTCCCATTTTCTTCACTGGAACCCAGTGAGTCCACTACAAGGACAGAAATACAGAATTAAGATGAAATGTAAGGTACACTATGGTTGTGTAAGCAATACTACACATGCACCAAGGGGAGTAAAGTACAACATGTTAACCGATACTATGATTTTTTGTACCTTTACATTTTCAAGTGAGTTGTGCTTAGGAGTTACGTATCTTCTGCAGTCTACTGCCAAGGAAAATGGGCTCAGACACACATACTTCTTAGCAAAGTCTGCCTTGCCTAGTGCAACACTTCTGCTCCTATTTCTTCACGCAAGAAAAAGCAGCATTGGGAATAGATCACTCAACACCAAGTCTGGGACTCTGAGCCTTGCTCTGAGGAAAAACTGAGGAGAAACCCTTAACAATGACAGGACCTGGAAGGAGACCTCTCTTCCCAGGAGACTGGTCTGGGTATTGTCTGCACGGTCCACAACATCTGGAATCCTTCCCATTCAGCCAAAGGAGTAGGGGACACAATCCTCTAATCCTGGGATTGTGCACATACACGCACACACAACTATTTCCACTGCATAAATCTCCAAGAAACCTTCTAATTTTCCGGACAATATGCCCAGCCTTGATCTCCCTCCCTCCTTCTTGATGCAGACAGGGAACCACAGGGAGAAGGCCGTGTACTCAGGGTAGTTCCAGCCCTGTGTTGGACACAAAACATACAGGGTAGCTCCTAGAAATCCTCATGTCCTCCCTCTCACCAGTGCTCTCTGCCCAAAGTGACAGTCTTATTCTTTTTATGGAACTCTTTAAAACAGTTTCAGACACATTCTCTTAATGAAAATGCAGAAGTAAACGGAAATAGGTAAAACTCCTTTAATTACTATACATATATTCAGAACAAAGTTACTCTACCATATCAGAAAACAGACATATACTTTGTTTTATAAAGGCAGATAAAGAAGAAACATGAACTTGACTACAATGCATGACCATTTTTAGATGGGTTGTAAGAACTTCCTGAATAACAAAATGCCCTTTACTCGAACCATGGCTTGAAAAATGTCACCAGTGCAAATGCTAAGAGAAAAAAATAGGGCATAGGGCATAACTTCCACTGCTCGCAGCATATATTATTATTACAATGCTACTTTACAAGAAAGCAAACAAAATCATGCCAAAATATATCCAGCACAGCAAAAATGAACACTGCAGAAGATCCTATTTAGGATCAGTTAAAGATTGATTCAATTGCTTTACTCAATTTATATTCTGCACTTAAGACTCCTGGACTTCACAAAATGAAGCATTACAACACTTTAACGCCATTCTGCACTTGCATCTACCCTTCATGTTTCTATTAGCTCCTCTGCACTCATCTAAGGTATAAATCCTCACTGACATAAACGGGCTTTCCATGCATGTAATTAAAAAAATCATATGCGAGAGAGATTCCCTCTGAAGCTAAAAGGAGCCAGTGCTAAACACCCTACAGCATACGCTGCCTGAAGGCCACTGCCATCATCATGGCTCATCCCACCATGCTCACAGTGAAGCCCACGGCAAAGCCGTCATTAACCTCATAGGTGCAGGGCAGGACCTTATCATGCATTTATGTTTAGAAACAAATGAGCACATGCAACTCTCCACTTTCAACACTAGAACAAGATTCAGCCAATACAGTCATGTACAGGGCTTCTGCAAGCATTTTACTCTTCCACAACTTCAGGATTTTTTTTTTTCATTTCTGTAACACTACACAAAGATACGGTAAAGAAAATACTTCACGTACTGTACTTGTTGGGGCAATACTTCATTTGACACACTTCACCTTTGGAAATCACATCATTAAAGCCTCTGTATCACTCACCAACTATCACTATATCTAAATACAGTCAACCCTCCAATAGCACAGTACCGCAGGTCTTGCCCTCTACCCACATAGCCCTCCGTCCGTGTAGAATGGTACCTCATTAATATGCAAATTTGCCCTGCACCCTCACACTGCCCCCCTGTGCTCCAGTGCTGTTCTGGCACTGCCCTGTTGCGTATCGGTGTTTGTCGCAGACACCACGTCTAACCTGAGCGTGTGTAAATCTTTCATAACTGAACGCAGCCTCCTTGCTCAGAGCAGGGGTGTCTCATGCTATGTCACTGCGAGAGCAGCACGTGCTCAAGCAGAGCAGGGCGGCTCACGCTCGAGCAGATGCAAAATCGCCGCAGGAGCCGCGTGCGCTCACGTGGAGTGGGGGACAGCTCGCATTCGAGCGGAGCTGAGCCACCACAGCTACCTCGAGGTGGGCACGGCGTGGGCAGAGCAGTGCACCCATGGTCCATGCAGCATGGTGTGGGGGTTGATTTGAATATTCATGCATGTCAGGTCACGCAGGGGCAGTTGCGAAACGGGCCTCCTCAATCGCTGAAAAATCACGCCGCGAAGATGTGAAGCTGCTATTTGGGGGGTGTGAAGTAGAAGAGGGCTAAATGTATACTGAAGCTACTAAGATTTGCCCCATGCAAGATTTCACCTGAATCCTTTGGATTCATTTCATGAGGGGAGAAAGATGCAGAAAAACAAGCTCTCAATGCACAGTACAAAATATGTAATGCTTAAGGATAACAATAGAAGGTCTTTAATGAAGCAAGAAGGAAATTGGAAAATCCACTTTAGTACAGTGGTAAGTGTCCCCACCTGGTGTGTGGGAGACCCGGGTTCGATTCCCGCCAGGGAGACAGTGTTAAGAGTTGGACTCGATGATCCTTGTGGGTCCCTTCCAACTCAGAATATTCTGTGATTCTGTGATTCTGTGAAATAAGCTCTGTGCTTCCCATTCATATTGAACATGGTGAAAAAGAGTAGGCTTGGGAGTGATAGTACAGTTTAGCTTGTCTTACTTGTTTAATTTATTTCTTTATTGAAGTTAATGGCTACCTTAATATTACAGGCCTACAAAATGGTAATAAAGACCAGGCAGCCAGTGGGACTAGTATTTACAGCTGAATAAACTTGCAATCAGGACAGTCCATCTTGACCATTCTATAGATGCAAAGAGAATATTTTTACGAAGCTTTAGAAGGATAAAGTGAGCTGATTTTAAGAACATGTGCATCTTCCAATCATCTATTGTTTCAGTCGCCAAAAGAGCAATAAGTGTTCAACAGGAGTAGGCTTTTTAGATTATTCATGAAATTTTAAGTAAAACACTAGATTTTTAACTACTGATTTATGTAATCTGTATTTTACCATCCAGAAAGTCTATGGACACGTTTTCAGTCAATAGGACAGTAAAAACAGGAGCACCTTAGTCTGTGGATATTGAAATGGGAGACAATGGTCTTGCAGCACTAATTTTGTCTGGTTCAGTACCAAGACACAAAACCAATATGTAACACTAACACAGTAAGAGTGCAGCAGAGGGGAGCATTCCCCTACATTTCAGCTGGCCAGAGCAAACATTTAGGGCTGGGAAGCAAAAAAGGGCCAGAGAAATGAGGCTGGGGCTGCCACCATCAAAACCATTTTGTATGGGCTACTGGGCTGCACAAAGCAGGGAGGATGGCTCACTAACATCAACATTTTCCAAATGCTGAAGGGCCACCAGGCCCAGTAGATGGGGAGTATGCTGTCCCCTGAAAGCAGAAGTGATAATGTATTTGGCCAGGCTGAGCTAATCACAATGGGACACTAATGGCAAAGGTTGCATAGGCCAGAAATGCTGCACAAAACAGCTTGGGAAAACCTGATCCAGGGAGAAGGTAAAAAAAAAAAAACAAAAACAAAGAAAAACTGTCAAAATTTTAAAAGGGCAACAGCCAGTAAAAGCAACAACACAGCATTACTGAATTTGCTGTGGAGGCATCTAGGGTAGAGTAGAAATGGGGTATTTTGCAAGCATGTGGCAAGAGACAGTCCTGCTGCACGGCCTTTGCAATCAAAGTTAACTAGGCAGAAAACCAAAAATAGGCAGTAATATCTGAGCAGACATTATTCCTAAATTCTTCTTACACAAGGAATTAGAATCAGGCTTAACCAAGCAATTTTAAAACAATGTTTTATTTCTTTAATATGATCCCAATAAGAAACATTTCTAAAGATCGTAATCAAACCACAATCAATATTACTCTCCAGTCACCCTAGAAGCTTATTATGAGCTTTTTCTTTTCAGACTAATTTCCAGTCTCTGCTACATTTGTGTACATCCCTGTGCCAGGCAGGCCCAGCTATGGCCATGGCCCCACAATGGTCACCAGCCTGTGGCCAGCTTAGTACAGGAACCACTTCCTTTTTGCTATGGCAGAGAAGCTATTAAGCTATTCCAAAAGACCAAACTCCATTTATTTCTATTGCTATCTTTAAATCTGTACTAGTATGTACAAGACTTGATATTAAAACACCATTACCACCCTAACGCTTTTATTCAAATTGTTAAACAAGACTTTAATCAGTCTTTAACTGAAAAACACCACCGCTGAAGTTTCAACATCATACCTTCCATAATGCCTGAATTAATAATCTCACCAAGTCATTCCAATACGATAAGCAAGTAACAAGTATCATTTCTGCAAGCACCATATCATTAAAATGTATTTTCACCTTTAATAAAAGCTACTCTTAAGAATGCTATTATTTGCACAGTTTATGCTCCTCTCATCTTAGCCACCCAGGCTGCTGAGAAAACCTTATTCACTGGTGGGAACTGGAGGAATAAGATTGCCTGACCCAGACAAGCTATTGAATATTCAGCATTGATTTCACTTTGAGGAGTCTTCCAATAGAAAAGTGAAAAAAAAATTAAACTGCTACGCCACTTCAAAAATCGTAGACAGCATTTTTAACCTCTGTCTTTTTGCATTACTGCAGCAGTGCTTGGAAAAGCTAAAGGAGGAGAGACAGTCATTTAGGCAGCTCCCCTCGTGCCACCACCACAGCTCAAAGGGACAGAAATCAAAAAACATTAGAATCAGTGTAAGCCAATTAGGACATTAAGGAAGAATGCAGAATTTCAACAAAACCCATTAAAAGGCCTGGAGAAAGCATGCATTTCTGGGTAGAGAGTAACTTATTTTCACAGTATTCACAGTATAGATAAGGCTGGAAAGGACCTCAAAGATCATCTAGTCCAACCTGTAGTCCAACTAAACCTAGCATCTACATCCAGATCATATCATTCATCACCTCATCCAGCCTCCCCTTGAATACCTCCCAGGGATGGCTACTCAACCATCTCTGCAGGCAACCCATTCCAAATCCAGATCACTCTTTTTGTGAAAAACGTCTTCCTAATATCAAATCTAAACTTCCCCTGCTGAAGCTTAAGACTATGGCCTCTCATTCTGCCTCCGGTGGTATTCTAGAGATATCCCAGATTTTTAATTTCCATCTGGTGATACTTATTATTGTGATAAGGGATGAGGAGGTTTCCAGCTGGAATGCAAGAACACATGTTTGACATGAAAGGCCTACAAGCAGGACTGCCACAGTCTAATCAAAATCCTTAGGGTCTGAAGAAGAATGGACACATTTTTATATACACACATCTAAATCATACTCATATCCATACAGAAAACATGTCCTAATAAATAAAATCAAATTAGGAACCCAGGATTGAAAGTGTGGCCCACTATTATGAACAAAAGATTTATTCTCACACTTTTTTGTCCTTTTCCAGTAATGGCAGGTTTAGCTTAAACTGAGACTTGGCATTTACAGGTATTCAATAAGCCAGTTGTGTTTTTTCAATCTTTGGAGCAGCTGCCAAACTTAACACTTGGTGATCCAGCGTTCACAAAGGCTACATCTCTTGCAGGGAAGAGGCAGGATGCATGAGGGTGCTCAACTCCCAGATGGGTAACAACCGTCTGGGCACTGCATCCCACCGCCCTGTCCTGGCAGGCCCCACTGATGGACGGGAAGCTGCAGTTCCTCTGGGGCCAAAGACCTGGCTCTCACCTAACATACACCACGGTTCAGAGAAAAGCAAATGGCCCCCAGGGGAAAACACAGAGTCTGAGTTCCTCATTGCATCCAGAAATCCTGCTCTGGATTAGGCTGTCTGCTCAGTGGGGCTGCAGCAGTGCAACCCCAGGGTGCACAGCTGTCTCTCCTCATTTGCAAACAGTACTGGTGGTGAAAGCAGGGGAAGGGAAGCAAGAAGGTATCCTCTGGGAACTACAGCCTCAAGTCAACCATCCAACTGAGCAACTGCCACCACAAACTATGAAATGTGAGCGTCTAAAGCTCTGTGCTGCTAATCAACTCTAATACTATCCATTTCTCCTGTGTGGTGAAATCATGCCCAGGAGTCTAGAAGTGTGGGAATGGCGACAGCACAGACAACCCAAGCAGGCAGGCATAGACATCCAGTTACAGGAGGAATGAGTCGGTAAGTAAATATATTTCAGGAAACACACAGGCAACAAAGTTGCATCAGATTTGGAACTGGGCATGAAAGACAAGGTCTCTGAATTTGTTCCATTATTTAACTTTCCAGATTTGGTGGGAGTTCCCTCTAGATTACTTCAAGCAAGACATCTCTTTGCTATCCTTAAAGCCATCTCATTCAATTACAGCATGAGATTAGATATCAGAAAACAAGTTTTGTCTCTTCAGGATTCAGCAGCTACCTCCAAAGAAAGCAAAAAGAGAAGCCTCTCTTGAGATGAAAGGGAAAGGAAAAAAAGCAATCACTTAAGAAAACCAAGGCCCAGACCTCTTAATAGTAAAGCAATTGCTTGTGTCAAGTTCCCATAACAAGATGGTGCCATCTGAAGCTTATGTTAAAATTGTGCAATAAAATTAGACATCTGGGGCACCTGTCAGAAGAATGATGCTATCTCATTAATGGGATTACACAGAAAAATTGGAGGGATTTCAGTCAAGAGGAATAAAACGATTAAGGATCAAAAGAGCGTGACTCAGGAAAGCAAGTAAAAACTGGATGCTGCACTCTTGCCTGAAAATCCCATGTCTCAGAACCAGAGAGGCTTGGTACCAGTGACGCCACAGCATCTCTCCCCTTACACCCACAATAATTGGTATAGATCAGATACTACAGAGCAAAAATTGAAATTATAAAATTCTAGCTTTCTTATAGCAACATTATTATTGTATCACTCAGCAAGAAACTAATAATCAGAGGTGAAACAGGAGGGGAAGGCTAATTACCTTTAAACAGCTTGCAGATACAAGCCCCGTAAGAGAAGAACACATCTAGCCAGGAAAAGGAGATGGCGGTGGCGGGGTGGGGGGGAGAGGAGGAAAGGAAAAGAAAAAGGTTGACTACAGAGATTGGGTACAATCAAAGCCTTTCAGTTATTAACAGGAGAGGATATCTTAGGCACAGGAATAGCATATACGTGAAATTATCTTCCCAAGGGGGTTACTGAAAATCACAACTGCTGAATGACCTGAAGAGGGGCTGGCCACTACCCCCAAAAAAATGTCTGTAGGACTCCAGCATTGACATAAGCTACAGAGGAAGGGGAGAAGAACAAACAGCACAAGAAGGAAAAGGGGAGTATTGTGGTAACAGATGTTCCCTAGTCACCACTACTATGTTACACTGCAGGAAAAATAAATTAATAAAAAAAAAGATCTAAATATAGAATGAGGTTCTCTTCACTGAGAAGAGAATGGGTTCAACATCTCTCTGCATCTTTTCAATGAAAAAGCTCTACGTTAAGTAAAAAGGTTCATTTAAATTCTACACACGTTCACAAAGATAAACTGATTTCAGACGGCATTATTATGTCTGAACTCTCTCTCTAGGGGTGAAAGCCAGATACTTTGTGAATCATTTTGTTCACAGATAATATTCTCTAAAAATTCATTAGATGTCAACATAAAGTACAAAAGACATTATCATGGAAGAGCAGATGCTATGAGCTACCATACAAAGCATATTAGGGTCACTTCCCCTGCATTCCCCTGCATCAGCACAGGGCAGCACTGCTTCAGCACACAGCAGGAGTCTTGTTCTTGGCTATTGTGGCGGGCAAAGGATCAAATAAAAATGACACTTCCCAAGAAGAAACTTTGCTGAGGAAGTGTTAGACCTGAAGGTACCCAACTACAGTGTGCCAAGAGAAGCAGGGAACACACCAGAACACAAAATCTTCCAACCCCATCTCATTCACATCAGATGCACCAACAAGGAAGAATGTGTGTGCACAAGTTTGTGTATACACATGGTAGGGCAAGGGTTAGGACATTTCGTTGAACTTTGGACCTTTTCCAGTACATGTAGCATTAATGAACAGCTCTTCCAGAGTTCGCACTTGCCAGAGCAGGAGTGTGAAGCCCAGTTCTCTCCATTTTTACTAAGACCCTCAAGAGCAGGTGGATACTCCCTACAACTGTCAGCCAGGCTGAGCAAAGGGGAATTGTTTGCCGAGCCCTGACTGGCAGCACAGGCCAGACTGTTACCCAGGTCAGTTTACAAGGCTGCCCATGGCTCCACAAGGCTAGGCAAGCTCTGCAATCAAGGAAAATGGCTCAAACAGAAGATGGAAACAGAGCAGATTTGTTTGCTATTTTTATACATTTGCATACCACAGAAAAACACACTCAAAGCTTTTAAGCCATTAAACTTTTAAAAGAGGAATAGCTTTTTCAGAAGCTGTGCTTTCATGTAACTGGGCAAATTCATTTTGTTGCTTAACCAAATAAAGACCTACGTATCCTGTCCCTCTTTTCCCTTTTTTATCTTACGAAAAAAAAAAAATTTAAAAATCTCAACACCAACACCACCCCCCTGCAAAAAAATCCCAGTCAAACTAACGTTAAGTTTTAAGCTTAAGCTGGAACACTAGCCCTTGTAGAAATAATGTCTGTGGTTACAAATGAGCAATATTCATTAAAGGCTGTTAGAAAACCTCCACGTTCTGCAATATGACCTGACTCAAACCTTTTCCTCCTGAAGCTCAAAATTTCTAGTCAGCAATGCTAAATTACCTTTTTGAATCAAAAACTTTATAGTAATAGTAGCAGTTAATGGGGTTTCCAGAATTACAACAATGGCCATGTTGGTTACTTTGGGCCATTTAGAGGTCTCAAAAATACATGGGACACTTTCACAGTGGTCTCACTCCTTAAGTTTATACTTCTGAGTACCTTGCATCCAGTGTGAGTCCGGGCCTTCATGAGAGGAGTTGTGGTGCACAGCTCAATGGCTTCTGGTTCATGGAAGATCACTGTCGGGAGAGGCTCCTTACGAAGAGTTAAGACATTCAACTTAGTCTTTAACATGGTCTGAAAGTGCTAAACAGAAAAAGAAAAGACATTATCTCCAGTTGTAGTGCAGAAAAATGAGAGTTAATAGTTCCATGCATCTACATGTTTCACTTGCTGTTCACGGTTTTGGAAGTTTTCATGGGGAGATTTAACAAGTTTTATAACTTAAGAGCATTCATAACTATCAGCAACGTGCATTCTGTTTTTAACTAAAAAATATCACAATACGAGAGGATTCATTACAATCCACATATGTTCCAGAAAGGGTCTAAATTCAATATCTGACCACTCATAGGCATATTATAAAGCTGTTCATATACCTAGTTCCTGAACTAATGTCCACAGGGAAGGAAGAACGGGGGACCAAAGAGCATTCAAAGAAACATGGACTTATCCATTCTTGTTCTCTTTCCTCTATACCTAAATCTCATCCCTTTGACCTTTGTAGATGTTACCATTCCCACTGAGCTGAATGCCTCCTTGGTTTGCCTTTGTCATATGAATTTTATGTTTTCTTCCTTGGTAAGCAATAGTTTCTGTAGACTCCAACATAAATGTTACTACCAGTACTAATGAATAGATGTCATTCAAAACTTGTCACTTCCTATAACAGACTCTCCAGGTTTAGGTGAAGAACTATCCAAATGGACAGTAAAGTCGTGAAATTAAACATTTCTCTGCAATTGCTTAGAGTGAAGAAAGTTAATTCCTGACAGATTTCCACATCAATTTTGTGGAATCCAGGGAGTCAAGAGAAATTTTTCAACATTTAGATATTTCTTTGAACTGATTCTCATTCAAAAAACTGAGCATTTTCACTTGTTACTACATCTCTCATGGGAGAAACATGCAGATATTAACCAAATCAATTTAGTACTCCCAGCTAGTAACATAGTGCAGCACGGTCTAATGAAATACGAATTTATCAAAGCTTCATAACTTGACTCATCAATCAGCGGTTATTAGACATATGTGCAATGGCTCCAGATTACTTTTATCAAACCTAAACCATTTGTTCTGACTTTTGATGGGAGATTCTTAATTTGTTTTGCAGTCATTCCTTTTCTCAACCTCCCCTTACCCTTTGCAAGGCAGACAAGAATCACAGGGTCTGGCTTTCAGAAAAAGAGACATTAAGTGATTTCCCAGAACTATGCAAGAAATCTCTATCAGAGCTAGAAAATCAATACAGGTCCTTGCTGTTCAATCCTGCGCTTTAGACGACGAGAGTGCCTATTAAACACTTCATTTTTACACAGGGATGAATCAACTGTTCAGATACTACACTGGTTTTCTGTGGATTTTTGTGGATAGGAATACTCTGTTGAAGATAAACTTCCTATTTTATTCATCAATACTTTATCATCTACCAACAGAAAGCCTATTAATACACTTCTAAAACACTTTAGTCCTTAGTGTTTAGGCCTAATAACTGTTGTGCTCCTGGAACAAGAGCACCTCAAACAGTCTTCGAAGCATGTTCAAGGAATATACACTAACAGTCTGTGAAAACAGTCCTTGTTTACCTATCTCACACATGAAGTTACAGCCTGTCAACACCAGTACTTCAGGGCCTCCGTGGCACTCCTGCAAGCATTCAAGTTTTCATCTCAGTGAAAAAATCTGCTCACATTATTTCTCATCTGACTCACATTACACGTTACCCCATTCACTCGCCCTAGCACAACTACAGCAAAAATATACTCAACATGATTATACATTAAAGAATATTCTGTGACATATTTCTGAAGGTAATAGAGCTCTTTGACAGCCAAGATTACTAAACTTACTATGAAAATCTACTTCATTCTACCTTTAAGTTGCAATTAACAGCCTTTTGTTCAGGCTTCCCCAGTGTAATTGTTAGCAAAAGAAAACCAGCAGATAACCAGCCATGATAAGTACAAAGCAAGCTGCAGGCCTGAGATGCTGAGTTTGAAGGAGCACCACCAATTACCAACCCCAGTGTTGGATTTGCTGGTCCCACTAACTAACTAAGTCTACTATAACTGCAGCTCTATAGCTTGACTTGCTTTTATAAACAGGCTCTAGAGTTTTGCTAACCTGATGCTGAGGTTGTATTTCTGGAGAAGAAAGTATGCAGAAGACAGAGAAAGTATACTCAAGTATACTCAAGGCAGAGGCTCAGGCCCAGCCATGCACAGGTCACAGCAATTCCCCATCTGTGACTGATCCCTTTACAAGCACAGGGAAATGCTGTCTCCAAGGCTATCTGCTGTCTTGTGCATGCAGGGGATAGGAGAGGAAGGCAGAGATGGAAAACTTACAAAATGTATTCTTAATCTGAATTTTGGATCAAAGCAGAGAGAATGGCTGCAAAACATCACGTCAGAGAACGCTGTCCCAGCATTTAACTTCTCCCTCCCTTCAGTGTAGAAAAAGCTCTATTTCCATAGATGATCTGTTTACAGAGCTTCTCAAATAAAGAGTGGTGCTTCTATTAGATAATAGCTGAAACAAACTCCATTTTGCCTCTCTGAATACTGGGCTTAGACCTGTAAAATGGTTGTTCTCCTCTGCGGGCATAGTGCAACTATTGACAGAAAGAGCACAACTTGACCAAAACAAAGAAAACTATGGCAATTATCTACTTTTTTTTTCATGTTGTAACAACCACATATACAATCTAAAACAAGAAAAAGACTACTCGCTGCCTTACAACGGCATTCAATACTTGTACAAGCAGCGAGTTGGAGTGGTTGGGTGCCAAAAACACTAGAGCACAATTGGCAGTAAAGAGATGATTAGTTGCCAGAGAAGTGCAGAATGGATTGGGGGTGGACACAGAAATAGCCTTTTGCTTTGGACCACATGGCTAATGCAGACAATGCTGTGCTCCCTGCGCACAGGTCATATGATGGCTGCCACAAGAAAATCAAGTCTGTGCCAGGAGACATCATATAGCAAACCCCCAAATAAGCACATTATTTAATCAAATACCTAACTTTCACTATGTGAGCAGTTCCAGTAAAGCACACGTGGGTAGTCAATGGGATTATTCATGTGCTTTAAGCCAAGAACAGGATAAAGTGCTTCACTGATCCCAATTCTTAGGTTTCTACTCCAAACTGGCATCTCCTGCGGAAACTATTGGCAAAAGCTGACCTATAAGAGTAGCCAATGTATTTTTCAAGAGGAGACAGTTACTCTCCACTGCTGTGAACCTGAAATATTTCTTTAAAGTGCTTTAAGTTCAGAAAGTTCTCGAAAAGCATGACTTTGGCAACTCAGTGAATAAAGGCTCAGGGAACCTTATACCATTCACATTTCACATGTCGAAACCACTAGGTTCATTTGGTGGCTCTTCTACTGAAAATCATCCATCATCAGAAGATATTCTTAGCTGGCATGACTACAACAGCTCAAAACTATACATCATTTATTCTTTATCTATGTAGATGATGCTACTGATATGATAAATAAATGAAAGGAGCAATGTAACAGTAAGAATTTAGCAGTAAGTTTTAAAATGTCAGCAAGACAAAAAGAGTTCTGATACACATGAGAACTGAGCCATTTCAAGGTTTTGTTTCGTTTAAAACAAAAGCTGTCTAGTACAGATAAATGTCACATCTGATCCATTTCTTGTTAAACAAATACAGTTAATACAGTTTAAATGCTTTCCCTTCCCCATATTAAACTATATAGTGCTTTATTTATTTATTCTTTACTAGCAGTTCATATAAACTTTGTACTGAGCACTAACCCTTTACAGAGGGGATGGAAGCACTTTATCCTGATAAAGTCAGAAATCACCCCCTCAGCAGCCTGCTCTGTAAGATAAAACTGACTGGCATGCATAAACCCAAGACCACATCACAACCTTTTATACTCAAGCAGATCCAGCCTAAGTAATCTTCTTGAAAGCAATCCAGCTCCAGAAATCTGGTTATTAAAAGCATATCTCATCTAGCATCTCAAGACCTATATTTTTCAGCCTATCAAAACAAATCCATTCAATCAATCTCTTTCAGGTAACAGATGTTATTTATGTGAAAAAGCAGATAATTATATCTGAATTTACATCCCTCAATTATAAAGAAATGGCCATGTACAGCCCTGCCTGGGGGCACCCTGTGACACATTCTGGAAGAAGAGGAGCTCGGACAGGCCCATGGCACAACTTGGAGCCCTTGGGCTGAGGGCATGGCACCTCCATGGGTCTTGGGAGAAAGCACCCAAGAAATGTTATTCCACACACAGGCAGCACAGAAGAGAGACGGGGGCAACAGGGATTAGTCTGGGCTCAGAAAAAAGTCATCTGCATTTGCTCCAATCTGTATGACAGGACAGCAAGCAGAATATGGCATCAAAGCAAGCAGGGCATGAGACTGGGGAAAGGAAAGGCCCAAGAGAGGCTTGTAAGCAACACTGCCTGATCCCACGCAAAGACCCTCCTGGATTTCTCCTGCCCTTAGTGAATGTAACAAGGGAGTCAAACATGCAGGCCTGATGGAAAAACCTATAATACACTGAAACAATGAATAGATGAAGGGAAAGGGGACTCAAGACTGCAGATTGAAAGGCACAACAAGCTACAGGGGAAACAAAAATCAGTTGACAGTCAAAAAGCCTTCCAGCAAAGATGCTACTGGATCTTTGCATGCAAGCACGAAGAGTTACTCCATCTCACTCTAATATCAGTTTCTTGGGGAACATTATACATTTACAGTTGACCCTCTTGCACTTCACGCCCCCCATATTGCGGCTTCGCATCTTAGCAGTGTGATTTTTTAGCGATCAAGGAGGTCCCTTTTCGCAACTGAGCATGTGCAACCTGGCATGCATGAATATTCAATTAGGCAGTCATGAATATGCAAATCAACCCGCACAGCCGTGGCCACAGCTCAGCCATTCCACTTGCGCCGTCTTGGCCGCGGCGGAGGCCTCACTGCTGCGCCCTCCCCGTTCCACCCGGGGTGGCCCCGCCACTTCCACAGCTCCCCAGCACGGCAGCCACGGCAACCGATACACAGCAGCACAGTGCCGAAACAGCACCAAGGAACCATCTGAGGGCGTGGGGCAAATTTGCATATTAATGAGCTGCCATTCAACATGAAAGTAGGGCTTCACCAAACCTGATTAAGACCACAGGTCCGCGATATAGGACACCCGACTGTATCTTCAAACACACAACTATAAAGATTCCATAAATAAAACCTGCACTTCCTTGATCACACAGCTGCATCTGTGGTGATGCTCACGCTGCCTTGTTTTCTTACAAGTTTAAAGAATTTCTGTTTCCTCACAATTTAATTCATGTGAAACGTTTTGTTCTCAGACCCTGTGTACTTTGAGTTTGCTCTGGCTGGAGGCCTCCGTTCTGTTGCCAAGCTTATGCGATTCCAATCAGCAGGATTGGTGCCCAAACAAAACACAATCCCAGATACAAACACCCTCCAAACTGCAGGGAACTTCAGAGCCAGATGAGAATTTCATGACCGATCCTCTAACGTCTCTCTATACTCAATCAAACTAAACCCTCACCTAAACAAATCTAAATATGCAAGATATTCAAAGACTAAGTTTCCAGTTTAGCTAATTCCTCAAAATCTGAAGTCCCACTATAGAGTCACATCAGAGTAGGAAATACAATCATGGAAATAAAGTAAGACCACGCTAAGACACCAGCTACCACAATTTGGCCACAGAAATTACTGTTAAGTTTCAAATTTTATTAACTTTGTCACAATGGAACTAGCTCTTATGACACTCAAACCTAATAAAACACATAACAAAGATATGTTAATTCAGTGCAATCATTGTAAATAGCATTTACACTTGCAGTAACATGTCTGCATTTTTCTTCCATCCCATTCTGATGATACTGGTCTTCAAACTACGTGCAGAAGTCCAGCAAACAAAACCAGCCTGGGAAGCACAGCTCCATCACAAGCACTGGAGGAAATTAAAGTCCTCTCCATTATCTTTCACTCATCATCTCATCTCCAGAGCAGAAGTACCTCCTCAAAAGTGTCACATCTGTGTGCAAAACCAGAATTTTAAACTAGATTACAATTTCAAAGATACCAGTATGCCAGAATTTCTCAGTGCAAGCAGAGGTATTTATCAGTTCCAGTATTTTTCAGTAGAAATGGCAGTCCAAATACAAGTCCAAGAAAAGACAATTTTTTTTTTAAAAAAAGGAAGAGTGGAAATAAATTAAGAAATAGAAGATGACAAGAAGAGAAAGAACAAAACAGAACACACAGCAGCACAGATACGTCAAGTTCATTCACTTTGATTTTGAGCTGACCCCTTAGCTGCTTTTCAACATATTTTTCTCCTAACATGAGTTTCCAGTAGATGTATTATTTGGTATAGTTGGCCCAAAACTAAAACAATGGAATCCTGCAGCATGAAGACGGCAGTTGCTTTTTCAATTTGTTCTTGGAGACTTTCCAATAATTTCTGTGTCAAAGGATGCTTTAAAAAGTTCTTTCTCCTCACTCTGTGCCTGGCAGAGCGAGCCTATCTCAGACAATACCTGCCAGACAGCCACTGCATTCCCCAGTACAACCCTTCCAAAACAAGTGTTTCACTGTGTCACTCTTTTCCTTAATTTTTTGCAATAAATCAATAACTTGGTAAGCAGTTTTGTAGTTCAGTGACCTCTCTCTTGCCTCACAATGATTTATTTTCTAAGACAGGGAAATGAACTAGATGACAAAGGCACCTGCTATGGCCAAGGGATATTTGCTAGAGGTAATATTGTGTCTAATACTATGGAGAAACAGGGGTACAAACTCTTAACAAAATAGTGATATATGCTGCTAAATTATAAACCAAATAAACCTCTGGTCTAATGAATTATTGTTTTTACAGCTACAAGATAATGAGAATCCATTCCTTCCTCTAGACTCCATTTTATCACCAAGTTCTCTGATGCTAATTTACAGTGGCGTCTTTTCCAGGTCAGAACCATCCTCAAGACTTAAGTCTGGCACTCCTGATGGTCTCTGAAAGGGGGTCCTCCTATTTCCCATGGACACAAGCCCTTTCCAAGTGAACAGACCTGCATCTTCAGCAAGTCAGCCTGCGGAGAGCCTTCATCAGGGTGTATTCCCTCAAAGCTTGCAAGGGGTAAAGAAAGAATCCTGGCGGCTTTAACCTTCCCTTTATCCCCACATTCCCACGAGCACCATCAGTACATGCTCCAGCACTACTGTCCAATGCACCTTCCCAAGCCCAAGCTATGCTAACAGGCATTTCATCTCCTTCCCTGCCTCCACCAGCAAATTATGCATCTTGGGGGAACTCTGCCAGGATTTATAGCTGTACAAACCTTTGAACAGATGATGCAGAATATAGAACAAAATTGGGTCCCACTGTAGTGCAAATGTATAACCACTATCCCCAGGGCAACTTCACACAGTAGGTATTCCCACTTCTTTAAGCCATGAATAAAAGTTGCACACTAGAGAGCCTACATCAGAAATAAAGGAGTCTACAGAAAGTGATCAAAAATACCTTTTTACAAAGTGTCTCATTAATTCAGCAAAGCTTTAGAGTTGGATAATTGACAGGACTTGCACCAAGAAACCTTTACAAAAGAAAATCAAACCAACTCATTTACATTCCTGTTTCTGCTGCAACTATCTTACTGGTTAAGATGAGCCAAAACAGCCAGATGCAAAATTACTCTGCTTTTTCAAATTCAAAACGAGTCAAGTAAAATGGCTGAGGATGGGGCTCCCCTTTGCTGGGGCAAACATACAACACCCATGAGTAGGACAGCCCTCAAATATCCACATCCTCCAGATATAAAGGATAAACCTGCATGGTGTTTTCAAGGTTTTTCCAAAAGTAATTCATCTTTTCTGATACTTCTATTTTTCTGTTTTTCAAAGGACAAGTCCTTAGCACTTGACAAAAGGGAGATTAAGCTTCTGAGTTCTCAAAATTTAAGTGCTCAAACCCATACTCAGAAACTCCAGCTTCTCTATAAAACCTCGGCTGCTGCTTCTTTACTTGTCAGCAAAGTTCAGGTAATTTTACAGAAGCTCAACTAATCCCTTGTCTGAGTACTATGTTTCAAAATGCTGGTGATTATACATATACATATCTACAGTTCTTAGAACAAAGAGGGGGAAAAAACCTGAAGGAAGAAAAGCAAATCCCTCCAGAAAAGAAATAAAATATGCATTATGCGATTCGACCAGATGCCCTTATCCCCCCAAGGCATGGTTAATATACTATCTGCCAGTACATATGGGACCAATTAAAAAGAGCTAACTCCTCACACAGGCACTGCAGCATCACTCTGGAGGAATCCACAATCGATTAAACAAATTCATTCCAAGTAATTCCATTCTGGAAACACGCACTCATTCATAACCAAATTCTAGCCTTTAGGAATCTCATATGCCATGAAAAAAAACAACCCTGCTTCCATAGAAATCTCTGGCAAAACAATCTGAACTTCAACACAAATAGAACAACCCTTGTCTTTTCTTCTGCTTTACACGTGCTATCACATGCACCCATACAAAGAATCACTACTACTTCTTAGAGTAGTAACTATCTCAATCTTACAATTCAACATCACTGATGAAATTAAGTGCATTGAATGATGGAAGTATTCAATAATTTAACTAAAGGAAACAGACGAGTTCAAAAGCATCCAAATGTCCCATTCCAGCAAGACCAGCAGAACTGGAAGCCTTCAGGACTGTACAAGGATCATCATTCAAGCTCTTTACATTGTGAAAGCTACTTCCTCAGTTTCCAGTAATTATACTCTTGCTTTTGTCAAATCTGCTCCAAACTTTGTTTGGACAAAGTTTGCTGTGACATAGTCACAGCAATGACTTGCAAGTTTCCACACACAAAAGAAGCTGCAGAAAAAAGAATTCACCATAGCCCCAAAGTGGAACATCCTAAATCTCACTACAGTCTCAACTTTCTTCCCACCTCCACTGATTGTTGACCACCACAAACACCATCCATTCTCAGCCACTTTTCAACTTACAAAATGTATTAGTTTTTTTCAATGCAAAATTATTTATCTTCAAGTTTGGGCTCAACTTCAAGAAATGAAATTGCAAAAGAAACAGAAATGCAGACAGGAGGGTTACTATTATTATTATTATTAAATGATTGTTCATGCAAACCCTGTCAATTATTGCAGCCAATATTTTAACATGTTTCAAACTTAGGGAAAATGAAATAATACAGAACACCAAGTTCCAGGGAAAAGGACATGGACTGCTAAAACCCTGAGCTTCTCTAGACGCAGATCTAATAGATATTCCTGTAATACAACATAATGGAAGTATTCTGAATACCCATTACATTTACAGTCTCTTGTGTACCTGTGTCAGCCAGCTAGTCAAACAGACATGAAAGAACCAACAAAATTAAAATAAATTAACTGCCTGCCCAACACCTCCCCACTGTCTTCATCCTTTGCCCCATTCAATTTAACTTAGAAGCATTACTGATGCAGTTATTCCAGAAATCCTCTAAGCACAGAGCCATAATTCTACAGGAGATATTAATAAAGTGGCTTGTATCAAACTTAATGCATCTGAAATCTAAATTATTTACCCCTAAAGAGAAGGGAGGGAAAGAATTTAGGGGCCTCTGATAAATATTAAAGTATTAAATCTTGTAAATACTTATTAGTCATTCCATTAGGGGAAAAAACATATCAAGACAAATATTTCTTTTAATAAAAAAGGCATGTATTTGGCTGAAAAAAATACTCAATCCTGATGCAAAATGTTTGAGCAGCTTGACAAATTCAGTTCTCTATAATTATACCAAGACTGCTAAAAATTCCACTTTCATAACCACCACCACAATGAATAAATAATTGTCAAAATAAATCCAGTGGATTACCATGCAAAAATGTGTCTCCTACAGCTTAATCTTGCAATAATGCTTTTTATAGCATGCCTCTCTGCCCAGATTTGCAGCTCTTGTTATTTGCATTCTGATCACTAAGCAGAAGGGTCATCAATGTTATAATTCATTTTTTTAATATGCTAAATTTTTCATGCTGCAACCCTGCCAGTGGCTTCTCACCTCTGCTTATCTAAGATATTTGCATACATCATGGCCAAACAGTTCTTACAAATCTCCAAGCCATACTAAGTCATGTCAATGACAGTAATCTGGCCAAAAGAAGAAGAAACAAAGAAAAGCCTAATTGTGAACATTTTCTGATATAGTAGGAACCAGCTAAACTTTAAATGCGAGTCAGATGGATGTATGCATATAGGGATTTAATATGAGTCTCCAATGCCGCCACAGTACCAATTCTGCAATGAAAGAAGAATCCACAGACAACTTTTCAACGGAATCTGTCAAGCATCCTGGTTTCTTACACAAATATTTTTAGGAAAAGTAACTCTCTAGCTCTAGTGTTTATTGCCGTTTCTAAAATTTGGAAAGCAAGGATCATTTAGAAGGCAATTAAAGTGAACACCAACCCATGGCTGTGATTATCAAGACCAGGGACTCTGATGGAGGATCATCATCAGAAGGGAGCCAGAGTGGAGAGCATCTATCAGTGAAGTTACACAGCAAACAGGGCACAACGTGACAGCTTCACAAGACTTCTGCCTCACCACCACTCGCTTTCATCAGATTTCACTTCAGCTGCTGAGATCCTGAAGACTGCCCACTGCAAAGCTGCTCTGTCTACACCCTAATCAAGAACAATCAGCACAAAACGTTCCATGTGGGCACAAAACAATGTTTTGACTCTAGGTCTCCACTTGGGAAGTCAGAAGGTGGTCAGAGCTGAACACTAAAACTAAACATTTCTTTTTCTGAGGGGTAATTCTGAGCTAGATGACAGAGGGCTGTTTTCCTGCTTTCCAAGCATTACCATTATTTAAAGAAAAGTCTGTAAAAATGTTTGTACTGTAAGTTACTTGGGAGACCACCGCAAGCAAAATATTTTCATTAAGAAAAAAAAAAAAAGAAGAAGAAGTATGTCATTTCAGTCCAGATGCAAAGCTTGAAACAGATAACCTCGAAAGTGGAAAGTCTTGGGCAAGTTGTTAACTGAGGTCACAGATTTTCAGAGCAGACTTTCACTCCACATCAATTAATCATCTCTAGTTCCCCTCCAACAGACAGACCTCTAATCCAGCTACAGTATTTTTAAGTGTTAGACAGCTTTAGGAGCAAAAAGTATCCTTTTGACTTTTTTCCAATTTTGAATCCCAGGTTCTCTGACTGGGACAGATTTTCAGATGACACCAGAAAAGCCTCTGAAATAACATCAGTCAAGTTATGCATGCACAGCTATTTGCACAAGCCAATTCTACAGTTTTACAAGACAATCGTCTAGATAAACATCTGTCTGCTCCATTCCCAGCAGCTGATGAGCGAAGGGGACCTTTGATCATTCAACAAAGCCAGTTCCCTCCTGGGTACAATCCAATAACCGCCAGAATTGAAGTGTTCCCAGTTCTGCTTTTTCCCTGTCTTTAAGTACGGGTTGGGTATCATGTACATTCTCAGTGTCATCCACAGCATAGCAGAGAAAATCTGAGGTTTGAAAGCTACAGTGACTCCCCGCAGAAACAGAACACAAACTCCCAACAGTTTCTGTTGTTCAAGCCCAGGCGAGGGTATGCAGTGGGTAACCATACGGGGATACTGGGCTTTGACTGTGCCAATAACGCAAAAATGGGCATCTGCTTGAAAACAATTTTTTAAAAAATATTTAATTTGTAAGAAAGCATTTGAAAACCACGATACTCCATGCAATGCTCCATCAATATAATATAAAGATACATAAAGGTATAAAGATCGAAAGAGTAACAGCTTCAACCAGGGCCATGTGCCTTTTCTGCTTACACAGTAGACAAACCACAAACCACAAAATTCAGTCTACTGTGAAGTTGCCAATATTTAATAGTGTTTAATAGTGCACTATGTATCTGAGCGGAAAAAAGGTGTAAGCATCTTAGTATCTGAACAAAGTTTCCCTCTTTGCCCTCCTCCTTGAATGTGTGCTGCTGTGTTGGAGTAACATGCAGCTTGTGGGGTATTTATTTGCTGAAATACCATCTCTGAGAAGATTCTGGGAAAGAAATGGGAGATAATTCTGAAAAGAGTATCAGTAACACCAATGATGAAATAATACACACAGGAGAGAAGGGAAATCTCAGTGATAACCTGGCAGAGCTACCTACGGCAACCCATGCCACAAGCCCCAGATTGCATAAAACACTCCCATGGTGTTGCTGCCCTGTAGTAGGTCGGGTGGTATCTGGACTGACTGACTCCCACAGCTCGTTCCTTTTATTTAGCTGTAAGTGTGTGTGCATGGCAGAAGGAATAAGCAATATAAGGCTCATTCTGGCCTTGCCCATACAGTTTGGAAGATACTCTTCTCCAGTTCCGTACTTGAAGTGCTCTGGCTTCAGCCTCTTTTCCATTTGGCATCCAATTAAACCAAATGTAGAGGAAATCCAATTCTAGAAAAGATGTGCCTCAATAAATTGCGACTTACCTATCTTCTCTATTCACATTCAAAAGGAGAGAGCACTGCATGGCTTCCAAATACATTCCCATTTAAACATCACTTTCTATCTATGTATATGTTTCAACTTCCAAAACTGCACTGACTATGAAAAAAAAGCACAGCAAAGAAGCAAGGTTGTCTTACTGTATTATATTCACTTAATAATCATAAGCAATTTCTCAGGAAAGTCCTCAAGGCACAGTTTTAATGCTACAGCAATTCTTGCTCATTTTAACCATCCACTGATGCAGAGTTGATAGCCCAGCTCATTAAAAAGTACAAAGCAATATTTCAAGAAATGCCATAATTTATCAGGCAGAGTTTAGTCATGCTCCACACATCACCCTGGATGCACAACACCAACTGCCTCTGACACTTTCTGAATCCAGCTCTGAAGTCCCTTCACTTTGTGCTCCCCTGCCCATGGTGCCTGAAGTCACACAGCAAAGCTTCCTGCTACAGGGTCATCTTCTACCTGAAGTTTTTCAAGAAGCTTAGCAATACCTAAAAATACATGAATCCCACTTGAGTGACAACTCATACTTCAGGTCAAGCATTTGTACATAGCCAGCTATAAAACTCATTACAGAAAGAATGGTTGGAGAGAAGATACATTACAGTAATCCCTCGAATATGGCAGGGGGTCAGTTCCAGAGGGATGCTGTGATAAACGATGCTGCGATGTAGCAGTAAAGACCGGGGTGGGGCAGAGGGGGAAACGCGATGAATTGAAGCTGCAAATGGTGAGCCACAAAGTAGCAACAAAACTGTATTTCCAACCAAAAAAAAAGATTTTTATTTTAAAAATGAAAATACAGTTATCATGAAGAGTCACACATTAGTTTGACTAAGGACAGTGACAGAGCTCTCACTTTGTGCTGCTGGACAATGGTTGTTGGTCTAACATACCAGTGATTAGATTCAACACCTTGACCATGCCAATTGTAACAGGCGATGCCAGCACTCATTACCTGGGAGGAGACCCAATTTAGCCCCCAAATTATGGTGTTTCAATTCTCACAAGTACTCCCCAACACACAGGAGGTATCTATCAGTCTTTCGACTCACGTCAGATGGGAATGAACCACCTCCCCTGCCCATCAGAAGGTATACTTCAAAGAAAACAGGGATCAAAAGAAAGTCATAAAACCCTTCCCAAGCCTTCATCAGGAAGATGTGTACCTGGGACTATACAACATGGCAGCCACATGATAACCTTATCAGGAAACTCCAGTAGCTCTGCTAAATGAGTTGCTACACCCAAGGAGGACACTGCAAAGCCAGGACCTTCCTCATCCACACTGACTTTGCAAACATCTCACTGCTCTGCTTAAGGATTTGTGTTGCTTTCTGGAAGAAAACCTTATTTTTAAACTAAAGCCTACTATAAGGAGATCAACTGCCTTTAAAAAATACTTAAACTCTCTGCTTGTTATCAAGTGGCCCATACATATATGCCAGATGAGCACTGTAGAATGATGATAGTGCATTAAATAAACACTTCTGTTTTAAGATACATAAGCTTACTTATGACTAGTTTGAGAAACACAAATATTTACAGCTTACTCAATTCTAAAATCCTCTGCTCTCAAAATGTCCATTCAGCAGCCCTGCCAGATACTGTTTCACAATACTACAGGCTCACTTATTCATAAACAAATCATTAACATTCTTGACATAAATCCATAGCGTACAACAAATCCCAGCTATGATAGTGTTTTACTACATTTGCTGTGCCCATCATGAATGGGAGTTCTGTTTCCACTAAAAAAACCCACTCTGAACAAATCAAAGGCAAATTATTCTCTGCAAGAAAACCCCGGGATGAAATGCCTATGCACAGATCACAAACTAATTATCAAGTTCATACAGTAATAAACCTGTGTTCAGTTAGTGAAATGGGCTGCCACAATTTATGCAAGAAATATTCTTGCTAGAACTCTAATAACTAAGAAAACCTGATGATAAAACACACCATTATAGGCTTTTATAAATTCCTCAGCTACTTGGGAAACCTTTACACATCCCCATTTCTCCACACATGAGCACAAGAATCATCTGAAAAAAACCCTTCTAAAGCCCTTCGGCTTTCACTCACTGCCAGGGGTTTATTTACACCCTTGGATCAGAGGGCCAAGCCTCAAAATTATAAAGGTCCATTTTTACATATCTACATCACAATTTAAATTAGGCTAATAACAATGAATGGAATAGCTTAATGAATGCATCAAGGCCAGGCTTCTTTTTCTCCTGTATATTCAGCAAAGGGCAATAGTTTAAATCAGACTGCACCCCAAAAACAGTCCACAGGTCATTCCTCAAAAGAGTCTATCGTGCAAGTAGCATCCCTCTGTGCTGAGGGACATGGAGGCATGGCAGGATGGGATTTCCTGCTTAGGGCTTGTCCACAGAAAGGAGGATGCTCCCACAGCCCCTCCCAGGGCAGATCACATACAGCAGTTGGCCGTCAGCAATGGCCAGCCACCAGTAAAGCTTTGGAATCTTTGTAAGGTTAAACCCTCCACCCTTTATTCATCAATGTCTTCCTCGCCATATTTAAAGAATTAAACAGCTCCCTGAACAGCCATATTTAAGTAACTAAAAAAGAAGAGAGTGGAAGATAGTTAAGTTTCTGTTGATGCTCTTGGCAGATGAGAAATATGTTCACAAGACCTAGACTTCTTCCTGGATTGATAAACATAAAGCAGACTGCCTTCTGTGCAGGCTGCCAGCTCAGCCCGTGGAATAAAAGATGTTTTCAATTCCGGAAAAGATACATGTGCATTGAAATGCTGAATACTCAGCAAGACCTCAGTCCCTTTCTTGCAGGGCACAGTCCTGTGGGTACTGGGGGCAGCTCACAGTACATAAAAATATCCATTATGGCTGAAGTTTTGCAGAAATTAGACCTTTGTTATTGTAAATACATGCAGACTTTCACAGCAATTACATTGCAGCATTTTTAAGGGGCATACCTCTTTTTTATTATTTCCATTGGCATGGCTTTTCCATTTCAGCTTGCTTTAGTTCCAGTTTTGTGGTAATTTCATGGCAGTACACTCACATGTCAATATATATAACATGAATACCTCATGGTCTTTAGGTCCAGCTCCTGAGGGGTGTTCTGCAACTCAGGAGAGCAGGTTTAGAAAATCTATTTATGAGTCTCACTCTGTACTCAGTTTTTGAAAACATTTCAAACCTATTTTTGACAGAGAATACAGCTACCAAAAAACCACCGGGTTTGTCTAACCTGGGTTTCTGTATCACAGACTTTACCATCCCTAACAGTTATTGGTTTCACTCCTATCTCCCAAAGTTGTAACATATCCATTAGGATGGAAACTGTCACAGGTGGAAGAGTTCAAGGGATGAATAAATTTAGCAATCTTCTCATTTGCCTCCAGGTTTTTCCCATCATTTTAATCACAGTTTTAGATGTTACCTGCAGCAGATACAAATAAAACTTTTAAAAAGTAACAACAACAATTTAAGACACCAAATCATATGTCTATAGAAAATGAGGCACTACAGAAAGCTCAGACTATGGGAGTCAGTGATACATGATTTGAAAGAAGGCAAACAGCTCTGCCGGGAATGAGCAAGGAAACCAGACAAGTTAAGCAGTCATTTGCAGTATGATACACCAGCCAAATGACACTGAAACCTCAGTGTCAGGTCATCCAAGGAAACGTCCATGCTGTAGAGCTACCCAGGAAGCCCCTGGTTAGGAAACACACACCACACAACTTGGCTGAGTAGTGCCGGGAAATGGCAGGAGTGGAAACAACTAATGCTGGAAAACTCAGAGGGAACAGGGTACTCACAATCTGGAATAATTTCATCCTGAGTTACAGGCAGCTCAGAGAGCTTGCAGGGCAGCTTGCTTAGAGGGACTGATGCCAGGGAAATACTGCCCGCACAGAGTCAAATCCCCTGCGCTGGCCCGTGGAGAACTGCAACAGTCAAAGCCAGAAGCCAACAGCAAAAAACCTGAATTAACAAAGAGGCTGGGCAGGAATTCTCATTACATACATATTTGCCACCCTTGACTGCCTATTTTCTGGAAATACCAGTATCTCCAATCCCAACTCTCCTTTGCTGACCAGTAACAACATAAAAAGCATTAAACTCTGCAAACCAACAGCTGCACAGCACCTGCAAACAGCTCTTCACTAACCTGGCTTAGAAGTGGAAATAAACACTTCACTTTTGTTTCTAAAGGCAAAAGCTGGTGTTCAAAACCCATCTGTCACTGGATGTCCTTCGAAACATGTCTCACAGTGAACTCCAGCTTGCATTTGCACAACCATGTGCAGAGCACTCCCCACACACGGGGCTCCCGCAGCCACACTGACCTACCACTTGTCTCCTTCAATACACCAATGCTGTATTTTGCCCACTGATCTAGTTCTTTAAAAAGAAAAAGAAAACAAAAAACCAAGGCACAATCCACAGGCCCCTGACCCAGCAGCAAAGTCGTCAGTATTTTAACAGTGATTTCAAACAGGAGCAAAGCCAAGTCTGAATCCTCAGATTATCCTTTGCAAAACCCCAGCATCAGCATTAGCAAACCAAAAGATCAAATCAGTTGGCTCAGACAGACTTGTTTCTGTACCTGTATTTATTAACACTAGGTACATAAAACTGAGGGGGAAAAGTGTTAGAAAAACACACAGTGATGTTAACCACAACGGCAAACTGAAAGTATGTACTGATCCTTTCCTTCGGCCAGGAAACATTTCCAAGCAGTTGCTTTTATAGCTAGTCATTGGGTAGGAAATGCTTTTTACACAGAAAAATACTCTCCTTTACAGAAGATGCCATAAAATCCATGCACGGAGCACAGCGTATGTTTCAATGAAAATTAATTAATTACTTGTTTACGCTGGTAGTTCATTAGACAGCTAATCCCCACACATTGTCTAAACAATTTATTTCCTTTGGTGAGTGAGAAATGGTCAAAAGAAACAAAACAATTTGATTTTTTTTTTAAAGAAGAGGTAGAGCACTGGCAACACATCTGCAGGCTGTAAAAAGCTGAAGAGCAACATTAGAGGATGTCCTTTGAGCACCTTCCAGTTTTTTACAAGTGAAGACATTCCAGAATAAAATGTTGGAATTGAAATGTTCTAATATACAAAAATATTGTTCTAAACCCAGAGCTATTAATCCTTAAGAACTGTGGGCTGTAGTTTAACATTAGCATCTAGAAGTGAAGGATGGTTCTAAGTCAATTCCATTTCTCCCCAGTGACTAAATCATGTACTAGATAAATCATTTATTAATGTCAAAGGGTGACATTTTTCAATTAAGATAATGAGATTCTGGAGGTTCTGGCCATCTGAACCCTGTTTGTGAATACTTGTCAATTTAAAAAAAAACAAACTAAGAAAATAATAAAATACAGAAGAAAGCAGTCTGACAAACAGATTTTACTTAAACTGGGTACTAAGCACTAACAAATTAATCCCACCACATACCTGTAGCTACATACCAACAATAAATATTTATACTAGTATAACATACATGCTGTTAGGTGTTAACACAGAGTTAAGAAGACATTAACTGAATCATGGACATCGGAAACATGCTTCCACTTTGCTTTATTTTACTTACAATTAGCTAGAAAGAGACCACGATTAGCTAGGAAAAAACACATTCTCTTTTGACCTCCAGGTATACAAATCAGAGCAGCATTAAGCATTTCCTAAAGCAAACCCTGGATCTGTACGCAGGGTACAGTGAAGCATCACATGGGCTAAGCAGCCCCAGCAGCAAGTCACAGCACAGTGTTTATGGCACAAACTCTCACTGTGCAGCCCCTTAGCTCCTGGTCAGACTGACCAAGGCAGGTAGAGTGTCATGGCAATCTCAGGCAGGGACCGGCCTCCAAACTCACTTCCAAAACCTAGACCTCTAACAAACTACCACATACATGAGAATTTTGCACAGCACAACATTACATCCCGTTTCTTTGCGATAGAGATTTGGACTTTAGCATCTCTGTAGCCTGTTTGTAGAACAGGAAGGATTAGAAGGGCCAACGAGTGCAACAACAATAACTATTGTGAATCACTCGGACATAGCAGGTGGTGTTACTCCAGTGCAGGCAAGCATCACACCCTCACACCAGGGTAACGTCACCATTTAGGATTCAGTCCCCTTGGCATTGCTGTCACGGCAATCATCTCTTTCTGAGTGCAAAAACCGATCACATTAAGGAGGTGATGAAATGCTTGAAAGTCATTCCTCCACACCTCAAACAGATGGACAAATTGTGCTGTGTCAGTTTTATTCCTGTTCCAAAACAGTCACCAATTCCCCCGGAGTGCTTCCAAAAGCCTCCTCCTGGGCCAGCTGATCCCACTGGCATTGCAAGGGGGGGGCTTACCTGCTCCTTTAATCAGAGAGCCCAATAAAAGGGCTTTAATCTTAAATAAAAGAGACCTAACTGGGCTGCTACAAAGACTAACTTTTCTGGAAACCGTGTTACGCAGCCAAAACCACCCAGCACTGACAGCTCTGCAGCACCACTGCAATTACTGACAGTGGCTAACTTTCTTATCTCAAACGCCTCAAATGCACATTTCCTTACTACCAACATTGGAAGTCAAATATGGCACTGGTATAGCAGTGTACGGACCAGGTAATTTTAAAGCAAATGTTCCAGTCTGATTTTCTGCAGATTAATACAGAGTTGTAGAGCTCTGTGGAGACAAGATTTATAAACCTCACAGAAAGCCATTTAAACATTTTAAAAATTAAATATTAAAAAATACCATATAGATTTTGGGGAAATGAGGAAGAATATGACTGTACTTTTCTGTTGTACATGTACTGATTTGCAAGTAAGAAAATATTGCGAAGAATGTTTTTTTCCCCAGGATGAGACAAAGTGCTCTTTAACTTCGGCTCTATAATGATGGCTGCTGGATAAGAAACACTTGTTTGCTCCTGAGAAATGCTGGGAAAAAAAAAAAAAAGCAGAGTGGGCATCTTGAACTCTTTGAAGAAAGAAATATTAGAAGCTTTCACAAGAAAATATAAAAATAAGAAAAGGTCTCAGAAACAGACTGGATTCACAAATAAGAAATACAGTTTTCAGCTGAAAACTGAAAATATTTGCTTTAGTGCTGAAGGTGGTTGGCTGCACGCTGGGCTGGGAGGCGGCTGCAGCCACCACGGGGTACTAGGGCCAGGGATGCTTCAGGTCATCACCACAGCCCCACACTGACCCTCCTGTGAGAGACCCACACTCTCTTTATCCCCCCACAGATGGGAGAAGTCAAGCGACTGGGAGGCTTATTAACACTTCCATAAAATACTTTGTAAAGTGGTTTTCCCCCACCCCAAAGCAAGCAGGCAGCAACCTCACTGCATGACACAGATGTTCCTCTGTCAGATACAGAGCAGCTCCTTATCCAAACAGCACTAAGTCCTGGTTCAGAATGACTTCAATAACACACATTTTCCAAAAGGAGTCATACAGAAATATTTAGTTCAGCTTTCTTAGACATTAAGTCTTGTCTCATAAAGATCTACTCGTAAAAACAAAAAAAGCAGGTCAAATTTGGATTCTTGAAAACACATGAAGTTTCTTCCTGATCAGAGAAACACAAGGTAACTCCACTGGCACTAGTATTAGTACTTATTTAATTTATAAATAAATAAAAACAACTTATAAATTTAAACCAAAATTCTCAAGATCCGAATTTGGACCAAAACCAAGACCCTCATATGCAGAGGGGTAAAGTTTGCCCCCAGGTGAACAAAATGACATCTCTTATAGACATTAATGGTTTCTGAAACTCTCTAGCTTGATATAACATTAGCAATTTAAATGCCAAACCACATTCCCTCTGTTTATCTTGGAAAGCTCCGCATGCATGCAAGAACACCCTCAGACCATAACAGAGGAATGAAAGGTCAGGTTGTTACTTCCAGAACTAGAAAACTAAACTCAAAACAAACAAGGCATTTCCCTGGTCAATGCTGCCCACTGTGGCTGGCTACTTTTCTACTATTATGAATAAGCAGCATGAATAATTTCTGATATAGAGAAATAAAAAAACTGAAAAAACCCAATAAAAATGCCCTCCAAAAAGTAATTTAAACCAACAAAACATGAGCTGTTTCAGTGCAATGTTACTCCAGACATGGCTCCTAGGTCACACCTGGCCAGTCATGGACCTCTCAAGTGCCCAGATGATGATCTGCTCCACTCACCTCTAAAAACTTTACATCATTAAAATCCTTCCTCAGATTTTTTTTCTTTCTGACAAATAAATACCTGTAGATGCATCTATATAGACCTCACTGCCCAGTTCTGGACCTTATTCTGCCCTGCTGGAGCCCAGTCCGAGGCTCAGACAATCAGTGGGAGCTTGTCCTGCCATGACAGTGAAATCCCTATGCTGCAGCTCTGAAATGTCTCTTTCCAGGTGAAAATTTGGCTCCAGTTCATTTCAGCTCATATTTGCAACTCAATATCTCTTCAAATGTTAGGGGAGATGAGCTCCACCACTACTGCAGCCTGAAAATTGTCAGCATTTTAAACATGAGCAGGATGGGGAGAGTGACTTCAGGAAAGGAACAATTAAGCAGCGACTAACTAGAATTTCAGTGAGTATTTTTCACTGTTCTGAAGTGCCGGGGCTTTTCATCACCCTTGATTACTAAAGGCAGTCATTCATTCAGAGACTGGTCCCAGCCTGACCATGATGCCCTTCACCTCTGCAGACCCTGCAGAAAGCCTGGGGCTACTTCCAACATCAGGCAGCCTCAGTTCCCACTGGACACCCCAAGGAAATTATCTGAACTTCATGTCTGATAACTGTTGAGCAAAACAAAATCCCAAGTGTTCACAGTGGGATAAGTCCTGAGAACAATGTGTCCTGTTACCAAGCCAGAAGCTGTAGGACTGTGAAGAGCAGGTACAAGGAGTCACATGCAACCTCAAAGACACAAGAAAAGAGAAAGAACTGACTATTGCAACACTGATCTGTGAGAAAAGGCAATAGCAGAACCTACCCAGGCTCCAGTAACTTTTCCAACTGTGCAACTGATCGTTCCACAGCAACTCCGTATTTTAGAGGTACAAGATTAAAACATCACCCTTTGAAAATGCCACATGTCCTAACACCATGCTTCAGGCTCTTTAATGAAAAGAGAGCCTCTAAACACCAGATCAAAACAAAAGTAATTCACAACCAAATGCTTCCTAACATTCTTTATAAACCAAGTATCCCAACAGGCAGCATTGCTGGTGGCAGCACACAACAGCCCAAGGGGAGCCACGGCCCAAACACACAGTTCTCAGGGGCAGCCCTGAACCCAGCTCAGGGTCTCGCCAGCCCCTCTGCCTTGCTCTTGGCTGGAGGACCACCAGGCTTTAGGTGTCTCCGAAACCACTCATGGGTTTGCTCTTCGCTACCTACCAGAAAAGATAAGCGCCCAGCACTCTTTAACAGCACTGCACATCCCTTCAGCAGGAGACACCTAAGTTATCTTTACTATCAGGATTTTCTCAAATACACAGTACCAAGCTTAATAGGCCCTTTCAGGCACACTATCAAGATGACCGACATAAAATTTTCAAAATATCCTTCCTTCTAATTCTAATCCAAACAACACAGCACAGCTGTGAAAACTGAAGCCTGTGCAGATTTGCGCTGTACAGGCTCCTTCTTAAAAACACTGGGACGGGATTCAAGCTTCTACATTTTCTGATTCAAATTTATAGTCAGGCACAGAAAATTCCCATGGACTAGGGAAGAAAGAAAAATGCTTAAGCTGACAATTTTCTGAAAGATGAAAGAAATTCACTGCCGTCTTCTGGTGATACATTGTGCAGAGAGCTGGGGCAGAGGTCCATGCTATGCCCCAACAGCCTGGCAACTCAGAGAGCTAGAGCTTGGTCTTTGCTTAAGTTCAAAAAAGTACTTTTCTGGACAAAAATTGGAAAAAATATAATAAATTCCACATGGAAATGCTAAAATTAAGCAAAAGGATCTGTTAAATAAATAGCCTCAAATGAGGTGAAAGAGGATTAAAACCATGTTTTTGAAGTCTGACATATTTTTTCTAATCATTTTAGTGCTTTTCCTTACACTCTCCAGCTTAAAGCTGAAGGCAGAAGAACCAGCACACCATGATACAATACTTCTCACAGTGTTCTCCTCCCTAGCAGAAGGAAATACTAGAAAACTAAAGACAAAATTCCTTAACATGACACTAGAAACTAAGTTCCCCAAGCTAATTTGGATGGCAAGGTTTTGATGAATAATAAATGTTGTTAGCTTGGTTTTTTCTTCCCCAAGAAACAATACCATTTTCAGGTCAGTATCACCATGATCAGCTGAGAAAGCACAGATTAACCCTGACAGCAGGAAAGTTGGTCCCAGCTAGGAAAATAATCAGAGTAGCCGGGATTTGCTCTGGAGCGTCTCCCCCTACAGCCATTCAGAGAAGAAATTCTGCATTCAACCATCCCTCATCTCTCAACATCCAGGCTCAGCAGGGGAATTGAGAGCTAGAAACTTGCAGGCGCAGACAGGTATTAGATGTAGCCATCATCGTCACAGAGGTCCCTTTGCCCTTGGCCGCCCACAGAACCCAAACTCCTCTTATCCTGTCTTCTAGACAGAAGATATTCCCAGGAAAAAGTTCCATATACAAACCCTCTGGATCTCCTGTAACAGTCCGATGGATGGTTGCTGCCCTGCTCTACAATCATCAGGCCTAAGGTCAGTATTGATCCCAGTGGGGTTTGGACCAGATCCCACTGCGAGATCTTCACCAGTGGGACCCGACTCTGAATATCAGTTCTCCTCTCTGGGCACTCAGAGAGTGGATGAGTTACCAGAAGAGCACAGTCCACAAGGTAAAACACTCTCTGCAAAAGCCTGGCCCTAAATGGAGACTCTGAATACTCGTAAACTTATTCCATGGTCATTCTTAAAGCTTCACGTGAGACATATGGAATAACCATCTCTCAAACCCAGAGGGAACTTGGCATTAGAAGAAAGAGGTGGACACAAATCTGAGCTTCAGGACATTTAATTAACTTTCTATCTACTCTCAGTGTTCTTGGCAGTTCCCATCAAATATATCTGAGGAAAATGTTTTCACATGAGGATACACTTGAAAATTGTCTGGCATAACACAGGCTCAATGCCACAAAGGGGTATGTTGCAAGAACACTGTCTGCACTAGTGGTATAGCACGGACAAAACCAACAGCACTGTGCTCCCAGCATAGCTCAGTCAGTAAAACTCAGCAGCAGCAACTCAGGTTAGAGATGTAGCTGTTCACATTGCCTAGAAGCAAAACTAGCCACTAAGCTGCAAGAGTGACATTTATTCAAATGCTGCCAATGAAAACATGTATGGAGGTTCTTCTGAAAGACCAACACACCAGAAGTCATCACCAAACTGCTACGGCGTCACTGCAGTGAGATGAACTAAATCATGCTGAGGCTGTGTATAATTTTGTTGAAGAATCATCATCAAAAGAAAATTAAATACCAGCAATACACAACTTGTTATTTTTCCTTCAGATTCTACGCATCAAACATTTACATTTGCTACTCCATATTTGCAGTATTTTGGTAGGAAAAACAATTCATGAAAAGTTGTATTAGGTCTTCTCAGGACACTTTTACAATCACCCATATTTAAAATCTTTGGTCAAAGAGTTCTGCTGCTCTTATTCTGAAACAGTTCAGAAGACTAACACTGTGCAAATAAGTTCAACTATTATACATGAAAGCAATGAGGGAAAAAAAGCAATTTTAAGTACTGAACACTGCTTAAAGGGCCTTCTCAGCTACATAAATCCATGTCTCTGGGTCAGATTCTCATCTACAGAGGAAGCCAGTCACAAACGAAGTCCCCACAGTACTCCTGTGTGGGTGAGGACACCAGCCCAACACCTCAGCACATCTCCCATCCTGTGTCTGTCTGCTGGGCACACAGCCACACTCAGAGGAAATGGTAACGCTCCGGGCACACCACTGCTGACTGTCCTGCTGGCTGACAACACGGACACACAGAACACCAAACAGGCAGTTAAAATTCTGAACTACTTAGACTGAAAGCTTGACTTTGCCTTCCTTCAAGGAAATCACTGCCTTTTTTGTTGTTGTTTTTCACTTGGTCATCAAACAGGCTTTCAGTTTCATAAACAGAAACTAATAGTACACTATAAATGAAGCCTGAAGATCATTTCCCAGGGGGCTCTCCACAAGGCACTTACTGATTTTGATTTTCTTTTGGTCATAGAATGCTTCCCAAAATTAACATTTTTCCAGAGCCATTCATTTTCTACAAAGAACAAATAATGTAGAAAAAAGGAACTGCCCGAGCTAAGTGGTGCCAGATGAGCCTGCTGGAATCATGGGGGTTTGTTTTAAAGATTCCTGACTGCTGTAAAGTCATAACAGAAAACTAGTACAAAAACTCTGATGCCTAGAAATATATCCTGAAGCTACATAGTGCCAAAACACTGGGTTGTAAGACTTCAGACATTTGCATCCACATGACTCAGGCTTAAATTTCAAATACTTTTCACTTTTTCCTTCTGACATAATATTTAATGAAACCAGAGTTCAGTAGTAGTATCAGTCCTGCTATACATGTCTTGCAGCAATTTCTGCCTAGACAGCTGTTTGTGTGCTTACAACTTGCTTGTGTTTGGTTTAAAAAGGTTTTCCATATGCTTTTAAAAATTGGAAAACTAATGTTTCAACTGCCCGTATGCTGCATTTTTTAGTGCACATGTGTATCTGAACACTGAGAATGAGGAGCTGATTTTGAAAGCACCCATAGCACCTAAAACCACATTACATCTGAACACCTGCAAACATTAGTCATAAAACCACCGTGGCTGTGATCACCATGAAGCCATCACGTATGTGCAAGTCTGTCCAGAGCTGACTTGTCGGTAGTGAAAGAACTTTTTGGCATTCCTGACATGTGGGAAAGCATTTGATGTGTATTCTAGCAGTAGCAGATACAGTGATTCGCTGGGGGTCGGGTCTGGGCAGGTCCCGCGAGTTATGAAATCCGTGAAGATACCGAACCTATGAATACTCAACTCCTCCCCGCCTGTAGCCACAGCAACCGCCACTAATAAGGTCTGAGGGGCAGTCCTGGGAGTGTGGCTCGCACTGCAGCACCTCATTAAAGTGAAGGAAGCGCCCTTTGGTGCCTCCTGGCCATGAAATCCACGGTCTGGGACATTCTGTGCACGGGCGTGGCCTCACAACTCACTGGAAATCCAACTGCGATTAATTGAATCTTCGGATATGTGAGCCACAAATATGTGGGGATCACTGCATATGTCATATACATGAATTCAGCAACAAAGTCTATGATCCTGAGATTAGCTCAGATGGATAAACCATGGTGCTCATGGCTCCAGGGTTATGGCTTCGATCCCTGTACAGGCATTCACTCAGGAGTTGGACTCGATGATCCTTGTGGGTCCCTTCCAACTCAGAATGTTCTGTGATGCTGTGATCCCAAAACCCCAAAGCAGCAGCAGATTGAAGAGGCAAGGTTACAGGGTACAGTCAGAAATCCCAGTAAAGCAAAGCAGTATGTTTGTGAAGCCTCAGAAAGCCGTGCTCACAGGCCACCTAGAAGGAAAGCAACACCCGAATACTCTTCCTTTCACTTTTTTCACTTCCATTAAAACTTAGTTACACTGCGGTTTTACTGCTTTATCTGAGTGATAAAGCAGTAACACTACTAACTCAAAGACTATGGTAAAGCAACCTTACACAAACTTATTTCTCATGGACTTCAGAGGAGCTGCACCAATTACACAATGGCAGAATTAAGCCTTGGGGTTCAGGAAATCACATTTGTTCCAGTAAAGGACCTGAAGCTTCCTGCCCTCCATCACCCACTTCATCTCATCTTGCCTACCCGCAGCTCTCCTGAGCAATATTTCACAGCACATTAGAAGAGATGTGGAACTCTACAAAAGAATTAAATTCTATCAACATGAGAATACACTGCAGTGATGCACTTTTAACTCCTTTTTTCCAGATGAGCAGACAGAGAATCACTGAAGTCCTACTGTGAACACTTGGCTATTTGCACACTCGTATGAAGCTAAACAATGTCCATCCCCAAAGCTCTGTGACACTGCACCCTGTCTGTTCCCATCTACCCGACCCCTGGTCATGTGAGCCCAGCACCTCTACCAACTGCAGAAGGAAAGTGAGAGCTTCTCCAAAAAGAAGGCTCATGGGCATTGCTCAGCTCAGCCTGGCAGCACAGCAGGAAGCTGGGCAGCATCAGCACTGCAGCACCTCTGCTCAATGGAAAATGTATTTGACCCTCTTACCCATATGTGTTAAGAGAAGTAGAAAAACTTATAAACAAGGGTCATAAACAACATGACCTGGGAAACTATGCACCCGCTGGCATTTATTACCTAGAAACAAGGTCTGGCATAAAGCTTCCAGGAAAATTCAGATTTCAAAGCAAATAACAGTCATCTATCTCTCAGGCAGGCACACGAAACTGTGCGAAGACCTTGCTTGGTTTCAGAAAACACTTCAGAGTCCTCACAGGACCATGGCTGAGGCCAGCAGCTCCGAAATCCCAGCTGCATTGCCAAGGGCAGCCGAACCAGGCACAGAGGGTACATTTGGAAATCATTTTAAAGAAAGATTTCAGAATATTTTCGGCAACATTTCAACAAGCGCCGCTGCCACAAACGTCAAGCCACAAATCAGCGCACACTGCTCATAACCATTGATAGATAAGGTCTGCTGCAAGCAAGGCAATGAAAACCATACCAGGAAGGTCCTGTGAGCCACAGTCTGGAGTCCTGGCATTCTCTGCAGGGAGAAAAACCCTTAAATACCTGAAGCAACCCTGGCTGCTGCTCCATCAAAGACTGAGAAGCACATGCGTTTAGTATGTTCACCTGCATTTTACTGAACACAAATCAGGAATCCGGTCACAGAAATGGGAAGGTAAAAAGTCTCCCAAACAGACACACAGTCCCAAATCATCTTTTACATTAAGCATTAACAATGCTAATCCTACATTACCTGAAAAATCACAATCTTCTTACCACACCAGAGACTCGCTGATCCCTGTGGTGTATTCCTGCAACATCCCAGGTGTGTGATTTCCCATGTAACTGACTGTCCCACTAACTTTAGAGAAAATGGATGAAAATTCAATGTTGCTTTAGGTGAAAGAATCACAAATGGTGAAAGGAAAGGAACACCAAAAGAAAAAGTAGACTTCACTGTATTATATTTTCAAGGAAATTCCAGAAACTTGGATATTTACATTTTTCTAGCTTACTCTTCTAATCCATTTAATTCAAGATATCTTCCAGAAACAGAGAGGCTTTTTCATTAAGCAGCAGGATAAGAGGAAAAGCTTCCATCAGAGGGAAGTAGAGAATAGGCTGACAAAAGCCCCAAAAAATCAAACCCAAAACAAAAAACAAGCAATCACAGCTTATTCCAGCAAAGCCAGAAACCAAGGCCTTGGAAAGGGGGACATATTTTAGCAGCTGATGAAGCTTTCAGCAGCAAGTGGTCACAACAGCAGTGGGTACAAATACAGCTCATGCCCCAGCTCACTGCATTTTGTATCCCAGCTGCTAATGACACTTCATTCCTATTGCGTATGCGTGAGCTTTGCTGCTGACCTCACTACTGGAATTGTACCCATCTAGTCAATGCCAAAAATTTCAGCACAAACTATGAAACTTGACAGGACTGAGCACATTTGGAACAAAAGTAGATTTTAATGAATGGCCACAGAACAGGAATGTGCAGTCCTGTGTCAGACTGGGAAAGGAGACCCATGAGCAACAGACGACCACTGCACACTTTGCCGGAACATGACAAGAGTCTTCACACCATGATGTCGCTGCCATTTAAGTTAAACATACACAGCCTGCCTTGACAAGGAGGGCAGGGCTGACCCATACCAACAGGCATCCACTTCCAAAGTCGGTTCATATTTTCCCTTACTGAAGCAGGCCAAAAGAAATATTCTGAAAGATGAAAATATTTTCTTTGCTGTTTACTTAGTACAGAGCTACACCATGGACTAACAACAGACCTGCACTTCACCACAGCTGTGTATCAATGCAAGATACAGCTGGGTCAAAATTAAGCCACATACTGTGCACACATTAGAACAGTGCCAGCTCCACACTTTCCGCACCTATACGTTAGCCTGACATAAAAGACAGGTTTGCATCTGCCATTATACACCCTCCTAAATATCCTACAGTAGTGACCTGGCATAACCCATAATACGTTAATAGAGACCATAAAATGTTATCTACTCTACCCAGTGACCAAACACCATCCTTCTACAACCAAAATCCCATGCCCAGCACCCATTCAGTGCCTGTTGGCCAGGATGAGCATTTGTGACACCAAGGACAAGCAGAGGGCCCCCCTTCAAAACCCCCATGGCACCAAAATTTGTTTCATAGCAGCTAGATCCCAGGACAGAGGGAGTCTGGGACAGAGAGCAACATGAGACACCTGAAACTGAATTAAGATGTTGAGAAGGAGAAAGAAGGGAAAAAACATGCATTTATGCCTTGCACAAGCTCTCCTCAGGGGGCCGAGCAGTGCTGCCAGCAGCTCTGGCCAGGCTGGTGATTCACAACATGTAAAGCGGAGATCAAGCTACTTGAAAGAAACAGGCCTCAAGGTCTGTTTGGAGAAAAAAATTTCTGAGAGGCTGGGAATATCACTCATGTAACTCTGGCTCATATGTATATATATGAATAGGGATCCAGCTTTCAACTGCAGAATCTTATCCAAGTATTCCAGCATCTTTCCCTTCACCATGCTTTCATTTAACCTCTTGTGTGAGCACAGAATTATTATGAGATTTGTGCTACTTCTCCAAGGCTTTCCCTTTCTTCCCATTTCAGGAGCCAATACAATCCCAAAGCATCATTTAATTCTGCAAATTTGAATCCCTCTGGTTTGGTTTTTCAGACACCTACAGCAATTCATGTACTTCCCTAGAAATTCCTGTTGGCAAGAACTACACTTACAGGCATTGAGCATTTTGGGAGGCTCAGGATGCCTGGAGCCTACAGCTAGAGGCAACTAAAACCAGGTTGCACAAAGTTAGTGGCCACTGCTGAGAACTTTTGTGCTTGTGGCTCTCCTTCAGCAGCAGGGTGGAGCACAGGCTTCCCTCACTACAGGCTTGTGTTGTTCTGCAACAGGTGAGAGGCCCAGTGAGCATCCCCCCTCCAGGCAGCCCTGGTTCACCACAGCACACAACATTGCCACTCGCTCCCTAAGGCAAGACCCCTAACAGTGCACAGGATGCAGCTAATGAGGCTAAACAAGGTTACACTCAAAACCTTATTCTGCAAAACACAAGCATTTAGTTGTCTTTAGCCTTTTATGCTTGTGTAGGCAGTATCAGATATTTGTGATAATAGTATCTTGTTATTTTAACACCACCCAATTTCACAAAGGGGACATATAGCCATCCCATAAAAGCCAAATCAGCACTGCACTATTAACCTCAGCTTTTCCTTTCTCCTTCCCTTCAGTCACCTTCTCCTTTGCCCCAACTGCTGAGTTCAGCCTTATCTGAGATCTGTCTCCCCCAGCAGCATCTCCCCAGGGAACGCTCCCATTGCCACCAGCTGCCCAAGAATATTAACTCCTTCCCACAGGTGATCTTGGTTAGCACAGAGAAGTTTCACAGGAAAACAAACAAATATTGATACATAGTTTTAGCCTTGAATCCCTTGAATTTTACCCCTTGGATGTACACGTGGTACATTCCTATCCACTAAAAATCAAGTTTCTTAGTGTAGAGAAATATATGGCTTTTTAAGAATTGGTGCCGATTAAAACTGACAGATGTCGCAGCTTGGCTCTACTATCAACTCCAACCAAACCTTAAATTTTATGCTTGATGATATCAAAGCAAATTCTCAATTGGAATTGCAAAAATACTAATAACCTTTTCTTGTCATCTGCTAAGCACATTGATTTTTATTCAAAATGTCCAGTTCTCTCTCACTGGACACTTGCTCTGGAAAACTACATGAAATCGACGCAGTGGAACTACGAAGTGAGTTTATTTCATGTCGCTCTCCGCCCGTCTCAGGTTTCCCCCTAACTATGCAACAAGCTCACAGACGCACACCAACACCGGCACCGCAGAGCCCGACCCGCGGCGCGGGGGGACCCCAGCGACCCCGAGACACCCCGACCTGCGGACACGGCGGTGGCGAAGGGCACCCGCGGGATCTTTTGTCCCCCGCGCCCCGCTCCGAGGGACCCTCCCGCACCGGCCGGGCCGGAGACGACTCTCACCTGAGAGGGGCGCGGGGAGAAGCCCCCGNGCCCCGCTCGGGGGGACTCCGCATCCCCGGGGACCTGCGGGGACGGGGACAGCGCCCGCCCCCGACCGCCAGCGCAGCATCGCGCTCCCCACTGCTGGGAGGGTGGGGGGCCCCCTCCTTGGGGAGCTCTTCCCCAGGAGAGCCGTCGTCACCGCAGCTGAAACTTTTTCCTCCTGTTCTGCAGAAGGTTCAAACCGCTGCCAAGCACGTAGGACACTGCCCGGCTCTGTGAGGTGCTGCCCGTGCCGCTGCTGGCCGGTGCAGGGGCAGGAGCGCAGGGTCGGATCCCCCCTGCCCGGTCAGTCCCTCGGTGGCCCCCGAGGGGCCCGCACTCGCCAGCATCAAGGCCATACTCAGCTGTTTCACAGTGTCAGACATCGACAGCTCCAGCAGGACAGCGAGCTGTGCCGCGGCACTTAGAAGGGCACACAATCTAGGCATTGCTCTTCCCTGTGGAGACCAAAAATGCCACAGAAGAGTAAAAGCCCCTACAAGTTCCTGACGTGCACGAAAGCTGCCCCTGGCCCTCCCTGCTGACATGGGACTGCCTGGGCAGTACCTCATGCTTGGATTTTGTAGGATTTGTTAAAAACCCAGAGGAGTCCTTGTCCTACTTATTCTGAGCATTGACCACCACGCCTGGCAAAACAGGCTCCAACCCGCTGTGGGGGCACAAGCCCCAGGGAAACATGTGGTATCCTTTCAGCGTCAGTGACCTTTGGCAGGCCAGATCTGCCACAGGGTCTGTCTTGAGGACCAACACCTTGAGACACGTTGCAGGATCTAGGTGATGCTTCATGTGTTCAGAGTGAGGCCTCAATGAAATTCAAAATACAGTTATACCCCGTCCTTTGCGAGGAAAGGGACAAGCGACGGCCCTCGCAAAATCCCTAAACTCGCAAAGAAGTGCAGGTC
>WEKX01013968.1:48616-66221 GCA_013390025.1 Pitta sordida | reverse complement strand
TCTCTATCTCCTTCTGCTCGTGACCTTGGCAGTGGCGGGGCCCAGGCAAGAGCTGAGCTGTTAACCTCCTCGCTGCCAAAGCAGCAAAAAAACTAAAACCAGGACTAAAAGTGGATTTTTGCAGGCTTTTTTCCACTTGCACATTCTCTAGTAGTATTACTGATATGATTGCAATTTTAATCAGAAGTAGAAATATAGATGCCAAAGAAATTATGTGGGTTTTACAGAAATCTTCACCAAAGTAAAGGTGTAAAATTATTTTGCTTTAGGCATCTGGAAATTTGTTTCTACACCAGCAAAAATATTCATCTCATAAAAGTAAGAACATCCCTAGCTGTAAAATTTAATAGATGGATGATATGCAAGATGTAAAACCCATTGGGGGATATGTCTGGATTTTAGTAAACACAACCAAATTATATTATCTTTAATGGATCTTGAAGACGGCCAAAAAGGGAACATCTCAGGCTTGATATTATGGCTGTTCAGAAAGGTATGCATGGTTTTTTTAAACAGCTCCATATTTGTAGACTGACAAGAGGCAAGTAATATTCTGAAATAGCTGTATAAATTGTGGGGTTTCATTTGTAGGACAATATACTCCACTTAAGTGACGTGAGTAGTAAATGTCTTCCTTCAACTCTATATTAATGTTATTCAGCCACTGGGGTCTGACACTGACCTTAAATTGACCTGTTTCTGGCAAGGTAAGAATTCTTTTGGAATCACAAACAGCTTATTTCTGCTGTCCTTTAGATCATTGGTAATTTTCTACTCAACATCAGCATAAAGAGCTTTGTCACTGTTGCTATGGGAATGTCATGTTTCTCTTCATTACACTGTTCCCTGTCAACCACTGACTTACAGACATCCCTCAGCGATGCATTTGTACTTTTTTGCATACACAGCCATGACAACATGCATGCAGTAGCAAGAGAGTGGCATAAAATTCATGCTGAATATCAAAGTGCCAAATCTGTTCCAATAAGGCAATCAAAACCAAAAAAGATTCACTGAAAAGGTTTATCCTATTCTCAAGCCAAAAGCAAATCCTGCAGAGTCATCTAGAAATGAAGAAACAGTAATGTGAAAGCAAATCTCCTGGAGCAGTAGGAAAGGAAGGACTGTCACAGAGCCTTGTAACAAAGCACATTTCTTGTCATCTTTCAGAGATCTTAGTTTTTTATTCAAAATTTTTTGTTCATTTTTCATACTGCTAGACTGCATAGTAAAAGGACTATTTGTAGATTGGTAGTCAATCCAAACACATTTTCAGCAAATTAAGTTTATATCTTATTGATGCAACATTCTGAGAACCTTACAAGTGTTATTGATTAACCTTCCAAATACACCTTGAAACACATTAGAACTCTTACATCAATTTTATGGCTGGGAAAATCAAGCCAATAGTTAAATTGCTCACCCTAGGTCTGATAGTAGGTTGGTGTCAGGAACAGAAGATGAGAATTACAGTTCCAGTTCTGAGATCATAATGGTCTGCAAATTATTGTCGTGCAATTTTGTTTCATGTATGCTGTTAATTGTACTATCCATAAAGGGATTTGGAGACAAGTGATAAAAATACATTTGAGTGCAAAGGCTCTAGACACTTACTAATGTAAAATGTTTTATAGCAGGCAAATCAAACTTAAAAGCTGCCACTTATAGTCACATTCATTTAGGTTTTGAGGATACTCCTTCCCTACTGAGGATGCTTAGAGAGTAGCTGTTTCCATTATTTTCCCATACAGCTGTAATAATGTCACTGCTTTCTATGGCTGTCTCACTCCCAGAGGACTTCCTAACCACCTCTAAATGATTTGGATGCAGTTTCTCACACATTAATATTAATACTTGACTGTGAACATCAAACCCTCTAATTGCTTTCATAGTGAATACTTGATGTGTCTGAGTAAACATTCCTTACTTAAAGCCATAGCCCCATTATTAATGATTACTAACTATACTACAATTCACAAATAAACCCCTGATTTTTATATACTTAAAGAGTGCAAGATATTAATAACTAATTACTTTATAGACTTAGAAAGTAGGGAGAAAAATAAGAGAAAATATTAATACACAGAAATGAACTGAGAAATGGTTGGGTTGTAAAATGTAAGTTCTTTTTAGAGGTCAGAATACACATTATCTTTTATAAATTTACCTTTTCCCCCTGCACATCTTTAACTTGAAACCTCTCTCGCATGACTTCTGGGATGTAGCCAGAATTTTCTCTTTCTGAAGTGCAAGCCTGACTGAAATCCATTTCTTTATCATTTTCCATTAGAGTAGCTCTATTTCTTTTATGGCTTTCCAAACCCTTCACTGAAAACTATACAGGCTTGCAAAAGTAATTTTTCCTTCAGCAAATGCCTCCCTTTTAAAGTCACCTCCATCAAAGTTTTCAGAAGTAAATTCATAGAAATGAGGGAGCTTTTCCCCCACCACTTTACTAACTCTGCCATGTGCAGTGTTTGAGTTCTGGGTCATGGAATGGGGAGGACAGAACCACCACTATCACATCCCCACTGGGGCTGCCTTACTCCCCACAGCTTTCTTATTCCTGAAAGCAGTTCATGTATTTTATCTATGTCCATGTAGTCAACAGGCCTTATTTCAAATAGATTCGAAATCCAAGGAGAAAACAAAGTATCTAAGTCACATTGCAGATTTTTCAGCTTCAAGGACCATCTGAGGAACATTTTAAAAGTCAGTCTCCTTCAGTGCACTTAGTACAGTAATTTAGTGGTCAAAGCCCTCACACAGCCTTGGGAATATCCCATTTAAAATACTGCCTGTGACCTCTCCTCACAACTCTAAGCATGGTGTAAAGAATATGGTCTGAAGATACTACCTAACCCTGGATGGTCATACAGCCTGAGGAATGAATGAGATGCTGGAAAGCAGTGCCATGGAAAGGGACCTGGGGACCTTCATTGATGAAGAGTTGAATGTGAGTCAGCAGTGCCCTGGCAGCCAGGAGGGACAACCTAGTCTAGAGGGGGACCGGGCAAAACATCACCAGCTGGTTGAGGGAGGTGATGGTTCTGGTCTGCTTTGCCCTGGTCCCAACTCACCCTGAGTCTTGGGTGCAGTTTTGGGTACCCTAATGTATGAAAGATCAGCTCTTAGCATGTCCCAAGGAAGGCAATGAGAGCGGTGAAGAGCCCTTAGGGGAAGCCATATGAGGTGCAGCTGAGGTCACTTGGTCTGTTCAGCCTGGAGGAGACTAGGGGGAGACCTCATCACAGTCTACAACTTGATTGTGAGGGGAAGAATAAAGGCAGACACTGATCTCTTCACTCACATGACCAGTTACAGGACCTGAGGGAATGGTCTTGAAGTCGTGACAGGTGAAGTTTAGGTTAGATACCAGGAAAAGGGTACTTGATCACTGGAAAAGTCTCCCTAGGGAAGTGATTAGGGCACCAAACCTGCCAGAATTCAAAGTGTTTGGATAATGCTCTCAGGAACATGGTGTGATTATTGGGGTGTCCATTCAGGGCTAAGAATTAGACTCAATGATCCTTGTGGGTGCCTTCCAACTCAGGATATTCTGTGATTCCATAATTCTGTGAACTGTCTAAACTCTATTTCCCAGAAGAGATTGTGTAGCAATCTTTCTGAAAACAATGCTTCTCTTGAGACTTTACAATGACAGCTCTGTTACTAAAGACCCTCTTAGGCCCTGGGAGATCAAGATTAGAATATTTACATGAAGAATAGAGTAGCCAGCACCTTCTACAGTATATCAGATTCAAATACCATTTTCCAGATAAAACAATGCATCTCCTTGAAAAATGTGTTAGATTAAATGGGTGCCATGGAATTAAGATTAGAACTCTATCCTATGGTAGTAAATGATACAGTCGGGCCTCCTATACCATGCTACCGAGGGTCTGGTTCCTCCCCCGTGAAGCCCTCTGTCCGTGTGGATTGGCAGCTCATTAATATGCAAATTTACCCCACACCCTCACATGGCCCTCCGGTGCTCCGACGCTGTTTCAGCACTGCCCTGCTCTCTGTCAGTGTTTGTGACAGTGCTTCCCGGTGCCCGCGGCCACCCCACGCCAGGAAAAACCCCTTTCCACTCGGCTTGGAGCACTGGTGCAGGGAACCACATGCTGTTGTCCCAGTGCCTCTCCGGGTGGGTGGACGTGGTCTCTCCATACTTGGGGTAGACGTATACCCCAAGAAAGTGTTGGACGCCACGTCTAACCTGAGAGTGTGTAAGTCTTTCATAACTGCATGCAGCCTCCTCGCTCAAAGTGGGGGGAGGATTGCGCTTGAGCGGAGCTAAGTCGCACTGAGAGCAGTTCCACTGGAGCCAAACTGCCACAGATGCCTCGGGGTAGGCGCGGCTCGAGCAGAGCAGTGCACCCATGGTCCATGCGGCACGGCGTGGGAGTTGATTTGAATATTCATGGCTGCTTAATTTGAATATTAATGCATGTCCGGTTGCACAGGTGCAGTTGTGAAACGGGCCTCCTTAATCACTGAAAAATCATGCTGCGAAGATGTGAAGCTGCTGTCTGGGGGGTGTGAAGTGGAAGAGGGCTGACTGTAGTCACAAATACACGTAATTTGTATATACAGTAATACTTCATCTGTTGCAGAACAGGATCACAGAATCACAGAATCACAGAATCACAGAATCAGTAAGGTTGGAAAAGACCTTAGAGATGATCAAGTCCAACCTATCCCCTATTACCAATCTAATCCAGTCAAACCTGTTACCTAACCTAACCTAACCTAACCTGTTGCTAGGTGAAGTCTGATGGTGGTTTGCTAATTATGTATTGTTATTTTCCAGCAAACATCCAAATGCTTCTTGAGAAATCATTCAGAATGGAGAACATTCAGGAATTTCTTACTGCCTTTTAGGAACTACACCTAAATAAAGAGGCAGAAGAGATTTCTGTCTTTTTAATTAAGCCAAATTCCATCTTGTTTTTGAAATCAGATGTGCCCAAGAAAGAGGCAGCTATTAAACATAAACCATTTCCCTTATAGTCATCTGTCTACTTGGTGTGATTCTAACTTTGTACTTACATATCTTCTCTCCATATGTTTTTCTATTAACCTTCTCTCCATATGCTTTTCTATTAACCTAGATATTCTTCCATCTCTGCAGCAAACACACTGAATATATTCTCTGCCTGTGGGAAAAAAAGAAATGTTGCCTTATATATCATAGTACTCTTATAATTTCTCTCAGGTCATTTTATGGAGAAATACAAAACTTGTGATGAGGCCAAACTTAACCAGAGTTAAGTTAGGTTTTCTATCAGAAGAAATTTAAAGTCCATTAAAGTGCACTCTCTGCTGAAGTTTTATTGCAGTAAAAAAGTTAGAATAGTTAACTTTTAAAGCAGTAAATGACCAAGGAAGCAAAATCAGAAATAAAAAGGAATTATGAAGAATGCCCAACTTCTATTTGCTTTCTTGCAAACAAGTAATTTCTTCCAAGTAGTTTTTGGATATTGAAGAAAGAGAAATAACTAAATGTGTGTCAAATGACATTTCCAGATGGAGGAAATGGTCAAAAATGTTAATGAATTTTGTATTAAAAATGATCATCAAATGAAGGGAATTCATGACATGAAAAATAGGAGGAAAATAAAGACAAATTAAAAAAACCCAAAGTTTAGAAAGACAGATTTAGAAAACAATCCTGCAAGTCAGTCAAAAGGAGAAAGAAAATTTAAAAAAAAAAAAAAAAAGAAAAAGCAGGAGTTTGATTTAAGGGGCAGAAGTGTTTGGTTGCAGAGCAAAGACAGAAAGTACAGAAAAAATGTTAACTTTCAAAAAGAAGAAAACATTGAATAAGAAGTTTAAATTAAGGCCAGTTTACTAAACACAAATATAAGAGAATTGTTTAAGTTTGAGGAATGGCCTACATAGAGTTTTAACATCAATTTTAACTTGCAACATCAACCTATGTTACTTCTGCAACATGGACATTAGTCTTGTGTGCACTGGAAAAAAAAGAGCATGTATTACTTATCTTGACTTCTGTATGATTTCTTGTCAATGTCTCATATGTCTTTATTATGAGCAGATTGACCAAATAAATATAGCTGAAGATGAAACACTCATGTATTTTTAAAGAAGGATGATTTAAAAACCATTCTTGAAGTGGCTGCCTATCAAAATGAAATGCTTGCTAAGTACAGTTCTTGAGAGATCTTTCTTAAACCCAAGGCATGGAACTCTTCAATATTTTAATTATTTAAATGGATGATAAAATAGATAAAATTAAATTCTTGTGCCAATCTTAGAGGCATGTTTGAAGACAAAATTGGGCCCTTGATCAATCTTGACAAACTGAACAAATACTGAGAAAAATAGGGTGCTATTCAAGTATACAAGTACAAGATACAGCATATGGGCACAAACAGAGAATGCAAACCTGGTGATCAGGAAGCAACCTTATGAGGTAGTAAAACCCAGAGAATACATGGAGTAATCCCTCTGCTTTTCTCAGCACTGATTATTCCTTGGTTGCAATGCTTCCTATAATTTTTGGACATCAGATTTCAAGAAGAGAATCTAGAAGGATTGAGAAACCATCACAACCCAACAGCAATTTTAGCAATGTGAACTGTTTAGCTGGAAATTTTCCGTATTACTTTTGCCAAATGCCTACTTTTTCAATAATTTCACCAATTTTTGTACACACAAGAGTATTTTTATATTATTATATAACAGCTCTTCCCACTAATGCACAAGAACAGGACTACCCGGCAGATGAAGCTGATCTATGCACAGCTATGTAGAGACTTATTCGTATAGTCTTGTGCTATTTACTACAGAAGCTGGAAATGTATGGTATTTGGGGAAAAGAAAACTATGTTTTTATCAAAAAGGAAAATAAGTGTTGCTTTTGGAAATTGAGTTCTGGTTATGTAACAGGAAAAATCACTCTACTCAAACATTTAACAGGTGATCACTAATTGATGTTCCTCATTTCCTGTGTTTTTAATTAAAAGCTGTGATTTTTGTTTTGAATATTTTCAGCTGCAACTGAAATTAGAGGAGCTGTGCTATATTTAAATACAGAGTGCTGTATGATACAACATATGCTGACAAAAATTAGATCCAAATATTCAAAACTGGCACCCAGAACCAGCTGATGTTTCTATCATGACTCTGTCCAGATTCCATATATGTCAAATAAGAAAAACAGTTCTTCATATTATGAAGGTGCTGAGAAAAAATAATAGTGTTTCTGAAGCTCTTGCATATTATATTAAGAACTGCTAAAAAAACCCTGTAGGGAATATTATCACTTTTGTGTTCAGTGTAATAAAGATGACACAGGACCACACCAGGTTCTGTTCATTAACTGCACAAGAAATGAGACCAAGCCCTGGTGGAAGGGTATGCTCTGATGTACACACAAAGGTCCAAAAGTGGACAATTAAATTCACAATTACATTTCACAGCATTATATTGCACAGTCAAACTTTATAAAACTTTTAACATGAATTTTTATATTTAATCAAAGTCTATACAATCAACAAGTGCCAAACAGAATTATGAAAATTATTGCATAATTAAAATACTAATGATTCTGTAGTATACATACGCCAAAAAGAGCCCATGTTGCTGTCAAGTGTATTTCTCCCTTTTCAACATGGCTGTGTTATTTTCTCTCAAGCAGTACTTTCAATATCTCTGAGGTTATTCCTGCTAGTGAGATAGACGCACCTTCAGTCGGGAGATTTAATTCAGATCTGAATAAAACTGCAATTGGGATAAACCGCAAACAATTCTGAGATTGTCAGATTCTCAGCAATCTGAATGTGTTCCTCCCAGTTTTGGAGAGAATGTCCTAAGAGGAAACACAGGACAGAGGAAACTCTGTTACATATCATACACCCAGGAATGTTAGTTTGACACCAGAATAAGGGCAAATATGGAGGAATTCAATGCTACATCTTATTGTTTAAAGTTATCTGTAAAGGACTCCGACAAATATAGCTTCACAGACTGATGAAAGTTATGATATAAAAATATTCGTTGACTTAGTCTGAAGAATACTTGGATATTGTAACCCAAATTGAAAGTGATAAGTGTTTACACGGTCAGTTTATCAAGTAGGATGTTAGTTCTGGGTATGATCCAGAGAGTTTTTAGAAGTGGTCCTAATGAACTAAATCTTGCATAAGCCTCATTTGAGCTGCATAATTATTTTTGTCTTCCTCTAAGTACTATCAAAAAGGCATCAGGTCTTATTTCCAGCATTTCCTTACATGAATTCATATAAACATAGATCTAGATTCAATCAACCTCTATTCAAACATGTCCAACACAACCTAGCACTTGTAATTCAACTAGAACACCATTCTATTTTAATCAGAGAAACAAACCATAAATATAAATAGGGCGGGGGAAGTTGTTCATGTCATTGATTGTATAAAGATCTCATCTTGATAGTCCTTTTGTCAGAGAATTTGTCTCCATTTACTACCTTCAAAAAAATTAAAATCCTGTTTGCCTAAAGCAAAAATTGTTTTAATGCTACAGAATTTTTATGTTTCAGTTGATTTCTTTTAATTTCTTTTAATCTTCAGTTGCTTAAATTTCAACTACTGATATTGTTTCCTAGTGTGTTTTTTATTACAATGTTTTATCTTGAACTTCTTCTACAGGGACATCCTTGACTTAATTTGGTTGTCATAAATACTATCATACCCCATTAAGCGTCTTTATATATGTCTATATGTTTTAAAAGTATCAATGGGGAAAAAAGATGACATTATGATTTCTTTTTGTCCTCATCATCTTTGAAAATGACTAGGGAAAAGTAGAGGGAATGTATCTCAAAGAGCCAGATTGTGAATCAGTGTGGCTGCATTTTCAGGCAAAGATTAGTTTTTACTGTAACCTGAAACAGAAGAGGAACAAGTTCAACAATATTACAATATATCTACACATTCGGACACAGGGAGAGAGAAGAAAGTAAATCCATGGATAGCTGATGTTTCTCCAAAATCTCTCCTTCCTCAAAACCTCCACCAGCACAAACAGGAAATTTAGTATTTTTATTACAAGTAGATTTTGGTATGTAATGAAAAATATTAATTCAAATTTAATAAATAATGCTAGCAAAATGAAAAATATCTTGTAATGACTTATTTTTAACTGATGTGGAATTAAATGTCTCTTTGGTGTGCTGTTATAATTTGTTGCACTATAGTGGTTGTCCATGCGCTCGCTCTTAATCAGGAAAGCGCTATAAAATAGTCTTCTATCTCTTCAGTTCTTTTAAACTTCTGGAAAAATCCAGAAGAATAAATTATTATATTACAAAATAAAAGTAGACACTTATAGGCAAAGTCTCTCCTATAAATCCTACAACAGTAACTTTTTGTGTTGAAAGCTGAAATAACAAAATTAGATCACTAATTCTTCAATTTGTTTCTTCATTTTGGACATACCAGCCCCATCCATCGCTATCGGCTGGGGGAGGAGTGGCTGGAGAGTGGTGAAATGGAGAGGGATTTAGGAGTTATGACCGACAGAAAACTTAATATGAGCCAGCAGTGTGCCCAGGTGGCTCAGAGGGCCAATGGCATCCTGCCCTGTATTAGGAACAGTGTGGTCAGTCAGACTAGGGAAATTATCCTTCCCCTGTACATGACGCTGGCCAGACACATCTTGAGTACTGTGTGCAGTTCTGGGCTCCCCAGTTTAAGAAGGATGTTGAGCAGTTTGGGAGGGTCCAGAGAAGGGCGACAAGGATGGTGAAAGGACTGGAGGACAATCCCTATGGGGAATGGCTACGGGAACTATGGTTGTTCAGCCTGGAGAAGATGAGGCTCAGAGGCATGATCACTGAGAGAGCTAATCAGGTAAAACAGCTTCAGGTGTTAATTTGCTAAAACTACAGCAACTTATAATTTCTCCTTGAAAAGAAAGTTATCTCCATATATCTTTCTGCAGTCATCCTATTCTTAATATGTTCATTTTATACCAATTTCTCTCCTCTTATATGAAAATATTTGAGATAGCTCAGTTTTGTCAACTCATTAACTTCTTAATTAACTTCGAGACTACTCATGGTGGACAATTCTACTCATGTATGAGTAAAGATGGCAAAATCTGGTTCACTGCCATTCAAGACATGTCAGCTAAGAAATTATCTACTTCTGAATTAGCTTTTCTGTATAATGACGAAAATGAAGGAGCCTGTGCATTTCAAATCAAACTGCATTAATTTAGTATCCATTTTTTCTTTTTGTATTTTTCATTTTAAAGTAATCACCTCATTTCAAATACTCAGGCAACCTGTATGTTATATAATGTTCCAAATTTAAGTTATTTGGAAACTCCAGTCAGTAATGGAATAAATTATATGACATTAGTATCCAATTAGTTTAAGTTAAACAGAAGTTGGAGACGAGAAAATACTTTATTAACAATGTTGAGGAATTATAAATATGGCTTATAAAGCACAGAGTTAAATGAATACTTCTGAGAACATAAAGATTTTTTTTCCATGTTTTACTGAAATAATGTGTTCTGAGTAGAAGGCACTTTCAAACTTGGTAGAACAGAGATGGAAGTCTGAGTGTTGAAGGGGTAAAAAATGTATCAGATCTGCAACAGCAGAAAAGACAAGGAAAAGAGATTAATTTAGGAAAAGGAGGAATTGAACCTGACCCACATTTCTCAGCTGCAGTTGAAATATTTATGTAGTAGAATTGGTATTCAATTTAGGAATAAAATATTGACAGTTAGGGACTTTTTCAATTGTCAGTGAATAAATCCTTTTTTAAGTCATAGGGACATGTCACGTTTGTGTGTTCAAAAGATTTGCACAAGCCTAGTACATGTGATACAGTAATCCCTTGAATTTCTCTGGGCTTCAGATCCAGAAAAGTCCTGCAACACCCAAATTCTACAAAGAACTAGTTCATACATATATAAAAAAGCCCCACCCCCTGCCCCACCCCCTCAGCCTTGGCACGCGCAGGAACACCTTCCCTGCCACGGCCCGTGCCATGTGCCAAGGAGGGGTGGGCAGCAACTAGTGACAGGACACATGTGGCGCAAGATGGCAGATGCCACGCCCTGGCACAGAAGACGCCGTATCCATCCCCATGGCCCCATCAACCCCCGCCACTCTTTGTGGCCTCTTGCCATTCCTTGCACCTTCTGGGTGCCTCGCTGCCCCTGCCATTCCCCACAGTCCCTCCACTGCTCCTCGCAACCTCCCTGCTCCCCACGGCTCCCCCGACGCTCCTTGTGGCCCCTCTGCCACTTCCTGTGGTCCCCTTTAGGGGCCTTCATGGCAGCTTGATAATAGATCTTGACTTGATGGCTGCTTGATAATAAATCTTGACACAGGGTGTATAAAATTCCCCTACAATTTTATTAATCTTTACACCACTCTCATATAGCAGCAGCTGCCGGCGCCGGTGCCCAGTTCCCCAGCACAGCAAAGGCACTCAATGCGCATGCGTGGCCATCCACTGCTCATGTGACATGGACAAATCTCGTGAAGGACCAAGGCAAGGCGATGACGTCTTTGCGGGGGAAAAAACCGTGAAGATTTGAAGCCACAAAATTTGAGATGCAAAGAACTGAGGGAATACTGCATAACTACTGTAGGAGATATGAACCTTTTGTGAAACACGTGGCTAAAAGCTGTATAGAAGATGTTATCTTAAATGGTGCCCAATGTCTGTGCAGGTACAATTAACTGCATATTAGCGTAAAATTTGATTCAGGCTTGTAGGTCTCTATCGTCTGCCACAGACCTTCAGTCATCCAATATTTTTGTAAACACTTCTGCATAACCACTTTAATTCACAGGGTCCTTTGCAATCTCATAAAACCAGAGAATAATCCATATGAGGCTGGCAGATATGACACAAAAGCAGTGGGGACACCTGACCTTTTCAATAGCAGCAGGATACCAGGAAGTGCATCCCACAATAGATCAAATGGCACTTGATGCTTGAATCAAAAACTAAATCAAGCTCCTGCTGTTTAGCAGGTTTTTGTTCAGTTTCAGTAGGATTGCATATATAAACCCATATCCAGAGCTAAGGAATTTTCTGTAATCCTTTCTCCTGAAACTGCACTTAGTTTGGAGACCTTAGAAAATATGTTCCACAACAATTTATGTTGCATATAATGCTTCCTCATTCTTCTATATGCTTTAAGTGTATTACTGCAGTAAGTTTTCATTATTCATTTTTCTTAGAGAAAAACATATTAATGAGCAAATAGTTCTAATACATATTTTTGACAAATAACCATCAATTTTAAATTCCTTGTTCAGCATTTTTGAAAATTTATTAAATACCTGGTAATTATCAAAAAATACTTCAAAAAAGTAGAAGTACATAGTTTAGAACAAAATATTTACAAAAGCAGACAAAAATAATGTGGAGTTTTTTCTTTGTCCTTGATCAGCTTTTTCTTTATAATTAAATGCAAACTTGAAACCCTAGAGAATATAAAAATCTTCATTTTTAACATTCATAGGAAATAATAAAGAGGTGAATCATGGATTAATCTTAAAAGGGACTACGTAAATGTATTATTATAATCAGAAAACAGAACTGATTCATCTACTTCATTTGAACCTCTTGGGTTCAGATAAATACTAGGTCTTTGTCTTTTAATATTACATTAACAGCAGGAGTCTTTTTATTGGGAAAATATCAAAACTGATGTAGCTTCTGATTTCTAACAGCAATTACTGTTAAAAAATAATATTTACAGTATGGAAAATATTGCATCCTCTTCAATTTGCATGGTTGAAAGTGACTCATATTAGCATATTTTAAGAAACTATGATTAATTACAGTCTTTTGGTTGAAATTATGGTATTTGCATTTGAGAGAGAGCATCATCTACACAAAGGGTGAAAGGCTCTTAAAAGTTACTTTCATTTGTGAGGAAGTGCCTTAGTATGTTGAAATATGAACAAATGAGATTACTTAATGCCTCGTTAGATAAATGCACATAAATTAATTTTTTTTCTGATACTGTGTACCTGAATTGAACTCCATCTGATTCACTACGTACAGTCATTTCTAGTTCTAAATCACAAGTAGTCACTTTAAATAAAAACTGAAGCAATTATTTTCTCCAAATCTAACAGTGTTGCCTTCCCACTAAGCAGCTGCGTTTTTTTGTTTGTTTTTCTCTTCACCCTCCTCCATTCCTTTTTCCTTTATAAAACATCCAGGCAAAAGATTGAATACTACCATCATGGCATGGATACCAGAGAAAACTTTTCAGCTCTTTTTCAGGTGGCTCATTTCTTTTTTGCAGAACCACTGTGTATACATGCCTTAGACACAGGGAAGTCAAAGATGATACCATAAAAATTTAGAGGTAAGTGTAACTATAGACAAAAAATTTGCAGAGCATGGCTTTGTAAAGAGTTTCAAGAGATTATTTAATTCATCTTCTTCAAAACAAGACCACACATACCCAGATGGTTCACAGGTTCACAGGTTATTCTGAGTCGGAAGGGACCCACAGGATCATCTAGTCCAACTCCCAAGTGAACGCCCATCCAAATATTTAACCAAGCTGATCTCTAAGACCACTGAAAAATGAGACAAGGTTAGGACCCTGTGAACCTGTGAATGTCATTTCAGTCTTTCAAGGGTGACACACTGGTTATTCTTGAGAATAGACTTCTAACTCCATCTCTTATATTGGTTTGGTACTTTGAAATCTAGACTTACAAGAGAATTATATAATTACATAGAACTTATACATGAAGGTTAGGGAAATTCTCATAAATGATATGTTATGCCAGAAATTCTACTGTCAGTAATAAGAATTTGCAATGAAATTTTGATTCTTCTATTTGGTCTTCAAAAAGCAAGAAATGGAGAATTTTCTATACTGGTGTTGAAAAATGCTATAAGTAGAATGAAATGGTTGGCAAGCAAGAACAAGCTATAGGGCTCTCATTTCTCCCTCCAAGGGGCAGCTTTTACTGCTTTCTTATGTAAATTTAAATTTGACCGTTGAAAAGCTGGTATTTGGAAAGCTGTCCCGCTTACCCGCCTTCAAATTAAACCCCTTTATCTGCAATGGAATTTATGCATATATAACAATGTCAAGAGAGAAAAGTTCTCTAAATGTAATTCTTCCTTTTCAAATTGCCCATTCACAAACCAAAAGGAGCCAAAATTCTCAGTGAGGTGCAGCATTGACTGCACATTACTCATGTAACTTGTATTTATACCCCTTTTGCAGGAGAAAATCATGCCATTTTGCTGGTACTGGAAATATTTTCTGTATGCTTCATAATTTAGTAGGAATTAAACAAATTTCATCTGTATAAGTCTTTTAATATTCTAGAGCAATTACTTTAGAAAACTGGAGATACATCTTGAGAATGAGATTCTTTTTAACCACATCTTAAACCACAATGAGAAATCAGTAACAGAAATTTCTTATACCTATCCTAGTTCAGATGGTGTGGGCAAGCCAAGTTCAAGGCATTTAAAAAAAAAGCTGAATTTTCAAATAGACATTGCTAAGATTCTTAATGTTCCCTAATACCTGTCTGACAGTATTCAGTCTGATTTCAATCCATGAAACTAATCCTTCATGAGTGGGTAAATATTGGTCTAAATATTTTCAAGATCCAAACATTAGGGAACATTAGGCAGATTTTTATGGACAGTTTTCAGAATAGGGAAAAGTCACCAGTGACTCCAATAAGGGCACAAGAACAGCTTTTAAGACTGGTTTTATATACCTTTTCTATCTCTAAACTGAAAGAGGAAAAAATAAATTAATATCCAAGTTTTAGGATGATACTAAGATCTTTGGGTGCTCAGATGTCATGCCTAGGTTTAGGAACTCCAGAAGGACTTCATAAAAGAACTGAATCATCAAAAAGGTGCCAGATGAGGTTCAGTGTGAATAAAAGTAAAGTAATAAATGGAATAATTACATATGTCATGCATACATAAAACAGAAATTATAGCTACTCTTGGAGATATTGGTAATGATTTAAATTTTGTTCACAAAACGAAGTGTACTCAAGTTTCAACTTCCTGATAAAAACATTAAAATACACAAGTGTTGTGAGTTAATCTTGGTAGCAGCTGGGAAATCCCTCGGGTGTGTTGGGGTCAGCTGTCCCAGCTGTGTCCCCTCCCAACATCTTGTGCACCCCCAGCCTCCTTGTTGACAGAGTGGTGAGCACATTGATGTTGTGTAGACACTGTTCATTAACCTAAGTTAAAGATTAGATGTTTATCAAAACTGCTTTGGTTACAAATCCAAAACATGTCACCATACAATATACTATGAAGAAAATTGACTCTATCCCATTGTGGTGGTTCGACTTTGTCTGGATGTCAGGAGCCCATCAAGCCACTCAACCTTAATCAATCCCCCCAGATGGACAGGGGAGAGAAAGTAAAATGGAAAACAACTCGTATGTTGAGATAAGGCAGTTTACTAAAGCAAAAGTGAAAGTTTTCATGCACACAAGTGAAGAGGTAAAAAATGTTTATTCTCTACTTCCCATCAACAAGCCACGTTTAGCCAATTCTCAGGAAGCAGGGCTTCAGCATGCATAACCCTTGGTCTGGAAGGTAAAAATCATGAACAAAGAATGCCCTTCCCTTTCCTCCACCTTCCTTTAGCTTTTAGATCTGAACTGATGTCATAGGGTATGGAATATCCCTTTGGATTGTTTGGGTCAGCTGACCTACTTATGTTCCTCTCCCAGGATCTTCCTCACCCCCAGCCCCTCAAAGGGGNGGGTGCTCAGATGTCATGCCTAGGTTTAGGAACTCCAGAAGGACTTCATAAAAGAACTGAATCATCAAAAAGGTGCCAGATGAGGTTCAGTGTGAATAAAAGTAAAGTAATAAATGGAATAATTACATATGTCATGCATACATAAAACAGAAATTATAGCTACTCTTGGAGATATTGGTAATGATTTAAATTTTGTTCACAAAACGAAGTGTACTCAAGTTTCAACTTCCTGATAAAAACATTAAAATACACAAGTGTTGTGAGTTAATCTTGGTAGCAGCTGGGAAATCCCTCGGGTGTGTTGGGGTCAGCTGTCCCAGCTGTGTCCCCTCCCAACATCTTGTGCACCCCCAGCCTCCTTGTTGACAGGGTGGTGAGCACATTGATGTTGTGTAGACACTGTTCATTAACCTAAGTTAAAGATTAGATGTTTATCAAAACTGCTTTGGTTACAAATCCAAAACATGTCACCATACGATATACTATGAAGAAAATTGACTCTATTCCATTGTGGTGGTTTGACTTTGGCTGGATGTCAGGAGCCCATCAAGCCACTCAACCTTAATCAATCCCCCCAGATGGATAGGGGAGAGAAAGTAAAATGGAAAACAACTCGTATGTTGAGATAAGGCAGTTTACTAAAGCAAAAGTGAAAGTTTTCATGCACACAAGTGAAGAGGTAAAAAATGTTTATTCTCTACTTCCCATCAACAAGCCACGTTTAGCCAATTCTCAGGAAGCAGGGCTTCAGCATGCATAACCCTTGGTCTGGAAGGTAAAAATCATGAACAAAGAATGCCCTTCCCTTTCCTCCACCTTCCTTTAGCTTTTAGATCTGAACTGATGTCATAGGGTATGGAATATCCCTTTGGATTGTTTGGGTCAGCTGACCTACTTCTGATCCTCTGCCCACCCCCAGCCCCTCAAAGGGAGAGGATTGTTGAGGGACAGTGCTGGTGCTGTGCCAGTGCTGCTCAGCAGTGTCCAAAACACTGGTGTGTTCCACACACCTTTATAGCTACCAATGCAAAAATAAAGTTGAATGTAGGATGGAAACCATAAACGTCAGTGTTAACTTTTTCTATTTAATTACCAGTAATGAAGCCAAATAGTAGGTGGACATAGCTCAGTAAAAGTTATTTAAGAAAATAATACTTTATTTTCCAAAGACTAACCTTCCATCAAAGAAAATATTGACATTAATGCACAGCACTGTGAAAAAGTCTTTTTCTATTCTGCATTTTATTATAAATGTTTTTTTCTCGCATTTCATCTCCTCTTTCTTTTTCTTTTTTTTTTTAAATTTTCTTCAGGAGAGAAATATGAGGAAAATAGAGATTTCATGTCAAGTGTATAGAAAAAGTCTCAAAGCAAGTGGCATGCACCAACATTTTAATCTGCTTCTCTTATGGTGTTCATGCAAAATCTCTTTAGATGAAAATCTTGTACAAAAAAGGACACTTCCACATGCACACTTCACGCTTGATTTTGCAGCTATCTTTTTGAAACACATTAGAGTCTGGTTAAAAATTCATTTAAGTCCATAGGAAACTTTCCATTTGATTTCCGTAAGATGATCAGACATAAAAAAGGAGACCAGATGAAATCTTGTCCTTGTTAATTTAGATGAATCATTGTGCTTTCTTTCTGTTATCTTATTTGTAATCTGTGACAGTATTAAAAACTCAAAGTGATCTCTATATTCTGAATACCTTATCAGACGTACTTATCCTGGAATTGCCCAAAATGAAGTATTCTTTTTCAAGGACATCTCTTATTGAGCAGCTCTTTTTAAGTACTGGAGAGGGAAGCAGAAGACATTGCTTTTCCCTCATTT
>WEKX01013968.1:20718-45975 GCA_013390025.1 Pitta sordida | reverse complement strand
TGAGTGGAAAAGGGTTTTTCCCCAGCATAGGTTGGCCGTGGGCGCTGGGAAACACTGGCACAAACACCAACACACAGTAGAGCAGTGCCGAAACAGCGCCAGAGCGCCGGGGGGTCATGTGAGGATGCGAGGCAAATTTGCATATTAATAAGCTGCCAATCAATGCGTAAGGCAGGCTTTGTGGGAGACAAACAAGACTAAGGTACCGTGCTAGAGGAGACCCGACTGTATATCACCTGAGCTTCCCCCTTACTCCCCAGATCTTCCTATGTTCTGTTCCTGGCTCTGAGTTTATCAGGAATTTAATTTAATTTGTTTGTTGATCTGAGTGTATATTTTGATCTACAAGGTCTATGACCATGTAAATCCTGCATTTATGTTCTTCTGCTGTCGTCTGCAGATTTTAACTACTCTGTTTTATGGGACACTAACTTCTGCAGACAAATCAACATCAGATTTATTTTGGTGACATAGTTTTTAGTTCCCACTGGATGGTATGAACTTGTCGTTTACAGAGTCTAGATGGTAGAAGTTCTACTGAAATCAACAGTGCAAAAAATACTTGAAGATAATCTATGAAGAAACTAATCTTGTGAGTCTGCTCACTTTTGAGTGCATTAAAAATTGCAACAAATGCTTTGAAAATGTTACTAGCACAATGTCATTGAAATACTGTAAATTTGCTGTTAGAAAAAAAATCTAGCAATAAAACAGTCAGAAAAATTGAGTTCAAACTTTTTATAAGGTTTGATCTCTCTGTTTCTTGTTCTTCTTTAACCGCAGCAACCAAAATATCAACTGGGTTGCGCATTTCCATCTCAAGATAAAATTTACATTAAAGGATATAAAAAGAAGTCCAATAAGCTTCTACGAAAACTACATACATAACAGGGCTGAATATTAGGGACAAAGTGACTTAAAGGTTTATTTACATGACAGATTGCTGCACCATACACAAATACACAAACTAGGATACAACCAGCCAGCTCAGGTGACAGAAGAGATAAGAGAAACTGAATTCCCATCTGCTCTCTTTGTTTCATTACTGTCTCCTCAAGTTTCCTGTTCTCACATGCACATGGGGAGTCAGACTAGTTTCAAGAGCCTGGAACGACTTTGTGTATCAGGGTTTCATTAACTCAAGATCTGTTCAAGCTGTTTGTTTATATTCATACCATCATTTTGAAAGAAGTAATTTTCTTCTTCAAGATTTCATGAGGAGACATATTCCCTGTCTACACATAGCATCTGTCAGCCAACATCCTCAACACCAGATCGTCAACTTGTGCAAATCATATAGTTTAGCTGCTGAATGTCACAGAAGTATGACAAAACAGTAGTTTACAGAATGCAATGATTTAGATTGGAGGATTTAAAAAATCTGGAGGAAAACATTCTCAAAACTCTTTTTAACTTTTACAGCACTGACATGCAGTGAGAATTTTCTCAGGAACTAAACTTATAAATACTGTTTTATCAAAACAAATCATCAGTAGATGATCTTCTGAGTTTACCTCAGGGAGCAAAAATGTTTCAAATTAATCTTCTAATGTATAGCATGAATTCCTTAACACCACCTACAGAAAGCACTAGTTTGAGAGAGACATTGTTCTTGGTAGATATTATTTTAAACTTATCAGTGTGTGTTTTGAACTACAGAAATATGCTCTTCCTTTTTACATTCTAAAAATAAGTATGTTTAAGTAATATTATGTCAAAGCTTGTAAAGCACTACTAGTTACTTCAGGGGACATAGAAGTCTTGCTACAAAAAGGAATAAAAATAGAAGCTGTTCATAACCTTAAGGTAAGAATATTGAAATAAATAATTGATTATAGTCTTAATTTTTCCTATTGGAGGCTAAATATCATTCCCATTTTATTGCTAAGATCTCATAGGAGAATAATTAAGCCAGTATTAACAACCTAAAAATAAATTATTTCATACATGCTAGAAGACTAATTACACGTTATTTCAATGTTAATTATACCTGAGTTCTAACTACAGTTAAGAAATTTAATTTTTTTTGTCTTCAGTTAACTAGATTACCCCACAAGCACAAGTTCCATTGCATTCCTACAGCTTTTTATTTCCACACAGCTGTGCTGAGACACCCAGGATGACACATCTTAGGATGACCTAGATCATGGTACTGTTGAGGGCAGAGAAAGATCCCTGCAACCTTCCCTAGGGAGACAAACTGTTTGAAATATGTCTCATCACTGAAGACAGTGTATTAAATTATACAGGTGGCTTTAAAGATATACTACAGCTTATTTCCCTTCTGAAATTCAGTTCAAAGACCACGAAAGAATGTGTGAACGAATGATGAAACATTTTCTCACTGGCCACATTTTTTTGTTCGTTAAACTTCTATTTTCTTCACTTTCAGTTACAAGGAGTAAACATCTCAAATACTTGTCTCCTCAGCTGCAGTGTTTTTCGACAAAGTAATTTTTAATTTCAGTTGTAGTAGAGCAATAGCATGGATACAATCTGTGTATTTGCAACTTCTTTTTTATTTTAGAGCCATCTTTATTCAATTTTGCTGCAGTATGTATTAAATGGTTAATTTAATTTGTTCCATGGGAGTTTTCAGCTTTCAGTTCAGCTTAAGGTAGTTGCTTTGCCTCTTGACTATATTGTTCTGCTACACTGAATTAAAGACAACTTGAAATACTGCTCTTGTACTAATGTTCCCAACTTCTCCTTTAGGGTCTCAGTAATTATTGCTTCGTAATTTACCAAAATGAAGCTGTGCACAACAGATAGAGAAAATCCAAACAAATAAATCTACTTTAAAATATGTTGTGATCCACCATAGAGAATTCAGTATTGAGTACTCATATCAGGTGACAACATATAAAATTCTGTCCTTTTCCAACTCATTTGCCGAATAAAATGCATCATTTGAAATAAGACTCACAATAACCTCTATAAAAAGTGCACATCAACCTGACTTGTTGATAACTTGTAATCTGAATAGTGTAGATGCTGCAGTTTACATTCAAGATCAATATTGTCCATGCAAGGATAAAATATTAACATATAGCATACCGGTGAATCCTAAAATCACCATAGTTCAGGAATAGGAGGGAACATAATAGAGCATACAAATATCCCTTTTTTGTACACTTGTACTGTTAAATTGTTTGTAGCATTCCTGGGTTTGTAGTAAATTCTCCAAGGACATGATCTTTCTGTAGCTGTGAAAGAATAGGTAGACAAGTCTTTAAATCTCATTACAGTTTGTTGTAGCCTTCCACAGCTAATATGGCTTTTCACGAAGTGTTCCTCTGAGAAATCTTATTATAAAGTTCCCCCTACAGTAATCCAACTATCACAATGTTTGGATGCTTGGGCTTTACCACAAAGTTGAGAAATAATACTGAATTTTTGGGGGTGTGCTAAACTATAATAAAATACTAATAATTGATATATAGACATACATATTTAAACTAAGAATAAACAATGTATGAAATATTTCTCTTCCTTTTTTAAATACCCTTTGAAAGTAGACCATTTACTATTAATTTCCCAAATGAGGTAATGTTATTTTATTTTACTTTGTCTTTCTGGAATCTCTCAGGTTTGTCAAATATTTGACCAATATTTGTCACATTTGTATAGTCACAGCTTGGTTAGGAGATGGAGCTACTGTTGCAGTAGCGGATTTATCAGAGGAAACAGGTATTATTTGCCATAGCCTTCCTCACCAACTGTGGGTTGAGCTTCAGGGGGAGAGAGGACATGTTCATGTCATGAGCTACAGGAAATACCACTGGAATGAGGAGAGCAACCAGCTTTGCACTGATTCTGGGGCCTCAGGCATCAGCATTACCTCTGCTCCACATTTCAGACGTTAAGAATGCAGAGTTTTTGTATCCACGTGTAGTACCGACACATAAGACTTTGCCTCAGCTAAGCACAGAACCTAAAGTACTTGGAAGCCATAGCCTGTACTCAGGCTGAATCTAGAAGAAGCAATGTGAATCCAGAAATCAAATTTACAGGCGCAATGCATAGAGCTGAATGTGAAGGGACTATTTAAATATCAGAATCCTGTGTGAATACAAGTGTCCAGTGGGAGTTAGAAGAGAGCGCAAAAAATAGCCTACTTGTTTTGAATTCCCATCCTTTATTTTGCTAAAACAAATTTACTTTTGTACAGTGGTGAGCGTCCCCACCTCTCATGTGGGAGATCAGGGGTTTGATTCTTACCAGGGAAGCAGTGGTGCTGGTTAAGAGTTGGACTTGATGATCCTTGTGGATCCCTTCCAACTCAGAATATTCTCTGAAATACTGTGAAAAATAATTTTTAATTTAAAATGCCCTCATGAAATTTAATGTGAGTATGCCAAAAATCTGCACTAAACTTCATTAAAGTCACACCTTGCAAGATTCCGTGAAAGTATGTAGGTGAAAGTCATCAAAAAATTTTCATTTTCCTAAAGCTCATTACTTCAGATATATGGTTGTTTATTATTTCAAAGAAATAAATTACACAATTAGAGAACACTCTTGCTGGACTCTGATAAAAAGAGAAGCTCAACAAACATCAAATCAAAATCATCTCTTAAAATGCAATATCCTCATACACTTACTGGTCTAGTAATGTAAAGGACATTGAAATTCATGCCAAAAAATTTTGGATGGCTGATGCGCAACAAAGAAAAATGAAAAGCAAACAGAATAAATTGCAAATTCTTAAGAATGATAAAAACCTGCTATGAGGTAAATGAAACAAGTTGATACACCATTAAATGCACTTTACAAACTCATTTGTGTCATAATAGTAATGTAGCTGGCTGTGCTCCAGTGCCTGGGGGAGCAGGCAAGTTGCCACAAGACCTTTTTTTTTTTTCAACAAACAATACACCCTGTCACCTCTCTCAATCTATCAGTGTCTTTTTTTTCAGATCTTTGACTGTTATCTCTAAGTATTCCCTTGGATTTGTCCCAGCCCACTGTAATGGTGAATTTTACCTCATTTGGCAGGTGTACATATATTTCTGCAAGGAAAGCAGTTAACTGCATTCTGCCAGGTCAGACCTGAATGGTGCAGTGGCAGATCCTTTGGTTGCTGAACCCACGTAAGTGATTCTGCACACATTCTCCATCTATATTCATCTCAGAATACAGAAGTTAAGAGTGGCAACCTTACTCAAATTTGAAGACACACTCTGAGGACTAATTTTTAATACTAAATGTATTAGAATATTTAAAGCTCCAGTCTTTCAAACCTTTCAGTGTGCTGGGTATTCAGGAGTATTGTGGACAAGATAAGAAAAAAACCGTATCACAGCTCAAAGAGACCAATATAAACCAATTATTTCCCTAGCTGCAACTAAGGGACCAATTAGCAGCAGCTGACATAGAATACTGCAACCCAGTTAAAAAAGGAATAGCAGCCAGAAGGGTGAGGGTCTATTTTGGAAAAGGCCCTCAGATCATAAACGTAGTTTTTTAAGAAAAAGTAGGATAGAGAACACAAAAGCCATATCTATTAGGAGACCAAGATAGAAGCAACCCAGAGAAGAGGGAAGTGCAGATTCTTTTATGCTACTGACTCCTCTGACTCTTTATCTGTGGGGAGCACGGAAGGAACTGGCCTTTAAATGTAAAGGACAACAAGGGTGAACCTTCTGCACTTGGAAGGGCTGAAGTACGGGAATCAGGCCCAGCAGACATTACACTTTGTTTGTACTTTCTATTATGCTTTGATTTCCCTGTTTCTCTGCCGTTTGAACCGGCTGGAATTCTAGCATGATTCTTCAAAAGAAAAGGAAAAAGGATCATGCTCCTGCAGCTTTGAAATGCTGCCTCTGTAATCTACCATTGCACTGACCAGCTGAGCTGAACGATTTAAAAGTTTCACAAGGTTAAGACTGTAGAAAGAAATGATGAACAGAGCAAGGTCCTCTCCCTAAATTGTAAATTAAGTCAGTAAATTTGCTACGTTCAGTTGCATTCTGTTGTTTGACTTCAATGCAGATATGCTGGTATAACGTTTCAATCTCATTAAGAAAAGGATAACGAAAGAGGTTTTTTCCAGATGCACCTTTAGAGTTAGAAACATTCCTTCTCCAATTTTCTGTAACAACTCTTACTGTTTCTACTTTTCTATGTGGGGAAAAAATATCAGCTTTGAATTTCTGAATTGGTCTATTCATATAAGTTTCTTGTCTATTTATTCCCTGGGATTTCTCTGAAGTCAGGACAACAAATCTGAAGTGAAGAAACCCATAAGGGTTCCTTTCCCCGTTGCTAGGTTATTTCAAGAACTGAAGCTAGCTTATCTAAAGGCAATTAACAGTCCACTTAAACCCTGTATGTGACTTTACAAGACATGTCTCTTACATGCTTTTCCTTGCTTTGGTATGTCAGCCAGGATAGGCCAAAAGGTGCTAATTACTATAAGAAAATCTGTTGGTTTAATTATAGATCCCACACACAACATGTAATTATCTATTAAATTTTGCAATATAAAACTAACAATTTGAGGAACCAAGCTAATGGCTGTATTTTAGACTGTTGATGTTGAGTGTTATGTTTCTAATACAAGTTTGTCAAAAGTTAGTGTCAAAAGTATCCTTAATATTATCTCTCAAAATTATGAGGTCATCTGAAACCAAAAATTTCTACTTTCGTATTAGCTTTTATTTTACTAATGTTTTCCTCCGTTATTTTTGTGGCAGCTTTTTCTGCCACCTTGGGCACTGCATTGCAGTATAGACATTAAAACATAAACATCAATAGAAATTTAAGGGATTAACTATTACACTAGAATATCATTGGTCACCCTTCATTTTTATCACCTAATCATGCCCTCAACAATGTCTGTTTGTAACAGAATCTGTCAAAATAACAGGGATCCTAAGATAACCTCATATTTTGTGTTCGTGTGTGTAACAAAGATGATTGCATGTATTTGTGGAGATACCTACATTTTTCCTACAGTCGCTATCTCAGCCTTTATGATGGTACATAAAAATGCCTTCACTAAATGAACAAAAAGTACGAAATGCCCACTAAAAATCCAGTGGTAAGTTTTGTTCCCAGGTACACTAATTCCATGTGTTCTTCTGTGACTATAAAGAAAGTGAAGACTTTAACATAAAAATTCTGCCCTTCCTGAGGTGACCAAACAAACTGGACACATTGGTGATTGTGCAGCTAGTCACTATTGTTGATGTAAAATTTCTTTCAACACAATAGGCTAACCACTCTTCATACAGTTCGATGAAAATCCTTATGTTTCCCCTGAGGTTGATTGTGGACATCAAGATGGTTTTTATGATTTTTAGTGTAGTTTCAATTAAAGGAAGGTCTCAGGGTTGTGGGATGTCATGCATACCTGATTTGCTTTTTGTTGGATACCAATATTAAATACCTCTGTAGAGCCATAGGAAAAAGCTGTCCAACTTGTGTGTGTGTGTGCACTTTACTTCTCTGTCTTGCTATCTGCATTTTATATCTTTTAAAACAATGGCTCCCTTTACATTCCTTGATAATAATATGCGCTTGAAATTACTGAAAATAGAACTTGACATTGGAGCAACTCTATTAAGAATTTTAATTCTGACTGTGAAGTCACATTATTCATAAAACAGTAGTTTTACCCATTTGATATTCTCTAATTACTAGAATTGTATCTAAATATATTAATCATATAGAATACTTCCTTATGGTACAGTCAAGTCATATTTTGTCAATGTGATGGAAATAAAGGAAAGTTACGTCTCAGATTGTCAAAAAAGGGAAACAATTCTTTCTCTGTAATAAATTTCCTCGGGAGAAATCTTGTAAGATATTCATCTTAATTACACCAGTATTTTAGTAATGCTGTAAGGGTAAGATAATGATGAGGGTATGAGTCATGCTGAAAAGACCTGCAGCCTAAATTAAAGATGATTAGTTCTAACTTACTTAAGGCATATTTCCCAAACTTTTAAACTACAAAGAGCATCTGTGTACAAAATATTCTGCCTAAGGCTGAGTGAAATTGCCAGAATGTATTTTAATGTAGGAAATAAGTTTTCTGAGATGTACAACCAACAGAGATTCATCCAAATTGTGAACATACTTTTTCAGTATATAATATATAATTGGAACTCAGTCTGGAAACACTGCTTGTGAATTTGGAAGTGAAAAATTTAAATGCCAAGCTAAAGAAAGAGTTGTGACCCCATATCTTTCACATTTACAATGAGCTAGTAAAAAGAAAAATAAGGAAAATACATTAAAAAAACCCAAACCAGGAACCCAGATCGCAAGGATTTAGATACGAAGTCAAACANCTCAACATCCTTCTTAAACTGGGGAGACCAGAACTCGACACAGTACTCAAGATGTGGTCTGACCAGCACTGAGTACAGGGGAACAATAACTTCCCTAGTCTGACTGACCACACTGTTCCTAATACAGGGCAGGATGCCATTGGAATTTGATATTGTATAAATGCAAGTGACCATAATTAGATTTTAAAAGTTTTTCTAGGTTATTCCAAAGAAATGTAGTCAGTTTGGTTAGCAGAATCTAAAGAGACATTTAGTTCACCGTCTGTTAGCATCTGTATGATATCAGATATCATAAGATATGAAAGAAATGTACATGTAACTCTCAGATAAGACACAGAACATACAGAAAAACACTTGCCCTTCTGAAGTGCCAGGTGTCCTCCCAAGTTTTATATGGCATAAGATTCACAGAATCACAGAATCAGTAAGGTTGGAAAAGACCATAGAGATCATCAAGTCCAACCTATCACCTAAGCCTACATATAAGTGAGCCAAGGTCATAATGACTGCTTCTGTGTTTTAGTCCCAATTCAGGCAACATAATCAGTGTATATTTAAAGTGTTAATTATAATATAATGAAGAAATTCAACACCTATGTAATATTTTTAGGGATGCTTTATAGAAATCATTAGTAATGGGTACATCTTACATTATATTCCATGCTAAGCTCAACCGTGTTTGAAACGGTGCTGGTTCAGCCTAGGCCAACAGCCAAAAGCCCACCCAGCTGCTCACTCACTCCTCAAAGGGAAAGGGGAAGAAAATAGGATGAGAAAGATCATGAGATTAAATAAAGACAGGGAGATCTCTTGCCAAGTACTGTTGCAGGCAAAGCAGACTCAGCCTGTAGAAAATTCATATATGGTCAATTTAAAAAATATCTGGGTTGTGAGAAATAAATACAGACATTAAAAAAGAACTTTTCCTTCCACCTTTTCTAGGCTCAGCCTCACTCCTTCACTCTTGATTGCTACACTGTCCCAAGCAATGTAGGGGGAGTGTGGGATGGGGGATTAAGGTCAAAACATAATGGTTGATTTCTGCCAGCACTTTCACACTTTCTCCTGCTCCAGCACTAGCTTTCCCATGGAATGTAGCCCTGTTCAAAAAAGCTCTTGTCTTTTTCATGAGTTCCCCAAAGGTTATTCTTCCTCCAGAAAATATTAATCTGCTCTGGTGTGGTTCCCCTATAGGGTGGAGTGAGTATCTGCTCCATGGAGCACCTCCTCTAACCTTGCTTCTCCCTCTGCTGCTCCCCACTATCCTTTTTTCCCTCCTCTTCTGCTTGACAATCACTTTTTGCCATCTCGAATAGTATTTCACAGAGGTGCCACCAATTTTGCTGACAGGCTCAGCTGTGTCCTGTGGTGTGTCCTCTCCAGAGACAGCTGGAACAAGACTGAATCAGCTGTGCCCAGCTCGGGGTAGCCCCCCTGACCTCTCCTCATAGAGGCCACCTCTGCATCCCCCGCGCTGCCAGTGTTCACACTTACACACAGTACAGAAGCCAAAAAAAACAAATGCACAAATGCATTATTTACATCCAAATAGTCCCTCTCTAATTTGAATTCAGCAGTGAATCTGTCCAAAAGGCATAATGAGAACAGAATTTAATCAGCTAGGCAGTCATATCCATACGGCTTAGAAGTCTGCCTTTCATGTTCTTCTAAATGGTGATGAGAGAAGTTCAGATCATCCTGAGATGATAACAGAGGAGATCTTTGCAAGTAACACAGTATAAGCTGATCCAATTGTAAAAAAGTCAGAAATTAATTCTTACCCTTGTATATGTCCAGGTCCAGTTTTCTCATCATTTCCTGCACAATGCCATTTATTTTCTCATATATTAGAATGAAAGCAGAATCATTACAAAGAATCTTTCATTTCTTATCAGCAAAATTATTAAAGCATATATTTGTTTTCAATATAGTAGTGAGGTTCAAATGTATGGACAAATTCTAAGGTTCCCTTTTTAATTTTTTGAAGCTATTAAGAGTATCCAGAGACTGATTTATCCCATCCTCAAACAAGAATCTGTAATGGATTGTATGACCTGCATTCTGGAATTGACCAAGCTAGATTCAACTAACTAAAAAAGGCATCTAGTGTTGTATGAAATATTCTGGTATATCCCATCTCACCACCAGCTGCTATCCCAGGAAGGCCTGAGCATCCCATGGGCTCTTTTCATATTTGTTATACTTGTGTAGATTTCTTAAAGAGATCATGATTCAAAAGATGCACTGACTGACCCCAATCTGTGGTCAATGACTGACTCCAAATCACTCCTCACCAAAAGATGGATAGGCTCCAATAACTCTATCAACTTGATTCTTCCTGTCTATAATTGGAGTGTAGATAACCAGTATTCATGTGAATGCTTATATGCCAACAAGATAATTTAGGTTTTCTAATCTACAACTGAATCTCACTCTTGAAATCAGTGAGAGGAATTCCTTTCTAATGTTGCCTGGGCACTAAAAATTTAGGCAATGCACAGATGTACTTGAAGTAGTGGGGATATTACTTCCTGCAGTGTTAGGGGTTTAGAATTTCAGTAAAGGCCAAATCTTCCAAACTATTTCTGGCTGTAATTTAACAGTTAGCATAGGGCAGACAACCATTCCCAGTAAGCAGTTTGAATGTGATTGCCCTGGTCTGAGGTCTAAAATATTTTCTTAGTATATGCATAGTAAAACTGTGCTAGCTGGCATAAAAGGCAGAGAACAAACTCTGGTACCATTATTGCTTTGAAAGATGTAGCCAGAAGATGCCACAATTACTCAGCTACGAATCTCCCTAGTGAAGAGGCATTCTGCAGCTGACTATTTAAATGCAAGAAAATGTGAAATTCTCCTTCAGCATTATCCACACACTCCTACAGCCACACAGAAGACAGCACAGCCAGCATCCACCCATGAATATAAAGAAGTCATGCTTAAGCTGCCCGAAATTCATGTGTACCCTTTCTTGTGTGCTATTGTGGAATAGAGATAAAGACGGAAGTTAAAACAGAGTAAGGTTTACAGAGGAAGGACCTGCTGTCATTTCCCAGTGGCAAAAAGAGACTCAAGCTGCCATTTCCCAGACAACATAAAGGTCATGCTGTCCCACAAAGGTTTCCTAAACACTGATAAGCACCTGTACACTGAAGAACAGGATGGTATGAAGGCACCACAGCTAGACTCTGGTAAACCAGGCACGGGATGGGAATGTGGTAACCTCTTTAGACCTGTGCCAGCTATCCATCAGGAAACAATAGTTGCCTGTCACATTACTCCAAATATAGTTTGCTGACTATAGTACTTAAACCCTCTTTAAAAAATCAAGATATAGCATATAAAGAAATTGGAGAAATAGGAAGAAATTTGGAGAAGTTTTCTACCACCACTGCTGAGGTAGACGACAGGCTGAATTTCTCTTCTCCACCTCATATAGGAACACCTGTACGGATAAGTAGTAACTCATGTATGATAATTGACGGCTTTAAAGATTAGAACTTGCTTTTGCTTTATTATATTGGAAATGGATTGTTTGGTTTAGAGTTTGTGCTTACACTTTGTCTTACAGTGTCACTGTGTTGTCATAGACAGAAATGATTCCCGACTATCCCAAACCATCACTTGCTACGATTTGTCTTAATAAAAAGTGTTATTTCATAACTGTTGGAGTGATCCCTTTATAAAGGTGCTAACAGTTTTGTGGATGGAAGAATAACACATTGGGAAGGCTCCCTGAGGGGTGCCCTCCACCGGTGGCTCAGGCCCCTCTTAAAAGTGAAAATTGAACACGCCTTCCGATTGGTGAATCTGCTGGTGTAGGTCCCACACATGCAGGATGCTGCAAGACTGGTCAGGCATGAAAGGGTTTTGATTTCCTGGGGGCCCTGACAGTCAAATAAATTATTAAGGGTTAAGAGAATCTCCCTTTTCAAAGAGTTGGGCAAAACCATCCTCTTTTCATGGCAGCTATGTATAGAATTGGAATGGTCTGCCCAGGGAGGTGGTGGAGTCACCATCCCTGGAGGTGTTTAAGAGAAGACTCAATGAGGAGCTTAGTGACATGGTCGAGCTGGGGGGTGTAGGGCTGGATGATCCTGGGTCCCTTCCAGCTCGGAGTGGCCTGCTAGACTGTGAGGAAACTAGGTTTGTGTTACCGCTCTGGCATGTGCTTTCGGTCTCTGTACAGGTGTTAGATGGTGAGTTGGACTAGATGATCCTTGTGGGTCCCTTCCAACTCATAATATTCTGTGATTCTGTGTGATTCTGTGAATAAACTTGGTCATAGTAGCACCAATAGACCACTGTAAATATTACTCTACCCTTCATCTTCTCCACCTCACACTGGGGTATCCACTTACTATTGCTTTTCTACAGGTAAAAATCATAGAATCCTAGAATGGTTTGAGTTGAAACAGTCCTTAAGGGCCATCAAGTTCCAAGCCCCCTGCCCTGGACAGGGACGCCTTTCCACTGGACCAAGCTGGGCAGCTAGGCCAGGCTTCGTGGGATGAGTAAATATGTTGTTTCTACCTCCTGACTTCCAAGGGCAGGAAAGTGCTAGTCCCCTGCTGATATTACAGAGTCCATTGAGTTTTCCAGGGACTATATTTTTTCATGTTTCTTTTCTACATCTCTGAGTAAAGGAACAAAAATAGAAAAAGTAGCCACTCTTTTTATGTGCTGAGGGTGTACTAAATTATTAAAACATAAAGCTATTCAGCAGAATATATATGCTATGCTTTTCTCTTAATAGAAATTGGCAAATGCTCACTTTTTAATACCCGTTATATGGAACATTTTTCTGTCTTAAAATGTTTCATACTTTGTAAACTGTGCTTTAGAAGCCTCCGGAGATATGATGATGAAATATTGATTGTCATTTTCTTGACTTTTCCCAATCCCCAAACCCTCTTCACCATCTGCAGTTCTTCTGATTTATGTTTTTTTATTATTGTGACAAATTAAAACACTTCATACTGTGAAATAACTAGTAACAAGGGAGAATTTCATACATAAGAAAGAAAAACAAACAAGCATGGAAGACACATATTTCTACTCCTGCTAGATGAGCTAACTTTTCAAGCTCTGGACTCTGGTCTTGCTTTTGAATTTATAAGTTGAATTCAGAACACTTAGTTCTTGATTCTGGAGACGCATTAGGGAGTGCCCAGCTTCAAGCTTATGAACAACTATATGGAATTCATGTAATAATTCAATATAGTACTAAACTCTTACAGGTTGCTTACTCTTAAACTGACCTAAAAGCAATATTATTATAATTTATTTCAGTCATTCTGGGTTTTTTTATTTTTTTCAACTTACTCCATGCCTTTCCTAAATTCCTCAAAATTATGATCCATAAATTTAACCAGAAATTTTTTATTCTAGATTACCGAAATCCATGGAAATTAAATCCATGTGAAATTTTCCCTTATAAGTGCGACCTAAAAGGGAAATGTGTATGAGCAGGCAGACTTTCAAAAACCTGGACAGAAAATCGTACCCACACGAACTGTAAGTTGTGTCTGCAAAACTACAACTGCAAAATTATGAGTGCATATGCATAGCTCGTGAAAACTGGAAGCAAAATTTGGTCTAATAAATCTGCATCTAAAATGTTGTGTTGCTGACCAGGAAACTGGCACAGATTACTGGCACCCCAATTTAACTTCAACCTTTAACTTAAGGTGTCCTAAGAGAGACTGCATCTACCAATTCCATGTTGAATTTTTTCTAGTAATGTCCCTCAATATGAGATGGTTCACTTCTACATGACAAGAGGGCAAATCTCACCCAAAATCTACAGAAGATGGAAAGGTATGACAAAACCTGGAAAGAGACTCATATACTCATATAAAAAATAATTTTAATTTTCTATCATATCTGGCAGCCAGTGGCTTGGACAGGTGCACCCTTCACTGGGTTAAGAACTGGCTGGATGGCTGGGCCCAGAGTGGTGGTGAATGGTGTCACATCCAGTTGGAAGCCAGTCACTAGTGGTGTCCCCAGGGATCAGTGTTGATTCAAGTCCTGTTTAATATCTTTATTGATCATCTGGATGAGGAGATCGAGTCCACCATTAGCAAGTTTGCAGATGACACCAAGTTGGGAACAAGTGTCGATCTGTTAGAGGGTAGGAGGGCTCTGCAGAGGGACCAGGAGAGGCTGGATAGATGGGCAGAATACAACCACATGAGATTTAAGGAATTTGAGTGCTGGGTCCTACGCTTTGGCCACAACACCCCCCTGCGGTGCTACAGGCTGGGGGCAGAGTGCCTGGAGAGAAACCAGACAGAAAGGGATCTGGGAGTGCTGGACAACAGTCGACTGAACATGATCCAGCAGTGTGCCCAGGTGGTCAAGAAGGCCAATGGCATCCTGGCTTGCATCAGGAATAGTGTGGCCAGCGGGACCAGGGAAGTGATTCTCTCCCTGTACTCAGCACTGATTAGACCTCACCTTGAATACTGTGTCCAGTTCTGGGCCACTCAGTTTAGGAAAGATGTTGAGGTGCTGGGCCGTGACCAAAGAAGGGCAACAAGGTTGGTGAGGGGTCTGGAACACAAAGCCCTTTGAAGAGGGACTGAGGGAGCTGGGAGTGTTTAGCTTGGAGGATACTCAACGTTGACCTTATTGCTCTCTACAACTACGTGTAAGGAGGTTGTAGCCTGGTGGGGGTCCTCTTCTCCCAGACAACCAGTGACAGGTTGACCAGTGACAGTCTTAAGATGCATCAGGGGAAGTTCAAGCTGGGTGTTAGGAAAAAATTCTTCACAGAAAGAGTGATTTGCTTTGGAATGGGCTGCCCAGGGAAGTGGTGGAGTCACCACCTCTGGAAGTGTTAAAAAAAAGACTGGATGTGACACTTAGTGCCATGGTTTAGTTGATAAGGTGGTGCTAGGTTATGGGTTGGACTTGATGTTCTCAAAGGTCTTTTCCAGCCTAGTTAATTCTGTGATTCTGTGATCATGATTAGCAAGTAGAAAAATCCATTAAAAATATAACAACTTAAAGTATTTAAAAAAGGAAAGTGGAAAGTCACTCTGTAACAGTATCTAACAAGAGCTAGTATCTTTTTTATTATCACGGACAGTGACAATCTATGAATATTTCACAATCTACCTTTCTGCTTACTCTAAGTTTTAAAAAATATAACTCTGTGGGAAGGATATCTACATTTTTCAATACATTCCACTTTAGTACAAAAGATTTCCTTATTTTATAGTTGCCTGTTTTATTTCCATTGTAAATTCCACTGTGTTGGAGTAAGAGGCAAACTAGTAGGTTGGTGACCCTTAACATTATAATTCACTAAGTAACTGAAAATAATAGTAATATAAAAGTGATGTTCTTTAAAATGGTCTTTTGAATTACAACGACAACACAGTCTTATGTATCACTGCTAATGCAGAAGAAGGGAAACTTGTCAAGCTGAGTGCTAATCCTTCAGACATGCTGTAAATTCAGTTCCCTTGTCATATCTACCCATAATGACATTTCTTCAGTACAACAGAAATAACTCAGAATATAAATGATAGGATTAGCAATTATATCAACTAACCAGTACCATTTTAAACAAGGGCACTTACAATACAGTAATTATTACATGGTTAATTCTTGAAAATATACCACTGGAGATTGATTAAGGCATCATTGTCTCACATGTCGGCCGGCATTGCTGGTTTCAGCTTATAAAAGATTTGCCAATTCTTGCTGAGAGGTACTTTGAAACTTTTCTTTACAACTTGAATAAAAAAATTTTATTGATTTGAGCCCTGTCTTACTGCTGTCACTGTCACCTGCTCAACCAAATGCTTTGAGTGGTCCTGATTCTTAGCCATGGGACCATAGAGCCATCCAACATCTTCCATATCTGCAGCTGCTATTTGAATTGAATTAAACATAAATACTGCAGGTACATTTTATTTTTTAGAACTGACCTAAAGTCTTCTGAGTATTACAGAAATTATAGCTATGGACATAAAGAGCGGGCCTTTTTCAACTTTCACTCTACAGGTGATGCTACTAAATGGTTCTGACATTCAGTAAAGATTTGCAAATACTTGCTTATCTTGTGCTACTTTATATCATTGTTCTTATTACAGAAATCTTCTTTTTTTGTGTTTTACTAGCTCCAGCATTAAATGTCATAACAGTTGAATGGGAGCTGATGTCATTCATTTGCATAGGCTAAGAAGGAGACCTGTTAAATATTTCACTCTGTGCTTCTTATCCATTTACAGCTACAGTTAATATGGGTGAAGCTATAAGCCTCAAATGAGGTTTCTTTTGGGATACAAATGAAGGAGACTGCTTTAGAAGCTAACCTCCACAGATAGTTTAGATATTAAGCAATAGTAAATTTCTCTTGTTTTAAGCTGTTCTTCAGTACTGATCAATTAGACATTGGATGCATACATGACACCCATGCCTTGATGGGATGTTCTATAGAACACATCCTAGAATCTTGCTATGACAATTTTGTGGTAGACTATACAGCAGCCCTCTAATTTACTTTTTAAAATTAGAAATATATTTAAAAATTTCTTCAAATCAGACAGATGACTTGCTTCAAGGTCACAAAGCCTTATGAATGATCAAATAAATAAACATACAAACAATTAATCAGATTTCTAACTTGTCTCCAATATCCACATAGTATTATTACGTTATAATAAAGTGGCACTTCCCTTTCAGACTGTGTTGTATGGCCACGGGGGCAGGTATTGAAGTTTTGAACTTAAAATTTTGCAAGTATTCAGGCTGTTTGTGGTAGATAGTAAAAGTACAGACTTGACATTATGCAAAGGCCACTGTGATTATCAGAGCATTCAGCCTTTTCCTCAGATATCCTCGTCATTCTCTGGGTACACAGTTCCAGACATCCTGTTGAGAATTCTGGCCTTGATTAAAACATGTGTGTCATCCCTCATTATCTCTATATGTCCATTCAACAGCCCAGGAGCTGTGAAATCGTAATTTCTGAAACAATATGAACTGGCACTTTGAACTACAAGCTGATGTCCATTGATGGCAAAAAAAACCCAATTTATCTACTCATTCTAGAAGAATGAACACAATAATTCAGTTATTTTCTGAACACTGCTGAAAAATGTCATGTTCAGCCTAATATTCCAGGAATTCAGGTACTGTCCAGTTTTCTAAAACTTGGAATTATATTTTTAGATGCCTTATTGTACTTTTCCTGTCCATTCAATAGGTCTTTCTTGGACCTTTTGCCACTGCTACTAGACTGATTGGGATGTGTCAGATAGGGTTAGATGGTCCCAGGTGTATTTAGACACCATTTTTTAGGCAAAAAAAAAAAAAAAAAAAGAGCCATGGAAGCCAAGAGGGAAAAACCCGTCTCTCCATCACCTGCACAAGGAAGAGCTCTCTGTGTATTTTTGACATACTTTTTCTTTGCACAATAAAAGCACCCAGGAATCAGACTGAGAGCACAAGAACGCAAAATTTCCTTTTCAAGAATTAAGACTCTAATGAAATACACACCATCTGAGGAGTGGTAAGACAAGACATAGTTTTAGAGGCAGCAGTCTTCTTGAATTAGGAGCTGTGTAGCTGTGAAGTTTAGGTTTAAAAATTCATGGAAAAAGGAAAAGATTGGTTAAAATGCTCAATGAATCACTCTAGAAACATCAGAAATAATGTTTTATGAGAAGTATAATAACTATTGTTGCCATTATTTAAATCTTATATTGTAATTTTTATAAGATAATGGTAAAAATACCACAACTTAAAACACCACAAATGAAGCATTATTTACAGTAAAAAAATACTAAAAGTCACCTTGACCTCTAGTCCAGCTGTCAATATCAAATGTTTACATGAAATAGTTACTCCATTTTATAGTTTCCTTTTCTAGGGGACAAAATGAGACAACCAGGCACCTTTTTTTAGAGCTGGCTATCTCAAAAATATTCAGCAGAAATTGATTTGCAATTCGTTCTTTAAAATATAACTTAAGGACTAATAAATTAAATAAAATGCAATAAATCATTAATATGTTTTCAGGGGGTGGGAAATATATAATATATATATTACATGTGTAAAAAACTCACAAACATGGGAATTTGAATTGCTCTATAGTATTCTCTCTCTGAAACATCAAATGGTATTTATCAAACTAAAACCTAAATCATCTGTACACACTTAAAAAGTTGTTTCCTACTAAGTGGTTAAGATTTAAAGTCTTACATAATGCATGAACATATAAAAGACTGTATTCCTTTGCCAAATATTTTTACTATTTTAGTAGCTGGCTTATTAAGAAGTTATTACACTTACACCACCCAGAGAAATTAAAAACACATTCACTTTGAGTGTGAGCTGGACAGACAGGAGTGAGAATCCTTTAAAAATTGAAAACATTTTTTAAATTTGTCCGTCTTTGGGGATTTTTGTCTTGACATTTCCCGTGATTTTGAGACAATTTATTATGACACAATCTCCCTTGTAAATACAGATTTACTGCAGAAATCTCTTTCAGTCTTCAAAAAAAGGCTAAATTCTGAGTTACATTAACCCATTCATCTTTTACATTGCAATAGCTTTTTCTTTTCTTCTGTCTATGGTCTGTACATACAGGAGGATACAAATAATAATTCCATCACATTCTGAATCATTTGTTTTCCTTAGTTTTCCTCTATCTCTCATTCTTTGTTTTTAATGAGATCAAGCTGGATGTCTACTAAGACTGTGACAGTTGTGCCATCAGCTTTTAATCTGTCAAGTCCCCATGAAACCCCCTTCAAATGCTTTTGTGACTTAGTAGGGCTTTTGTAGTGTCTCTTTTTATATAAAATGTTTTGATCAAATTCCATCTCGTGTTCCATCCAGCTGTAACATATATTGTACAAAAATAGGGAGGACCACATCTGACACACATCCTGTGTTTGACAGGTAAGAAAAATGCCATTCAGAAACTGGAATATAAATTGGTCTTAGTCTAACAGACAGGAGTGTTGGCAGTGTTGTGAATTTTACTCCCTTCTTAGCAAGCTTGAAATTGTATGACAAATGATAAGTATGTTCGGAATAACTAAAAAAATGACTCTGCATAAAAAAGATATTTCTTTATTAAGGATGTTTTCTTGACATGACTGTCTTTATTAGTCCCCCTGCCGACTCCATTCAAGACTTGTTGCTCCATTTGTGCTTGAGCCAGGCTACACTCAGACTACACACAGAGGTTATAAGGCTTGGAAAGAAACCTGAAGCCTTTAAGAAACATAAGGTCAAAGAATCCCTAAATTCTTTTCTGCATTACTTTGGGCCTGCTTATGAGGCCCATATCTTAAAAACACTACCCTCTTCTAAATCCAGTTAAGAAAAATTCACTTGAAATTTTACTAGTCTTCTGCAGCACCTTTGTTTCCAGTCATATCCTTTCCTTCTTCCCCCCTTTGCCAATGTCTGGCATGCAAATCACTGAAGCCCCTTCAGCTCTTGAGTGATGAAGAATATCTGCCACTCCTTGGATAACTCAAAATGTCCTCTGAGGGAGCAGATATGTAGGGTTAAAGACAACATTATGATTAGTAAAATTAAAATTAGTAAAATTGTGTTTTAGTTATGGAATCATTGGAAAGATAAAGTGAGCAAAGGATTAGGAAAAGGAATAGGCTGTACAGACCTGGGGGATCAGGCTTTGTATGCAATTTAATACATATAAAGAAAATCCCTGAGTACCAGATGGAGAAGGACTCAGAGGATTTAACCCTGGACAGTTTGGTTTTTTGAAATAGCCAGTGGTATCAGAGATAGACTTAGATTGAAGGAAAACAGAATTCCAGGAATGTGGACTTAAGAAGGTCCATTTTGTGCGCTCAGAATCTCGTAAGAGATTCTCATAAGGGGCTGATTTCCTTCCAGATAAGGAAGTAAAAGAAGGAACTCTCCACAGGAGAGAAACAATGTCACATTCAAGCCAGACAGAAAAGCATTTTTCAGCCAGAATGGTTCAGTGCTATTTATGTAACAAGGCATGAAACTACCGAGCTGGCAAGCAAGGCTAACTGTAGTCCAGCGTCATAGTAACAGATGGTGGCCTCACAGGCACTACAAAAGTTGGAAGACTTCGAAGGCATCAGACAAATTGAGGTCCTCCCTGCATATTCAGCTGTCAAAAGCTGAGATGGAGCATCTGAGATCCCTGTTACAAGCAGATCTCTGGGAATTACAAGGTCAGCATGGCTAACAGTGACAGAAGTGCTTGTAGGGAAAAAGCATGAAATTCCTTGAATCCTTAACCTGCCCCTAAACTCTGTTCATTGTGGACAGAAAAAGGCTTCCCTACAGGTAAATTTGAAGAAGGACAGGATAAGAATTCCTGGTGCTGTCTCACGGTGAGTTTTGCTCATGAAGGACACTTTCCAAGCATGTCTGCATTTGCAACAAGAAGATTGCAAATCTCAGGTTCTTGAAGCCTTACAGTATTACAAGGTGGGAGGGAATCTTCATACACTGTAGATCGTGATCTTGGGTTGTGTTATGAAAAGTATTGCCAACAGGTTGGTGGAGATCCTTTCTCTGTGCTGTGCACTGGTGATGCCATTTATGGAGTGCTGGGTCCAGTTCCAGCACTGGAGAAAGTCCATTGAATGGCCACTAACATGATTAAGGGTCTGAAGCACCTCTTCTCTGAGAAAAACCTGAGAGAGATGGGACTTTTTAGCCTGGAGAAGAGAAGTCTCTTGGGTATACCTAATCAAGGTATAGAAATATCTGAAAGGAGAATGAAAAGGAGAAAAGAGACAGACTCTTCTCTGTGGTGCCCAGAAAAAGGACAAGAGGCAATAGGCACAAGCAGAAATTCTGGAACTTCCATTTAAATACTATAAGGCAAAACCCTCCTAGTTTTCACTGTGAAGATGTCAAATACTGAAAAAGGTTGTCCAAAGGAGTCATGGAGTCTTTGTTCTTGGAGATATTAAAAAAGTGACTTGACACAGACCTGAGCAACCTGCTTTGGCTGACCCTGCTTTGAGTGGAGATTTGAAGTAGACAAGTCTCCAAAGATCCCTTCCAGGCTTCACCATTTGTTCTGTGATTCCATGGAACTAAATCTAAAGCACAGAAACCAGACTCCTAATTAGAAGGGCCTCAATATATATATACAGCTGCTTTACTGAATTATGTTATTTTGTTTAAAACACAGATTGGTTAACAAATAGAGCTTTTTCCCATAGTGTTTAGCAATTGCTTCTTTTCCTTGTGTATGTTTCCAATATTATTGCATGTTCGTTCTGTCTAGGGTAATACCCTCTCTAACACTGAAGCTGAACATAAGTATCAGATAATACTCTATGACTGTTTTAACAAGTTGGGTTTTGACCATCTGACACGACACAGAATGGGATCTATTATGAGAAATCAGAAGTTTCACACGTCAGGGTAGAGACAGAAAGAAAACTGTTTGTCACTAGTGTTTGTCATTAGTTTTTCTTTGATTCTTGGAAGATTTATATTTTTTGACTTAACTGTGTTTTACATTGAACTTTGTAATACGTACTATAAAAAGTATTGAGGGAAATGTGCATCAAGAGTGTGATGTAGGAAAATTAACATGTCCTTAATGTCTTCCAGGTTATATTGAGAAAACTCACAATGCTCTTTTTTTAAAACATCAGTGAAAATGCTATGGCAAGGAAGCACCACTCTAATTTTGACCTGAAAATCTCTATTAATAATACATCTGCTGACCTCATTAGTTTTCCAGTCCTGATAGCCTTCTCTTAAGCAAGCGCTTAGAGACAGCAGTGAAGCCAGGAGTTTGGTGAGCATATTCCCTTTTCTGCCAGTGCAGTTTACTGTTCTCTTATGCGGACTCTTGGACCATGAGGGATCCACATCTCCTGTATGTTAACATCAGGCTAGGCATTTGGCAGTGCAGTGCAAAAACCACACAATCTTTTCTGGATTTTTAGATACTCACTTTCAGTGAAGTTGCCAAGAGTTGTTTCTTGCAGAATAACACAAGTGAATGCTCCCTGAAAAGAGAAACCCTTGCCCAACAGAGACATACCTGAGAGAAGCCAGCAAGCCAGGTTAATGTTATTCCTCCTGGACAGCTGAGGTTGCTGTGTGAGGCTGCACTCTTGACCAGCTGTGTTCAAAGGTGTGTGTTGCTTATCAAGGGATAACCTTATGATGTCCACCAGTTCAAGCAGGAAGTCTAAGCAAAACCATGCTCATACAAATAAAAAAAGCAAAACGCTATGTTCCTTGAAAGATATAAAACTACAGAATAAAAATGTTAAAAGCGCAATATTTTATCCACAGCTTATGGTCTCTTTCTTCTGTTGAGCAAAAGTTGAATTTCAGTGTACTGTTTTCTGATTCTGCCACTCCTCTGAGTCCTGCGTCATCATAAACATTGTGGCAGAAGAGCCAGAGTACATCTCTGGTGAATGCCAGGAGATAAGTTTGCATTTATGTACTGTTATATAAAGTTTATTATAAAATACTATTATACCTACAACATTTTCTGAGGCAATAGTTTATCTAAACTTCCTTTTATGAAGTCGAGAAAGGAGACAGCTGAGGAATAATGAGGTTTACCCAAAAAATATATTTTGAGATCTGTTTGGGGTTTTTTAGGAATTTTTAATGAGAAAAAAAATTGCAATGATAGATCAGAACAGTGTGTGAGGTGGTTAGCTGCACTAAGACCATACTACAGCTAAAAAACGTAATATGTCATATTGCCTTATGTTCAAACCATTTGCCTAATAATATCTTTTAATAATACATTTTTAAGCCTATAAAAATTCAAATAGCATCACTGCCTATCATATATCCACGTAGAGATAAAAACAGCGTAATGTAGTGCTGACAAAACTCTCATGGGGAATCTTTTGGGTCACAAAACCAAATTATTCTCATGCCAAAATATTTTGTGCTTGTCAGACTGTGATATCTGTTTAAGAAACAGCAAGCTACAGTAGTTCCCTGTGTCAGTTTATAGGATATAAAGTATAATCAATGCAACAGAGGAAAGTAGGGAAACTACCTTTTCAATAATCTGTGTCTAGATACAACAGCCATTCCACGTTTCATTTCTAAGAGGTTTTATACTTACTGTATTTGCATTATTCTATTCTGGCTCTGTAGATGAGTTGACACGCAGCAGAGAGCTTGGTGGGGCTGTGACACAAGCTTTTACCGCAAATCACCCTTTACTCCAAAGGGCTAACTGGACAGAATTGAGTAAACAAGGATTGCCAGTCTCCTGTTATTCAGACCAGACTGTGCTGATGTCTTCCCAGGAGCAAGATGATGCTCTCCTGCTGCTCACAAAAATTTCTTGCCTTGCAGTGTGAAGAATTTCCTTGTATAGAAAAAAATGCAACAGAAAGTGGATTTTGGAAGTGGTAAAAGGCGTTTGGCTGATTTTCCCTCACCTGTAAACAATATTGGATATTCCACTGGCGGCTGGTTAATATATCATTTGTTAGCTACCTTTCAGGTTGGTAGAGGTTTAACACTTACTTGACTTCAACACTTATGATTGCCACTTCCTTGTTCTGTTACTTTGTGATAAGACCCAAGACGATGCTCTTTCTCTATAATATATTTCAGGTAATTTGCACATGAAACAGCTGTAAACTGTCCCACATTTGTTATGCAGTAAAAGTGTGCAATGCAAGTATATCATATATTTAAGTGTTCTGTCTATATCTTTGGAATTCTTGAATTCCATGTAAAAAGAGAGAAGAAAATAGAACATAATAATTGAAATAATGCCCATCTACTAATTACAAAATTGAATCTCTGCTTGTTTTCAAGTGTTTTTACCTTTGATTTAATATCTTAATATAATTCACCATTTCTTTAGAAAATGATAAAATTAACATCATTGTCTTTCTGAATAAAACTTATTTACACTAAGTTCACATCATTCAGAGACCCAAGGCCATCACAAATCGTATCTCCCATGGAGATGCAGTCGCTCTGCTGTGATGTACAGTAACCTGTAGTCCTACTGTATAAGAAGGAATACCTCATTTAAATCAAAACATTTGGAATTCGAATACAAATGAAAGTCAGGTCTGAGCACTATCTGTCAAAAACTGAGTGGCAAAGAAGGAACTCTAGTCCCTAGACTAAATCCTCTCACATTTGACCCAGACTGGCCCAGTGGAACGGTTTACCACATGAATTCGTAGACAGTTCTATAAGTACAGTGGAGGGGACATGAAAATGAGAATAAGGGCAGAATAAGTAGCACAGAAAAGCAGGGCAGGAATTTTCTAATTGGCTTTGTCACTGAATATGGCATTTTCTACTATCATGGCCCAGACTGTGTTTACCTTTGCCAGTGGTTCATAAGCCTGGCTGTTTGATGCCCCATCCAAGCCTCAGACTTGAGAGTTTGGTCCACATACCATTCATGTGCATTGCCAGGTTGCAGGAAGATATAATATTATGTCACATTTAAATCTGGTTAAAAATTAAACATTTTCAGTCTCTCTCTGGTCAGGACGTTGTGTAAGTGTGATATAAAGTCTACAACTATACTAGAAAACAATGTGTTCTGGGTTACACTTTCTAGTCCGTAGGAAAATAATAGTGGATTATGCATTCATAAATAGGGAATGATTACTAACTCAGACAAAGCCCCTACCAGGAACCAGGCTAGCAATTTCTTAGCTAGGACCATTACAAAACAAAGTTTGAACTTTTACTCACACTGTTCGTTTTCAAATCGTAGATATAGCTGTCGGGTTTGATCTCCCATCTCTGAGTGAAGCTCTGTTACTTCCAGTAAACTCCAGTTAACCCCTTTATGGCTCGTTCTCTTATCTAGATCAACATAGATTCATAGGACAGACAAAGGTCACCACAAATCTTCAGTTCTCCCCTGAGAAACACTGAGTATTCAAACAACAAAATGCTTATTTCACTGAAAGGAGGAGAGAAAGGGGGGGGG
>WEKX01013968.1:0-20674 GCA_013390025.1 Pitta sordida | reverse complement strand
GTGTTAATGTTTTTTTTTTTTGTCTTAGAAATCTGATTCTTTATTAGAGTTTTAGTCAATGATCTTGACTTTCAGAAGTGACAATTTAAAATAATTCTCAAATAATTAGTTGATCTAAATCCACTTTAGTACAGTAGTGAGTGTCCCTGCCTCTCATGCAGGAGACCACGGGTTTGATTCCCGCCAGGGAGGCAGTGGTGCTGTTTAAGAGCTGGACTTGATGATCCTTGTGGGTCCTTTCCAACTCAGAATATTCTGTGAATCTGTGAATCTGTAATGCCTAGACCACTAAAGCAGAGTTCGACAAAGGCAAGGGATACTTGGGTTTTCTGAGTGCTCCTCCAACTCCCAGTGCATGGCTCCAACACTTTCTTTACTCTTGACTAGACGGTTTGGTNAGAGAGAACTTTATGGAAGGGCAGAGAGACAGTTCCTACTCTGGATCTGGTCAGAAATACCAACCTGCCTGGTTTACCCCTACCCTATGTTCCCCCTTTTTCTCCTGGTGGAAAAGGGAATATTACATCTATTGTAAGAGAAGGAGGGGTGGGGGGAGAAATGTTGCCTTCTAAATGATGCTTCCCTTGCAGTTCTGATCTTGTTAGTTAGAAAATAAACCTTTTATGTTCTTTACTTATAGTTTTGCCTTGTTTTTTGCCTGTAACCAGGTTTATTCTCCAGTTTCTCTCCTTCAGGAGAAGTTGGGGTGGGTCTCTGGCATCCAGCCAGGGTCAAACCACGACAGATGGATTTGTAATTTAGGTGAGTTATAAATTTATCCACAATTACAAATTAACAAGGAAATAAACTTTCCTCCTACTTTCCAAAACCAACCAATCAAAAACAACCAAAACACAAACAATCCAACCCCCAAACAAACAAAAATTATAAACAAATTAAAAAATCCCAACATTTAGAGGATATTCATAAGAATGATAAATTACTTCTTTCCCCAGAAAAGTTACTCCTGTAAATTTCAACTTGTTTTTTTCCAAATTATTTTTCTTGGACATTCTTTAAAACCGTTTGGAAAGACCTTCCTTAAAAATATTTGCAATAATTCTTAGAATATATCAAAACAATATTTCTCTATGTCCTATTGTTAGGAAATGGAAGAATTTATTTATTCTAAGCAAGCAAGCAGAAAATCAACATTTTGCTTTTTACAACATTTTACAGTTTGGTGAGTAAATTTTTACTCCCTGTGGCTATGCTTTCTCAGAATTACAGGCCTTCGAAAACAAGGTGATATAATAGAAAATGTTAGTCAACCTTAATAATGGATCAAGTTAATAACTCTTTCCATAACACAGAAGATTTTAAAAGAAAGAAAAGAGAAAAAGAAAAACAAGATTTTAAAAATAATTCAACTTAGAGTTCTGAGAAACCGTCTGAAATTCACACAGGATCTGTTCAGCCTCTGGGCAAAAACTACTACCAGAAAAAAAATAATACTCTTTCATCTCTATAACACTATGAATTAAATTTTTAGCAAAAGCTTAGCCTAACAGAAATGGATGGCTCTCAAGAGGATGTGAAATGTGCTCTCAACCCACTCATTTTTCAGCAGAGGGGCTAAAAAGCAAGGGAGATCCATGATAACTTCAAGTTGTTTTACCTTGGTAGCTACAACAATATTCAGTGTTTCCCAAATATCTTTAATATTCTCCTTGCTATGCTATTATACAAATAATATTCAAGATGTATTAACAATGTTTGGAATTTTGTAAGCCATGGAAAGGGTAGTATGTCCTCTTTAGAAAGGTAGAGAAAGCCTTCATCTGGGAAAAAAGAATTTTACCCTCCAAACCATCATTTCAGCTGATCAGCAGCCCTTAGTCTCTGAAGTTCTTGATCTGGAATAGTATAATATTTTTGTGAAAAAATAACTTTCAAATGTTTAGGAGGTTGAACTTCGTTACTTACTGTCACCTGAAAACATTCTTAGAGGATATCAACAATTCCTTGCTTAGGAAACTGCAATTCAGATCAAGGGACTAAATACGTACACTTTGACTAAGAAACTTCCACAATTATGTCATGAATACACAACTATTTTGTACAGCCTAAAAAGGCACAATTAATAATAACCAGAAGTCTGAAAACAGGGGAAAATTAGAAAATTTGACACACTAAATGAATAATAATATCCAGCCAGTTGTTGATCAGAAATTGAAAGCAATCCTATCACTGGTTCCTTAATAAAATTAGCAAAATATTGTTCAAAATTGGTTTCCATGGGCCATTTTTGGATGTTTGGCAAGTACATTGTTTAATAAGTGTGGTATCCTGGGCAGTAAAATGTCAAATACAAACAATGGATGAATAATTATATAAAAGGTCTGACATAAACTTCAGGGAATCCGTTTTAAGCTGAAGACATAAATTAGTTTCAAGGAAGTTAAATACATGGATTAAAGCTGTTGGAGTGTTGTCATCCAAAGATGGATACTAGACAAAATGAGGATATGAAGTTAATAATGAATACAAGGAGAGGAGATAATAATGAATGAGGGGATATGAAGAAAATAAATGTAGATAGATGTAAAATTAGATCATTTCATTTGGGGGGGGGAAAAAAACCCCAACAAAATAAATAGACCAGAAAAGTGTTCTGGGATTTCTAACGTCTTAAACAAGTATGAAGTGTCATCCAATTAATCTAATGATATTGTACAGTCAATTTGCTGCAAACAATTTGGTGTAAACATCAGTGCAGATTTTGATAGCAGAAATCATGACTGACTGCTCAAGAGCAGCAAATACAACACAAAGCCCATCTCCTTTCCAGTTTATGAATTTGCAAGATGCCAAGCATGAAAGGTGAAAAGATAAATGAAAGACAGCATCTTTTAATATGCAACACATCTCCTTCCTCCAAAGTAGGAGAGTGATTAGATTTAAAAAAAAACAAGAGAGAGAGAACAGAAGCAACAAATTCAAGTTGTAGTGAAGTAAGCATAACAGCAGTGCAGGTTTGTAATGGCATTTCTGCCGTCATTTATCACACAAAATATATTTGTACACCTCTGCTGCACCATTGCACCTCAGATCAGTTGCTGCAATGTGTTTATAATGACTGAGGGCATGCGGAGGGGAAGAGTGGAAAATTTAAACAAAAATGACAATCTGAAAAAATCTCATCAGTTCCTACTCAGTACACAGTGGAAAAAGAAGAAAAAAGAAAAAAAATAGAGAGAGAGAATAAGAAATAAGGAAAACAATAATCTTTTTATAATCCTTGTATCACACGCAATCCCCAACCAACCCTGACTGACTTTTCCAGCATCAGGACCACAGGAGACACGAGGAATTTCATATATCAAAAGATATCAGCTAAGAATTTCAGCCATCATGTATCAAGCCCTACAGAGCTGTTAACCTGAGCCTCACAAAACAAAGCAGCCCCAAGTCCCACAGCACATGATCCTGAATAGACAACTAAGTGAAGATATTTGCACTATTCTCAAACGTAGTTCATCACAGCTGAAACCCATCTCATGCTCCCCTTTCCCACATCTGTTTGCTCAAGTCTCTATAGAGGTAACAGATTGATTTATAACTACAGGGTGCTGTTTTATTGAAAACTTTTATTTGTTAGTACTGTATTCATACAAGGAAAAAAAAAAAGAAAAAAGTCACTTTTAGAAAATAAAATCTTTGAGTCAGGTTGCTCTTACTTTCACAATCCCTCAAAATAAAAGAATAATAAACTTACTCATTTCACTTTGAAATAATAATATTTTTAATCTGGTTTTAATTGGAATTTTATTTTTTAGTTGTAAATTGCAGAGTTGTTTGTGAGGACAGTTATACTAATTACTTAACAGTACATTTTACACAAAAAAATTGGTTATCAACTAGAATTTAAGGAGAAGAAAGAAGAAGTAGAGTTCAAATAAAATTATAGGTGGGGAACATGGAGAAGGAGCTCTGTGGTGTTGTAAAGGACTGAGCCAAATGTTTCACTGATTTTTAGATGAATGAAGTTAGATCAGAATAATTCCCACCTCTCAAAATTTGCTTACAGAGTAGAGGACAGAGACTGATCTAGGTGAATGACAATCTTTTAACTATCTGCTAAAATGAAAATGTTTCTCCCTCTTATAAAAACAGCTAGAGAGCTGAAACACTAATCAATTCTTTTTTATGGAAAAGGTGCTCAATCTCTCCTCAAAACACCCAAGTGGTTATTGACTCTGTTTCCCATGTTTACATTGTTAATTAAGAACCTCCACAATGAGGTAACCCAGTAGCTAGGCAATTACAAAGACTGCTGCTAACAGCCACATGATTAAGCCAGTCTATAAAGAGCTCTCACTTATTTTCTTACCAAAATTTCATATAAAAACGCAAAATTAATATTCACTTCTCTTGGTTTCATTATGGATAGAGCTGGTTCTTTCCCTAGTAACTGGTACAGAGCTGTGTTTTGGATTCAGTGTAGTATTGATATCACACTGATGGTTTGCTGATTGCTGAGAAGTGCTTATTCTAAAACAAGGACTTCTCAGTGTCGTGTGCTGTCAGTGAGGAGGTGCACGAGAAGCTGTGAGGGAGAAGAGCCACAACTGACCTGAACTGCCCAAAGGAATATTCCATAGCATGGAACCTCATACCCTGTATATAAACAGGGAGGACTGGGCCAGGAGGGGCTGATGGCTGCTCAGGGATGAGATTGGATTTATCGGCAGGTGGTGAGCAATTGTGTGATGCATGATTGTGGTGAGTTGACCCTGGCTGGATGCCAGAGATTCACACAGAGCACTCTCTCCCTTCATCACCACCCCCACCCTGCCCCCCTACAAACAGGGGAGAGAGGAAAAGAAAAAAAAAGCAGCTGGAATGAGAACTATTAGAGATTACTTACCATCACAGGCAAAACAAAACTCCAAAGTGGGGATGTAAAGAATTTATTTCTAACAAGATCAGAGCTTAAAGAGATAAGTATATCATCTTAAAGGCAACCTTTTGAGATCCACTTCAGTACAGTGGTAAGTGTCCCCACCTGGCGAGTGGGAGACCCGGGTTCGATTCCCGCCAGGGAGACAGTGTTAAGAGTTGGACTCGATGATCCTTGTGGGTCCCTTCCAACTCAGAATATTCTGTGATTCTGTGATTCTTTTCCCCCACCCCTCTGTCTCTTACAACAGATACCACATTCCCTCTTTCCTCAAGGAGGCAGGGGGGGACAGGGTCCCTCCCATGGGCAAAAGTTTTTCATGACCCTCTCCAGCGTTAGTCCAATCCCAGGGGCAGCAGCTCTTCCAAACTCTGCTGCCTTGGGAACACTCCACAGGGTGCAGTTCTTTGAGCACTGGCTGCTCCAGCGTGGGTCCGGCCCCAAAGCACAGATCCTACCAGGTAGTGTTCTGTTCCAGCATGGACTCTCCTCTCCACACATCTCTCCTGGGACTCTGCTCCAATGTGGGCTCCAATGGGCTTCAGCCTCCCTCCAGCATCCACCTGCTCCAGCGTGGGATCCCTTTCCACGGGCTACAGGTGGATCCTCTGCATCCCTGTGTTCTCTCCATTCCATGGGCTGCAGGGGGACAGCTGCTTCACCATGGTCATCCCCACGGGCTGCACAGAGACGCCTGGAACACCTCCTCCCCCTCCTTCAGTCCTGGCCTTGGTGCCTGCATTTGCTGTTACAACTTCTTGATCATTTAAGTGAGTTGACCTAACTCGAGTCACTACAGCAAAGTCTGTTCATTTAGAAATAATGTTTAGTACCAGGTTGGACAATGCCCTCATATAATCCTGGAAAGTTGTGAGCAGGTGAAAAGTTAAGTTCTCACATCATCTTAAAATTAATTTACATTTTCTAGATAAAAACTTTGTACTAGTGATAATTTTCAGTCTCGTGTGACCAAAGAAAAGCAGGTACTTTCTGTGAAGACTATTCTGTGGGTCTTGCCTTTATCCAGCCGCCAGTTCCAAAGTCAGATACGTGCAATTATTTCCTCACATATCAACATATAGATTTCCCCTGGGATATTTAAGGCAGTAATTTTAATGTGCCTCTAGAGAGAAAACATTTCTGATGGATGAAGTCCATCTGTATGAGAAGCAGAGACATGCATATGAATTAATGAAAGGCATACTGAACCTGTAAACCAAAGTTTATGCTGGTTTTGAAACTGCTTACCTGTCATGACAGATGTTGGGATCATCATGAAATGAAGACTTGGTTGCAGCTGATCTCACCCCCCAACTCAGCTGCATAACCAGGGTACATCACTTCTCCATTCTTAGACAAGTAGGTGCCATTATTTATTATACTCTCTGTGATTTTTAAAGATGGGAAACATGGTAGCTGAATACCTAGGTGGCTTGTTAATGAAGATTCCCCAAAGTGTGAATCAAGGGGATGTTGTCAATGCCAATATTTTCAAGGGCATTTTTAGATTTGGACATTCCATCCAATTTACACTATGCATAAAACAATGGGGGAAAATATACATCTCTGTTTTTACTTTGTCCATCATAAACCAAATAAAATTCCAATTCACACACACCGGTACATTCAAACATAGACTGCTGTTAACCTCAAGCAGCAATTTTGCTGGGAAAAATGATACCAATATGACTAAAATGAAACTACACTACCATTGATATCACTAGATATTTTACCTGATTTCAATATGCACAAAACATTTGTCAGACTTCCCAATAGCAGTGAGCAATTGTATTTTAAGAGGGGAAGAATCAATCTGTTCTTTATTAAAAATTGTAAAAACTTCTATGCAAAAAATACAATAAAATAAAAATCTGGTGTTTTATTACTTATTGATGGCAGTATTGAGTTATGTTCTGTCCTTACCTGAAAAGACTAAATCATGGTGTATACTGAATTAGAGCTTGTGTGATACTATTCTTCTTCACTAATACACAGAACGGGGTGTCTGAAACTCTTTGAACATTTAATAAAGCTTTCTGTGCTATAAAGTATTAAGTAATTTATTAATGAAAAAATGTTTTCTACAGAAATTTGAGGAAAAGGTGTGAGTATCATTCATATGCACAGAAATAATGATTTCCAGTGTTATGCTTGCATTCACCATGGCTGGATTTTGTTCTTATTTTCTTTGAAATAGAGAAAGGGATGAAAGTAAGTGGTTTCAACTTTGTCATCAACCACTGGAAGCTAGGCAGCAAATAAAATTGTCAAATAGCACATGTTCACGGCTATAGCTGGATATTTGTTTTCCAAATGCCCCTTTCTTTCTCTTGACAGTCATTTCCACAACCTGCTCATTTCACTGCAGTGAATTAATAGCTTTCTTTCCTAGAACACCAACGACAATGAAAAATTTGGCCAACCAGTTGTCCACAATTGTCCAACCCCACTCACCACCTGTAGTTACAGTCCAGTCCAGGGAAGGTGCACCATGTGTAGTAAAGAAGCAGAAATCAGAGCGCCTTTCCTACTTTGCAAAATTATTTTGTTTTACAGTGTCTTGAAAACCAGGCAGCAATGTTTTATATTAATTCTTGAAATATATTTTATTTCAGTTGGCATTAATTAGTTTTAAAATTGACTAGATGGTGTATGTTAAAGAAGGTACTAAATCAAGAATTAATGGCTCAATAAATATTTACCAACAAAAGCAGTCTTTGTTCCACATCACTTTCAAAGTTTCTCTAATCAGCCTCTGATTTATAAGCTGAGAAGAAAAAAAATGCACCTTGTCAACTTTTACTGAACCAGGAATGTCTCTGATGAGAGTATAACGAGTGCTTGTCTAAAATTATTCTTTACTTACAAACCAAGTATAAGTATTTTATAGGCACTCCTTTTATCCACTGTAAGCTTATTTCAGGTCACCTTACACAGTATCTTTCAGATCTGATGAGAGTATCACACTCTTTTTCGTACTTGAATAACTTCACTGAATTCAGGGAGTCCCTTCTGATTTACACCCATGTAACTGAGCACGAGACTAGGCAGCTGTTCTTTCCCAAGAGGCCAGAATTAACATTCCAATTTCAGGGGAAGTCTATTGCAAGGCAAGCAAAGACCTTGCAATGTCTTGATGTTAATGTGCTGTATCCCCTCCATGCTAATCACACCGGAGCAGAGTCTCAGCTGCTGCAAACGTTGTAGTTTCAAGATTTCACCTGAGCTGTAACCTTTCTCACTAGCTGAAAATCTCCCTCATCATTCTACAGTGCAGTGTGCAGGGCAGCAGAAGGTGTATCATCAGTTCTTTACGTAATTAAATGGGGGAAAATACATTAATGGTGCATTATGGTTCTGGTGTTATGCACACAAAAGACAACACATTTAAAATTATAGTCCCTCAAGCAATTTTAGCTCAGCTGCCTTGTATAAATGTATGGAAGTATTAAAGTTATTATCATGTGCTGAAAAACAGACGCAACATATGTGTCAGGAGATTGAGATATCACCACAGCGGGAACCATAACTATTTATTTGCTGGTTTTGGTGAAAATAAAGGCTAACCTTTTGCATTCTTTTTTATTTATTTATAGTTTTACCTTTTTAGTTTTACTAGAATTATTTCTACTTTACTAGGAATGAAAGTTATACAATATGCACACGGATGATAATTCATAAATCAGCAAAACATCAAATACTTATAGGCAGAAAAGCCAAAGTTATATGGACCTCTTCCAGTCAAGCATTTACCAGCAGCAAAATTTAATTCTTGAAGTCCAATATTCAGCATTTTGTTTCTAAACTTTATTAGACTCTAGACAGCCAAAGTTGTGGAAATTCTCTGTCTAACTAAAAGCAAGCAGAATTTAATATTTACACTTTTCAGAAAATATTAGTAATGCACAATAGGTTATGCTAATCCATTAAGTCCCATTTCCACAGAAGAATTTATGACAATATTCATATGTATGACTCAATAGAATATAAACTTATGCGGTTGTCATTTATGTTGAAGAAAATGGCAATAAAAGGTTCTTCTTTTATTATAGAAAAAATACACATGGACACTTATAAAGAAGGATTTGTGCTTTGCATGCAGAATAACCTCTCAAAAGTTCAGAACTCTGTAACCTTTCAGATATCGTTTATACGAAATAGTCTGAAGCAAAGATAAAGAAAGTTTTATCAGTTAAAAAAAGAATTAGTTCAGGTCAATACAGTGACAGAAGATATAGGACATATAGAGTAGCTAATTATTAACTATAACATTAAACAAGTAGTTAACAAAGATTAATCTTTGAGTAATCTTACAACAAGCACAGATTTTCATTAGATTACTATGTGTTGTTTGTGCCAGAATAAAAGGAATTTTGCACAATTCTCATTAGTGAGAATGTTCTTTCCTCTCTGCATGAAGACTTTGTTTTTTTCTTTTTGTTTGAATATCGTATTTGATACCCATAAAAAAGGCTAGAAGCAGGTGAAACTTAATTGGACAAGAAGATAGCATTTAGAATAAAACCTGAATTCTGAATTACTTTCCTTTCTTAGGATTAACCCTTTCTATGTTGTTCTGGAAGACTGTAATTTATGATCAGAGCCACCATTTCGTCACCTTGATGAGATATTGATTCGGTGTTTGTTTACAGAATTTGTTTTTAAATGTTAAACATGGAAATCCACATATTACCACAGAATTTTCAACAGTCCACTCAGATGTATGGTTTGCACCTGGAACAAAATATAGCTCTGAAAATGTAATGTTTTCTGAAAAGCTTCACTTGTTTTAAGTTGAAAAATTGCTTAAAAATATCGTTCCTGTACTACTTTTACAAAATACCAAATGTATAAATGAAAAACTCTAGAAAATCGAGATAGGGAACTGTTCTTAAAAAAAAAAAGGTATTTTTTTAAAAGAGAAATAATTGCAACAGTATAGTTCCACTAACAGGGAGGACCAATTGTAACTATATTTCCCCTGTCTAAAAATGCAAACATGAGAATAGGCTATGTCTCTGATGCTGAGCTAATTCTTGATGTTCACAAAAGCCATTTTCAACAGTACCCTTCTGCCATGTTGATGGACTACATTGTATTTAACTGATATTCCAGATTCTTACTTATAGTATTTGTCCCTTACTTCATTGTAAATTTTCAGATCAATTGATGAACAAAAGGACTAATATTCTTCCTCATTTTTTAAGCAATTTAAAGACAAATCATGTCCGAATTCCAAAACTCTAGGAAAACAGCTCCTAGCATTGAGTAAGTTTTAATTAGCTATATATTAAGTAAAATAAAACTATTTACAAAAAAGAATTTCTCTACAAATGCATGACCTGGATAATTCAATCTATTTCAATTTTATTTGGCTATCTCCAGCTATGCCTCAAATCTATTCTTGGAAGTGCCTCTCATTAAATATTCTCCTGATTTCAGTCTTAACCTCTAGGTCAACCTGAGAAACATATCAATCAAGAATAAGTCTGAATAAATCACGTGCATGCCAGTAGGTTTGTTATGTGCGGCACATGGCACAGACAAAATCTCACAAAGGCCAATGTTCTGCTTCTGTGTCTTGAGCAAGTCATCTAGGCAAACAGCAATTTCATCACATTTCTGAAGTGAAAAAAACATGACATTATTCCAAGGTAAATCTGTATCCACAACCACACTTAATTGAAACAGTTAGAACAAAGCCTGTTAAAATAGATTATGCCATTTTACAGAGATAATGTCTTCTACTCGCCTTTACCCAGTGAAGAGCAATGATTAATATACTACATTTTCAGACTTGCAGGTCAGGAAAGAGTTCTTTGGGCCTGACCCAGAGAATCCAGAATCCAAACATCATATACATTGAGGCTGTGAATTCTAGTGCATTATATTTTTGTTTCCTTTTTTTTTTTTTTAACCTAGACATCAGGAAACAATTCTTCACACAAAGAGTGATTGACCGTCGGAATGGGCTGCACAAGAAGGTGGTGGAGTAACCATCCCTGGAAGTGTTTTAAAAAAGACTAGAGGTGGCACTTAGGGCCCTGGTCTAGTTGGTGAGATGGTGTTGGGTCATAGATTGGACTTGATGGCCTCAAAGGTCTTTTCCAGCTTAGTTAGTTCTGTGATTCTGTGATTTCGTGATATTTTTTTAATGATTGGGCATTGAGCTGACATTTTAATACCACGAAACTAGAATCCCATTCCTATATTGTAATACTTGCAAATGGATGTTCATTTCAAAGCTTACCTCTCTGTAAATAGGTTGTTTCTCAAAGTCTCACTTTCTAACCCATTTTTCTGATATTACATCTCTCAGTCACTCAACATCAGGAGTTCCTTCTCCAGTTCTTCACTGTCAGCTTCTGTATTTCTGAACAACTTGACAATCAGAATAACTCTTGATAAAGAGCATGTAGTATTGTGAATATAAAAAAGATCCCCATAAAATGCAAAAGTGTTTTCCCTTCACTGCAGAGGCCCCATATTCCCACAGTTTGTTTCCTATCTTATAAATTTTATTCGTGGAAGAAACATCTTTCTTTTCTTACATCTTTAGTAGAAGACTTTGGTATTGGTGGTGCCTTGCAGATAACTGGGTATGTAATCTGCATATTCCTTAATTATGCTGCTTCATTCATTCATTCAAAGAAGTCTATAGATTCGTAACAGGAGACTTTCTACTACAAAACTCTTTTCCTTTATCCATGTGCCCCATACCACTGTTCTGGCTAATTGATCAGATACAGATTACCTTGCTTACAGTAGATTGAATTCTCCCAGGTAATACTTTTGGAAATTGGCATCATATCTGTCACCCCCTGAATCACTGGTACTGAGTTAAATTTATGCAAGATCTATAATTCATCTAGTTCTTATTTTAGTTCCATTACACAACTTTAGAGCTTTCTAGCTGTAATTGTAGGGTTTTTCATTTGTTGTATAATGGCTTTTACTGACATTTCCACATTAGACAAATCTCCAAATTCACTTTGCATGAACACAAGGTCTATCATATGCCATTTCTCCACTCCTGCCCACTGAACACAGGTCGAAAAATTAGTTTTTCTGCCAGAGATTTATCTTTTAAAACAGCAGTTGATATACATTGATCTTTTTTATGCTCCAGCTTTCCCTTATCCCTAGGCATTTGAATTTTTTAATTTTTTTTTCAATTAGTTCTAGACCTTCTACATAATTTTCTACAAACCTCTTTTGACTGTCTTGTTATTGTTTTTATTTAGTTTAATATGCTATATTTTTTATTTTATTTTCCTTATTGAATACAGCTCCAGCTTTCTTAAGGATGTTTTTTAGCTTTAGAAATCTCTCTTACATTAATGTTAGACCATGACAGGGACTTGTTTTGTGTTTTCGTCTAGGCTTTACCCCACTATTTAACTATGGGGGGTTCTAGAAATATTTTTTTCCTTCATTTTCTTTCTAAGAAATTCCTGTTATTTACTATTTGTATTGATTCTCAATCTGTTCTAATACTGATGTCATATCATTGTGATACCACAGACTACACTGCAAACATATGTCCTCCTAGCTGTTCTTTATAATTTTGTTTAAGTTGATTTTCTAATTTAGGCTTAAAATTAAGCATTACCAGATTGGATGATTGGTCTCTGCTCCTCTTTCTTGAATGTATGTGTACATATTCACTGACATGTAGTGTTTTGGTAATAGACACATTTGTAACCAAACCATATGCATTGCTCAAAACCCATTCTCCTTCTGTGGGACACTAAGAATTGTTCCATTATCTGTTCATTTAAAGGCTAAAAATTTTAGGCTCAGTAATTTGACATTTATCCATGGTATATGGTGGCATTAGGTATCATCCTGGGAACATTTCAGCAATCCCTGCAGGATGATTTTTCATCTACTTCAGTCCTTCCAACAGAATCAATCTCCTTTCCTCTCCTCCATGACTGGTACCCACATGAATCATGGCCAAGAATCATGAACTTATCCAAAATCACACTGGAGGCTTAAGACATTTCTTCTCCTCTGTAGCACTGGGCCTGTTGTCTCAAAGGTAGAAGTGATCAGTGATACCCTGGAGGAATCTTTGATCAAATTTGCTGCTGCTCAGAGGTCTCACGGTTTTAGTGCCACAAGTTTCAAGGTCCAGCTTTAGCTACTGCATCTTCCAAGGCAGTATTTCATCATTAAACTCTTCTTATGTGCTGACATAGACCTTGTCCTTGTCACCTGACATATGGGGGAACCTCTGGTGGAAAAAAATTGAATGCTCAGCATAGACTGTTGCATTACATGAAGGCTGAGACATAGAAAAAGCACCGAAGTGTTGAACTTAGAAACTGTGTTCTGATATTGACTATGTCTAATGTGTATTTCAAGTAAGATCTTGGATCTTTAATCATAGAGAAACTTATTTTGTGCTCTATTTATTGGGAACATGTTGAGGCTAAGATATAGACTCAATACAATTTTGGGCACAGAATTTAATTCATGATGCATTTAGTTGTGCATTTGGTCATAATAAAGCATAGTGTGACTCTATTTCATATGCCATCTGTCTGTGGAAGCATTTGGCACATCCAGATGGACTTTCCTAGAAGGATCCTGCTATCGATTATCATAAGGACAAAAGGGAATTGTAGAAAAAATGTATTAGGCTGCTTCTAAATACAGTATAGAAATAAGTATACTGACCCCTTGAGGTGATTCCTAATTCATGTTAAGAAGACTTAAATACTATTAATCATTTTTGAAACTGGGTCAGGTTTAAAAAAGAATGAGTTTACAAGAAATGCAGACAAGTTTCTCCAAAGTAATTGAGCTCACCACAGGTAAAATTAACTTGAGATGATGGATTTTGACTGTTTGCAGGTCAGAGTCTCTCACAATTCCAAATTTTCAACTCATAATTTGCTTTCAAATATTTAAGGAGGTTTTAACATAAATTTTCTATTTTATATTTCCATTTATATAGTGGCTTCCATGTCTGCATGGGTCTTTAAAGACAGGCATAGGAATCCATATATTGGCATTTTAAGTAGGGTTTGCCAAAGAGTGAAATGTCCTTCTATTATGTTTTTGGAAAGCATTGATATCTTTAAACGAGGCAGAAATGACAGGAGTTTAAATTTTTCAATGAAAAAGAAATCATGAAAAATTCCACATTTGGAGAATGAAATGGGTTTTTTTTTATTTCTTCTCCAGATGCCCAGTCCACGAGGAACTGACTGCCTGGAAAATCATTCTGCATAAGGGAGCATCTATGTACAAAGGTAGTCCTCTTATTACAGCTACAGCAGGAGAACTGAGCAAATATGGGAGGGAAAAACCCAGAATACNTATTTTTTTATTTTATTTTCCTTATTGAATACAACTCCAGCTTTCTTAAGGATGTTTTTTAGCTTTAGAAATCTCTCTTACATTAATGTTAAACCATGACAGGGACTTGTTTTGTGTTTTCGTCTAGGCTTTACCCCACTATTTAACTATGGGGGGTTCTAGAAATATTTTTTCCTTCATTTTCTTTCTAAGAAATTCCTGTTATTTACTATTTGTATTGATTCTCAATCTGTTCTAATACTGATGTCATATCATTGTGATACCACAGACTACACTGCAAACATATGTCCTCCTAGCTGTTCTTTATAATTTTGTTTAAGTTGATTTTCTAATTTAGGCTTAAAATTAAGCATTACCAGATTGGATGATTGGTCTCTGCTCCTCTTTCTTGAATGTATGTGTACATATTCACTGACATGTAGTGTTTTGGGAATAGACACATTTGTAACCAAACCATATGCATTGCTCAAAACCCATTCTCCTTCTGTGGGACACTAAGAGTTGTTCCATTACCTGTTCATTTAAAGGCTAAAAAATTTAGGCTCAGTAATTTGACATTTATCCATGGTATATGGTGGCATTAGGTATCATCCTGGGAACATTTCAGCAATCCCTGCAGGATGATTTTTCATCTACTTCAGTCCTTCCAACAGAATCAATCTCCTTTCCTCTCCTCCATGACTGGTACCCACATGAATCATGGCCAAGAATCATGAACTTATCCAAAATCACACTGGAGGCTTAAGACATTTCTTCTCCTCTGTAGCACTGGGCCTGTTGTCTCAAAGGTAGAAGTGATCAGTGATACCCTGGAGGAATCTTTGATCAAACTTGCTGCTGCTCAGAGGTCTCACAGTTTTAGTGCTACAAGTTTCAAGGTCCAGCTTTAACTACTGCATCTTCCAAGGCAGTATTTCATCATTAAACTCTTCTTATGTGCTGACATAGACCTTGTCCTTGTCACCTGACATATGGGGGAACCTCTGGTGGAAAAAAATTGAATGCTCAGCATAGACTGTTGCATTACATGAAGGCTGAGACATAGAAAAAGCACCGAAGTGTTGAACTTAGAAACTGTGTTCTGATATTGACTATGTCTAATGTGTATTTCAAGTAAGATCTTGGATCTTTAATCATAGAGAAACTTATTTTGTGCTCTATTTATTGGGAACATGTTGAGGCTAAGATATAGACTCAATACAATTTTGGGCACAGAATTTAATTCATGATGCATTTAGTTGTGCATTTGGTCATAATAAAGCATAGTGTGACTCTATTTCATATGCCATCTGTCTGTGGAAGCATTTGGCACATCCAGATGGACTTTCCTAGAAGGATCCTGCTATCGATTATCATAAGGACAAAAGGGAATTGTAGAAAAAATGTATTAGGCTGCTTCTAAATACAGTATAGAAATAAGTATACTGACCCCTTGAGGTGATTCCTAATTCATGTTAAGAAGACTTAAATACTATTAATCATTTTTGAAACTGGGTCAGGTTTAAAAAAGAATGAGTTTACAAGAAATGCAGACAAGTTTCTCCAAAGTAATTGAGCTCACCACAGGTAAAATTAACTTGAGATGATGGATTTTGACTGTTTGCAGGTCAGAGTCTCTCACAATTCCAAATTTTCAACTCATAATTTGCTTTCAAATATTTAAGGAGGTTTTAACGTAAATTTTCTATTTTATATTTCCATTTATATAGTGGCTTCCATGTCTGCATGGGTCTTTAAAGACAGGCATAGGAATCCATATATTGGCATTTTAAGTAGGGCTTGCCAAAGAGTGAAATATCATTCTATTATGTTTTTGGAAAGCATTGATATCTTTAAACGAGGCAGAAATGACAGGAGTTTAAATTTTTCAATGAAAAACAAATTATGAAAAATTCCATATTTGGAGAATGAAATGGGGTTTTTTTTATTTCTTCTCCTGATGCCTAGTCCACGAGGATCTGACTGCCTGGAAAATCATTCTGCGTAAGGGAGCATCTACGTACAAAGTTAGTCCTCTTATTACAGCTACAGCAGGGGAACTGAGCAGCTGTGGGAGGGAAAAATCCAGAATACAAAAGTTTTTTCAGACAGCACGTTATTAAAAAACATTTAGATTCTAGATAACAAATAAGTTTTATGGGGTTCATTTTCTAGGTATGCTTGTTAGGGGCAGCATTTTAACTATAACTTATCAAGATGAATGGAATTTAATTGCGTTCTGGTTGGGGTTTTTTTCCCCCTAAATAGAAGGGGGTTGTTTTTTCCTAAATTGATTATGGTCAGTACTGGTTAAACCCTTCACCTCAGCTACTTCTTTTTCCATTGTTTTCTGTGAACTGCAAGAGAAGAGTTTGAGTGGAATTTCTCAGCTTGTACACCCTAAAAATAATTTTTCAATGAGTTAATTGTATAATATCATTAGGAAACTACTTCTGAAATTTATTGTGATATTTGATCCGTTTGTGTGTGTACTATTGAAATAACTCATTATTACACCTCTATGAGTTTTAACTGTCTATTTTAAATCTCACAACACACTATTCTCCATTTACTCTGATGATGAGGTCAACATTACAAATCTATCACATTTTCTATGCTCTCCTGATGGTCTAGTTCCACATGTCCATTTTTATTAGCCATATACTTTCCCAAAGTTTACTAGTTTGCCTCTAGATTACACTGCATGATTGATTCTTTTCTTTCAGCTATATTTTGGTAACATATATTTTACCTAGCCAAGTTTTCTCATTTGGCCAGCCTTCCTTTAAAAAATTTCCCTTTGATGTTCATACCAGCAACACATGCTGCACTGAATTTGGCTCCCATTACTCACACTCAATTGGCAGTTTAACTCTTTCCCTGGTTTTACATGGACACCCTATATCGTATTGCTTTTTGTTCTCTCTGCTTTGGAAATAAAAGTGAATCCTGTATATCCAGGATTAATTGTATTCAGAATGGAATTAATCAGTGTCAGAAACTCTTGAAAATCTCTTTGCAGTTCTTTTCCAAGGTAGAAGCACTACAGAATTTAACAGACCATGAACCAATGTTTAAAACAGCAACTGTATACCTAAACAGCAAGTTAGTTTGCTTCACTAAGCTCAGAATGGTACCTTTGCACTTCTGTGCTCATTTCCAAGTGTATCAGGAACTATGGCATTTTCAAAGAAATGAATCCTCCAAAATAAAATAAAAAACCCAAACAACAACTTTAGTTTCTAATTAGGTCTGTGTAAGTCTGTAATTACCACCACAAAAAAATCCAAACCAAACCAAAACAGACTCACACACACAGAACAAACCACCTAAAGAAAAAAAAAAATAAAACACAACCAAAATATGAAACACACACAAAAAAAATCAACACACCACCAAAAAATATCGAACAACACAAGAGATAACTTTCTGGTAGATTCAAAGCACATCTTAGAACCTTTAAAAACAAGGACTTTTCAACACCTACTGTATAATGGCAAACATTATTATGCCTAATTAGGTTCCTAAAAACTTGCTGATGACAATTCTACAGATTCCGATTTAATTTTTACCTCTGCACTGATTACACATTTATTTCTATTCAATTTCTATTCTTTTAAAGCTAAAAGCTATTATCACCTTCTGCCTCTAGTGTTCTCACTTCACTTTACAATTATGGCTTTATTCTAGTATTTAGCACGTTTTCTTCATTCCTTTTAACTTCTGTGAATGCAGTTTGTGGGGTTTCAGCTGCTGTAAGAAAGCTCACCATTCAATTTCTATTATTTCTCTTGCTCAGTAACACCTGCTTCTTTTTACGATAGTACAGTAACACCTTGCTGCATTGCAACTGCTCCATTGTGACCTCACTGATTTGAAAGAAATTTTATCCGCAAATTTGCCTCAGTGATTCACGGAGCTTCCTGGTCAGCGCATGTGCAGTGCCTCTGCCTCACTGAGGGGCAGGGATGGCGCTCCCTGTGGGGTGGGACTGGCCCGGTCCCGCGGGGAAGTTGTGCAGTTCCTCTCGCTCCTGTGGCACCGTGCCCCGGTCCCTGCTCCGCTCCTGTGTCTCTCCATGCCCGGTCCCTACAGTGGAAGGCTCACGCCGCAGTATGCCCCAGGCAGCGGCTGAGACCCAGCGCAGCACCACCACAAGCCACGCTGTAACTCTAATCCCAGCCAGGGGACTGACTCCTGCTGGGTGTGTTACTGTTTCCATGGCTATAGGAAGGGAAGGCAATTCAGTCTGTGCCCAGGGACTGTGTTCCTGGTGCACCTAGTGATGACGTAGGCCCAGGGAAAGTGCCCCATGAAAGTGGGGCTGGGCTGGCCGCGGTGTTCTGGGATGTGCCCACGCCGCCACCACAGCTGCTGAGCCAGAAAGAGGCTTCTGTTCCCCCATGCCCTTCTCCCACTGCAGCAGGGGGAAGCGGTGCTCTGCTGTGTCCAGACAGCCAGCACTGCCTCTCCTGGGACCGGTAGATGTTAAAGGGAAAGAAACTCCGACACCGACGCCACCCTCCCACCATAAGGGACACCGAGTGTCGCAGTGTTGCAAAGATAAGGTTTCTCAAGCTCCATGAGAGCCAACCAAAGCCCAGGAACACCCCCTTCCCTGCCACAGGCTCAAAGCTTCCCCCCTGCGGAGGCAGTGCAGGCATGCGTGGTGGCAGCAGCTGTGGAAGCAGCAGCATGGCCAAAGAGAACCCCAGGCATTCTCGAGGCGTCTCCCCAGTTGGAGAGGGCTCAGAAACCTTTGCTCCCCTGTGCTGTGAGAGCCCATGGGGAGGAGCGGAAAACACTCCTCAGTGTTCCTGATTGGCTGGGGGTGGAGTGATGGGTGTGGTCTGCATGCTTATTAATGACCTGCCTGTGTTTGTGAATTAGATGTTTTGTGACACCCTGACAAGACCCATTCCTCGCAAAGGGTGAGATATTATTGTATTTTAGTTTTCAGAAAGACAGTTGATTGTCAGCTTTAGAAGGGGAATTCCCATCTGTATGTTTATAGGATTTGAGCAAGCTGGAGCAGTACAAGGTTTCATCAAGGTACCCCCGCCTCCTTGGAAAGGCCACTGATGAGATACTTCCTCCAAGTTCTCCTTTTTAAGTCTTCTCAGGATGTTGCTAGTTGTAAAGGGATTTTGTTTTTTAAATTGATCACTGCCTACTGGACTTAGATAAATTGGCAATTTCTGCCTTAGGAACACAGAAGTTCTCTCTTAGGACAGAAAACATCTATCAATTGCCTGGTTACAGCTCCTGCATTTCATTAAGAACCCACATTACCTGTCCACCCTCTTCAACAACAACAAAGAGCTTCCCAGTGTGTTCCAATGCAACTTTTGTGAGGTGAAGTGCTTCCACTACCATTTAACAGAAAAGAGAACCAGGTAAAAGAGATGAAAAATGAAACTTCATATAGTATTCAGACACAAGTATTTACATTTCTTCGATGGTTTGGGTTCAAATGAGTTGCTCATTTAAATGGCTACTAAACAGAACAAAGTGTTTAAACCTGCTATATCCACAAATATGCTAAGTCCTCCTAAATGACTAAAGCTTTTTCATTTTATTTTTTCATGTAAGTTTAAGCCACTGAGATAAATTTTGTAGCCTGAAGAGGTGAACATCATTAAAATCACTCTCTGAAGTAATTTTCTAATATCACTGTTTTGTCTAAATTAGAAAAGTTTGAAATATTTGGTCAACTGCATAAAAGTTGACACAGTTTATAACATTTTTAATTACTACAGTTTCCCTTATAATAAAATAATTATTGCCATCAATTTTTATCCTGAAAACGTAGCATTTATGTAGATCTTAATACTTGCTTATTGACACCCCATGACTCGTGGGTTAGTGGAGACTGGTCTTCAAAAGGTGTTACAGAAACTTGCAGTCCATTGCAAAGGGGATTTGATCATATCCACTTAACATTACGTTGTCAAGGCGCAGCTCACCCAGACACAAGGAACTTTTCTGATGACTGGATTAGTATAACAACATGTTGGGCATTTAAGAATGGCAGAAAGGATGTGAACATGGTGGTCACTGATGATAAAAAACGAAAGTGCATTTTGTATGAAAAAAAAATATGAAAAAATAACAATGTTTCTCTACATGTGTCACATACTGTTGTCACTTCAGATCGAGAATTGCATGGTTTGGGTGTTTCTGAATACCTTTGTACTTACAACTCATTCTCTTAAGATTAATTCAATTCCTCAACCATTGACCAATTTCGTTATGAGCACCAAGAAATAACCTTGTTATTAGGAACCAATATCCCTTGGCTAAATTAAATGAGGCGTAACTACTGAGCTCATCTGCTATTAATCAACAGGTCACCTTTTAATTTTGGACAATAAGTCTGGTTGAGGTGCTGTGCATCGAATGAACAGTACAAGTCCTGAGATTGGTGTTGATGTATGAAATGTTTCCATCATAGTTAATAAC
>WEKX01013967.1:813-16880 GCA_013390025.1 Pitta sordida | reverse complement strand
GGGTTCTGCATTTTGGTCATGATAACCCTAAGCAGAACTATAGGCTGGGAACGGAATGGTTGGAGAGTGGTGAGGTGGAAAGAGATTTGGGGGTATTAGTTGACAGTAAACTCAACATGAGCCAGCAGTGTGCCCAGGCAGCCAAATGGGCCAACGGCATCCTGGCCTGCATCAAGAATGGAATGAGTAGTAGGTCAAGAGAGGTTATCCTTCCACTGCACTCGGTACTGTTTAGACCACACCTTGAATATTGTCTTCAGTTCTGGGCCCCTCAGATAAAGAAAGATGTCGAGGTGCTGGAACGAGTTAGAGAAGGACAACTTGATATAAGGACAAGGTTTTTTACTGAAAGAGTGGTCCGGATTTGGAATGGGTTGCCCACAGAGGTGGTTGAGTCACCAACCCTGGAGGTATTTAAGGGTAGGCTGGATGAGGTGTTGAGTGATATGATCTAGATGTAGATGATAGGTTAGTTGGATTATAGGTTGGACTGGATGATCTTCAAGGTCCTTTTCAGCTTTATCTATACTGTGATACTGTAGTTGGAGTTTGGACTGTTTCTTTTATATGTTTTTCTCTGGCTGGAATAACCATAAACATATTCTCTAATGAACAGGTAGAAGTCAGCATAAATTATGTACACTTTAATGCAATTTGGTAGCTCAAGCTTGCAATAGACCTGGAAAGCTCTTTAATGGTCACATATTTTTTGGACAGGTCGGGATCACCCTGTTCTAATTCTCTTCACTTTATAAATCCAAACATCTCATATATTTGTAAGTGTATGCCTACCAAATCCCATCTGTTTTCCTATTCTTTCCATAGCCTGAGTCCTCCTTTCCAGTGTTGGTCTATTTTCTGAAGAGTTTGTTATTTAAAAATCCCACAGAGATTTCCAGCATCCTTTCTGAGCTCCCTAATTGGTACCTTTTGAATTAGAAGTGCTGCTGAAGTATTTAAATTCCTGTAGAAGAGGCTATTTGTACCAGTAATTATTTTTCATATGAGATTCGATACTGGTCCCTAAAATCATATTAAAACTTATCTCGATGATGATTTTTTAATGATTTTTCTCTGGACTGTGACCAAATGTTGTGAGATTTTTTGAGTCCTTTCACTCCAAAAAAGGGCTAAGGTCAAACTCTATTTAATAGTCATGAATAGACAGCCTTTCATACAACAGGCACCTTTGGAAAAATCATGAATACTTTGAAATGCTGTCAAAACGTTCACGTGTCTCAGTGTGGCACTGAATTCCACAGAATAAGGATTGTATTTCATTGGGTACCACATCCAGATTAATGCTTCCTAGTTCTAGATGTATGACTAAAGTGACTGTGGAGACAAGTTATCTGAATTATTGTTGCTGAGAGAGAGGCAATTTTTATTACAACAAACACCTTTCCAAAGGATTCAGAAGTACAAGGAATGTATAGATAGGCATAGATTATTTCCATATATATTTCCATATAGATTAATTTTTAACACAACCTCCTTCTGCTAAAGACTGTCAATTTAAAGTAATGTGTGAATATAAGCTATGGTATTGTGAAGGAAAAAAGTGAAACAGATATTAGACTGATCCATAAAAATAAAAGATATTCGAGCTCTAAAATGAAGTATTTAAATAGATAATTAATCAGGGCAGTTAATGAGTAATGACACCAATTAATCAAAAAGTGGAAGCACATTCACCTTGTAACCCCTCCCCCACACCAAACCCATTACATTTGGAAAGTGATTGATTGTGTTTATTAAAAATGTCAGCATTGTAATTTAATGATTATAAGACAATGTCAAACAGCTTGTATGAGTACCAGAACTTTGACTCTTTCTCAGACTAAAATCTTGTACTGTTAGTAGACTTTTTACTGTATAAGAGGTACAGGATTGGGCACTACATGAACAGTGACAAATTAGGATAGGAAGATAAATAAAAACTGCATTTTTTTATCCCCCAAAGAAAAAAGGAAAGTACTGGTCTTAATTTTCTTTAAGTATTCTAAAAATCAGAGCATGCTGATACAGTAAACCCTCAAATATTGTGAGGGCCAGGTCTGGAAGCATGCTGTGATAAGTGAAACCCATGAAGTAGCCGTAAATAGGGTAAACACGGGTTAGATTTAATTTTTTGATAACCAACATGCCCTCTTGAATCTCTAAGAGTTGTAAACAAACTAAGTAAAAGGCAGAATTCCTCAGAGAAGGTTGTTGGGTGTGGCTGTTGGGTTGAGGCAGAGGACCCCTTTTTTTCNAAACTCTCTTATTCCAAACCACCCTTTGTATATCATCTTACTATCGGGACTGAGTGACCATTCGGGCCCCTGGCATCCAGCCAGGGTAAAACCCGTTACAGGTTCAAAAGGTATAGCAAAGTAGATAAGGAGGTTTTTTCCTTTCCACTCTAGGAAGGTTTCCATCTTCCCTGGAATATATTGTTCTAATATAGGACAAGCCAGAAAAGCCAGGGAGAAAACTCAGGATGTGCTGCAGCTGTGAGTAATGAAGTGCAAAGGTGCAAGGGAACACTGGATATACATACTTACCATTTTCTTTCTGAGACACATTTTTAAACAGATAATCAAAACTGAGTTTACAAGGCAAGATCAACTTTTCTGAGCCAAATATTTTTATTCTCCATTATATATTATATTCTCCAAATTAGCTATATATTCTCTAAATATATATATATATTCTCCATTCTGAACATTTTAGAAAAAATTGAAAACCAAAAGAAGACTTGACTTTACTAATGAGTCAGGTATGAAAAGACATACTTATAGAAATTAAACTAGCACCAAGTCCCTCTGACAGAAAAGATGAAGCTGTGTTAGGAGGAAACATAGTTTTCACATTCCAGTTTATTGCTCCAGTGACTGATTGGCTGACATTATTTAATCCTTTTTCTCCTCTATGCAAGTTAATTAAATCAGGATATATTTTTTTTTCACATGACTCTCTTGTTAGAGAAACACTGTGATGACTATTTGACTCCTTTGTCAGTGTTTTACTTTTTTTTATAACCACTTCTGATCATAGTGTAGTTCTGTGACACCAGCAAGAGCAAGAAGCACACATGTTGAACTCATGCAGGATTCTGACAGATACAAGGATCCAGGACCAGACAAGAACAAGAAAATATAGTCATACTGCATTAGTTTGACATACTGGTATGAGAAAAAAGAAAATCTGTGGACAAAAGTAGAATAAAATTATTGTCTCCTCTATTAGAGACTTTTTTGTAATGTTTTATAGCTTACAGCATGATATTCACAGACATCTGATAAGCAATGCTTTTAGACAGAGGAAGCAGCTGATGTTTGTAACAGATGAAGATTTGTGAGCTTCGTGAGAAGATGATTGGCTTGAATCTAAACTGCATTCAGCATCTCAAAAATTGCAGTAATTTTATCACTGCTGTGTAATTTTAGGCCGTTAATGCAGAAGGAAAACCCAATCACTATGTATTTCCAAATACTTATGAAGACCCCATAGGGGATCATTATTATTCATATTCAAGATGATTTGGCTAAATTATTTTAAGATATTTCAATTATTATTAAGATATCTTAGTTATTTTAAGATTGTACAGTCGGCCCCCTTCCATTTTGCACCCCCCATATTGCGACTTCACATCTTAGTGGCATGATTTTTTAGTGTTAAAGGAGGCCCCTTTGAACAACTGCGCATGTGCGACCTGGCACACATGAATATTCAATTAGGCAGCATGAATATGCAAATCAACCTGTACAGCCGCAGTGGCGGCTCGGCCGCTCACCCCATCCTAGCCTGGCTGTGGCAGCAGTGGCTCAGCCATTCGCCCCAGCCCAGCCGCGGCAGTGGCAGCGGCGGCTCAGCCGCTCACCTTGTCCCATCCTGGCCGCAGTGGTGGTGGTGGATCACCCGCGTTGCCATCCCCCCCTTGGCTCCGCTGCTTCCCCACCCACCCTGGGCACGCCAAATCTTTGCTGCTTCGTCACTCCCCTGGCACGGCTGCCACGGCAATTGATACACAGCAACACAGTGCCAAAACAGCACTGTGGAGCCATCCAAGGGTGCAGGGCAAATTTACATATTAATGAGCTGCCATTCAACGTGGAAGTAGGGCTTTGCAGGACCCGAATAAGACTGCAATTTCATGGTATAGGAGACTTGACTGTATTTGGGAGCCATGATTTTTCAGATGTTTCCTGGAGCACCTCAAAAGTTTTTTGCCCATAATCCTATTCTTAAAATACCTTTTATATCTAGATTTATTGTAGCAAATACTCCTTTTCTAAAGAAGAATGGAGGTTGTATATGAAAAAAGGCTGAAGGAGGGATGCATCTGAAGTATTGTACCCAGTTCTTGGTTCCTCAGTACAAGACATGAAGGTCCAGTGGAAGATAAAAAAGGATGATTAAAGAACTAGAGCATCTCTCTTATGAGGAAAGACTGAAGGAGACAGATCTGTTCAGCCTTGAGAACAGACATCTGAGAGTGGACCTTATCCATGCACAGTAGTCCCCCGTTACTCGTGGGCTGTTGGGTCTGGCCCTCTTCACGCAAGTCCTCGAATCCGCAAGGATAGCGAACCCACTAAGTATTCAAGTATGCCATGCCTGTAGCCATGCCCCCTCCCTTAATAAGGTCTGGAGGACAGTCCTGAGAGCGTAGCTCCCTCTGTAATGCCTCATTAAAGCGGAAGAAATGCCTTTTGCCACCTCCCAGCTCCAGGAAGGGAGCTGCTTTTCCAAACACATAAACTGGCATGGCTGGTAGCCAGGAGGCCCACACTGCCACCCGCGTGGATCTGAGCAGATGCCTAGGATCCTGTCACTGTCCTTTCCCTGACACGTCTGTCTTCGGTTTTATTGGGGTTTCTGGTTGCAGGTGTGTGTCTCTTGTGTTCAAACACGGCAGAGGGGGCATGCCCCTCCAGAGCAGGGGAATGAGTTCGGTGCTCACCGGAGCGGCTTCTGAAATGCGCAGGGCAGCGATGGACAGGAGCCAGTGCAACACCGGAGGACAGAAGCATCCTGTGACGGGAGCCCCTTCAGCCCCGCTTATCCCTGCACCTGCTGCCCAGCCTGCAGCCCTCCTCTTCCCTGCCCCACACATCTTACAGAGGAACTACAAGGGAACTACAAGGTTCCAGTGCCAGCACTCTGATGTCAGGAGTCTGCACCACTGGCATCGGGACACACCGAGCTATGCCTCCTGTATTCTGCTGGTGCCGGCAGAGATGAAATGCAGTGCCAATTCAGTGGCTCCGCTCCTGTCCAGCTGGGGCTTAAATCTCCCATCTGCCGCCACCTCGAGTGCTGGCATGGCCTTGGTGCTTTTGTGCCACGGAGGCGTGGCAGCACTCCCAGCTTCATGGAGGTGGGACTGGCTCCCCTTTCTCCTAAATGGTCAGAATGAAGCATGTACGGCAAGTCTGGTGGGCGATGATGACGGGGGGGACCAATTATATATTCATAAACTCACTATATGTTCACGAGCTGATGGATTCATGGTATGTTCTGCGCACGCGCCGAGGTTGCACTACCCGCTGAAAAATCACCTGCAACTATTCGGATCCAGCAAATTACGGATCGTGACTATGAGGAGGATCACTGTACAAGTGTCTCAAGGGAGAGTGTCAAGAGGATGGATCCAGGCTCTTGGTGATGCCAAGCAACAGGATAAGAGGCAATGGGCAGAAACTGATGCACAGGAAGTTCCAGTTGAATACAAGGAAGAACCTCTTTACCCTTTGGAGCAGACTGTCCACAGAGGTTGTGGAGTCTTCGTCACTGGACTTATTTAAGAACCACCTTCATGCAAACCTGTGCAACGAATTCTATGGTGATGCTGCTTGGGCAAGGTGGTTAGACCAAGATGACCCACTGCAGTCCTCTCCAACCTTATCCATTCTGTTGGTTCTGTGATTCTGTATTCTGTGAAGGGCCTCTCCAACTCTGCCTTTTTTTGATATGGCATGTGGTATAGGAGAGATCTGAATAAACTACAGAACTTGGCAATCACCAGTTGTATGAAATTTAACAAGTGCAAAGCAAGATTCTGCACCTAGGATGGGGTAATCCTGGTTATACCTTCAAACTGGCAGATCAGAGTCTGGAAAGCAGCCCCTTGGAAAGGGACCTTGGTATCCTGGTCAATGGCAAGTTGAATATGAGTCAGAATATGTCAGCCTAAAGGGTCAATTGTATCATGGGATGCACCACACACAGCATCACCAGCCAGATGAGGAAGATATTTGTCTGTGCTTAACTGGTGTGACCTCACCTTGAGCGCTGTATGCAGTTCTGGGCATCACAAAGGACAACAAAGTGTGTCCAGAGGAGGACAAACCAGATGGAGAAAGGCCTTGAGGGCAAGATTCATGAGGAATTGTGTGTTTGTTTATTTTGGAGAAAAGAAGCGATGGCCTCAACACAGCCTAGAGCTTCCTCAGGGGGGGCAGAAAAGAGGAAGTGCTGATCTCCTTTCGGTTTACCAGTGATAGAACATGAGAAAATGAAATGAAGCTACATCAGGGAAAGTTCAAATTGGACAATAGGAAAAGGTTCTTCACTGAGAAGATGTTTGGTCTCTGGAACAGGCTTCTCAAGGAAGTGGTGATGATACCAAATCTGTCAGAATTTAAGAAATATCTGGATGATACTCTTAGTCATATGATTTTGTTTTAGGTAATCCTGCAAAGAGCAGGGAGTCTGACACAATGGTCCTCATGAGTCCCTTCTACCTTGAGATATTCTATGATTCTATGACTTGACTTTGAAAAATTTAAGTAGTAAATTCCCTGGAGAGCAAAAGATATTTCTTATTCTACCCAGCTGAAGGTACTATTACACCAGAAAAGTCACTGATGTGAGTTTCTATATCCTCTAATAATGTAGAATGAGCCCTTTGAATACAGTCAGATATAGAGTAACCTCTAAAACTCTCTAAAAAAGAATTAGGAAAGACACTGAGCAGGTTGAACGGCTCTTTCAACCCTTAAAACAACTGGACCGCTGCTAAATATAAGATAATTTGAAGTCTAATAGCTCTTGGCAAGAAGTTTGACATATTCTCCACCAATTACAGTAATTTAATTGTAGTTATCTTACAGTATTAAAGTGTACTAGGCAATTTCCTGTAATAAGCTTGATTAAGATACCTCTCATACATCTATCATCAGAGTTTTAAGTCTGCTTTGGAAGATGAATCATACCCCACAGAACCTGTTTCGTTCCATTGCCTGTAAGGAGTGTCCAGATGGTTAGCTTGTAGGCAAAAGACAGATATATTTGGACAGTTGAAGGTTTTCCTTCATGTCTTATTTGGATAAGAATGATTCTCAGACTTATAACTCATATTTTGCCTTCTTTTCCATTGTAAGAAAAATTGGTGTTACACTGCAATATGATTTCCTGAAAAAGGAACTTCTCTAGTTACAAACATAGCACTTCGAGTCCCAGAATCATAAGGTATAGAAGTAGTCTCAAGACACAAAGAAAGAACAAACAAAGTTGGGGTGTGAATCACATGGCACATACAGGTAGTAGGAGGCATAAAGTCATATCAGAGAAGTAAATGATTTCTTCTGAGCATTAGGTACTTGAGCTCCTGGTTTACCCATTGTATTTCTAAAGAGTAAATTATGGTATCAAATTAAGCACAGAACCATTGTGGAAGTCGAAACAATTTATTTAAATATGCCAAGTCTTCAAGGCCAGTTGAAGTGAAACACTATGGCTAGTAACATCTGATAGAAAAATAGAATCATAGAATCATAGAACTGTTAAGGTTGGAAAAAACCTTTAAGATAATCAAGTCCAATCATCAACCTTACACCGCATCCATGTTCACCATGTGACCATCTCCTCTGGTGCTATTTCCACACGTTTTGAACACTTTTTTTGAACACTTCAAGGAGTGGTGACTCCACCAGTTTCCTGAGCAGTCATTTCCAATGGTTTATAACTCTTTCTGTGAAAACCTTTTTCCTAATATATAGTCTAAACCTCCCCTGGTCCAACTTGAGGGCATTTTCTCTCTTTGAGTCACTTGTTTGATGTGAAGATGTAGAAAATTATAAATTTAGTGTGTTAGATAAGGGCATAGAGATTTAGGGATTTTAGTGAATTAGTGAATTTCTAGTGAATTTTAGAAGGATTGGTAGACTTTAGAATCATTCAGGGGGCCTGAGAGTTAAGGCTGAATATTAGGGGTGAAATGACGCTGTTCTGTGCTCTCTGAAGGTAAACAAAAGTGAAAGTTAGCCAAAACAAGGGGAAAGGAATTAACAACATTGGACCCAATTGGTTGAAGGATCCATAGCAAATGACATAATGTTGTAAAGATGAATATTCATGGAGCAATTTGCATATCTGTGAGACAAGGGTTTAAGAATGAGTGACAAATCTGGGCGGCCCTCTTTAGGCACCTGGCAGTGGCAGAGGGTACTGCTGGCTCTCTTCCTTGGCTCTTAGGCCAAAAATAAACTTTTCTGTAGCATGCAAATAATTACCTTGAGTCCTGACTGAATTTCTTCAAATCATGTTACCTGGGAAAGGAGGCTGATATCCCCCCACTACAACTCCCTTTCATGAGACCAATAAGGTATCTCTACAGTCTGCTTTCCTCCAAGATAAACAATGCCAGCTCCCTCAGCTGCTCCTCATGAGTTGTGGTTCAGCCCCTTCACCCGTTTTGTTGTCCTTTCCTGGACTTGCTCCAGCATCTCAATGACTATCTTATAGTGATGGACTGAAAAGTGAACACAGTACTCAAGATGTGGAAATTTACTTTCTAATGACTTTAACTATTAGCTGAACCATAGCAAAATTCCAGTCTTGATAACAGCAAGAATAATATTCATGTTTAGAAAAGTGTCTATTCAGAAAGCTTAATGAATACATATTTCTATGTCCTTCTTACAAATCCCTTTTTCTGCCTATCACACACAGTTATCAGCTAGTGTGTACAGTAAGCAGAATCTTTTTGTTGAGATCATTCTTCAATTCTATGTTGATCCTTTTTTTAGCTGTCTGAGTTCAAATCATTAGATAGCCTTTTTGAGAAGTGTCCAAGTTGTTTGTTATTAAAGTATTAAGCTGAGTATCTTTTCATTGATTTAGACCGAATGAAAAACGTGAATATTAAAGTCCTGAAAAATATTTTCTGCATTAATCCATATGTGAGTACAGGATGCATACTTTTGTTAAAATTCTCTCCTTCAAGCCTGAGGTGAAACATGACCTTGTCAAAGGTCAGCATCCCATCCATCAACTCATGAAGTTATCTGAATATTCTTGAATTTCTATTTGTCATGTTTGTAACCTCGCTATCCGTTTAATCAATTATCTAACTGTTCTGGTTTAGTTTCACATTTTCTTTCCAAATGGATAGTCCTTTGACAAAAGTGTTGATATTTTCAATATGTGGAATGAGGATAAATACATGAGGCAAAGGGATAAACAGATCCCTCTACCATTTGTACTTCACATTCTTGATGACAAAGGCTGAACCACTGAAAGACTAGAAATATGTGCTGTTTCTATTAGAGATATGAGACACATTAGAAAAAGTGGTAGAAAAGAACTAATAGGCATTTATGAGCAATAATTCAAGAACTAATATGGTTGATAGATATCCATAACAAATTGCATTGATCGAGTTAGTAATGCCAGTTACTTTCTTTGTGTGTTTAATGTATACTGCAGTTTTCTGTCTGATGATGGTTCATTCTTCTCTGGAAATAAAATGGTCTGTTAAAGTCCCAGAATCATTGTGGCTCACCTGCTCTGGGGTTTTTCTATTCCAGCATGAAACTGAAGGAAAATCATGATGACCCTCCCCTGCCCCAGACAAACATAATCCCCCAAAGAACAGAATGAGTCAAACAAACAAACAGAAAAAACAACCCCAAATTAGGCATTAGTGTTTTTTTTCCTTTCAGCAAGTAATATGGCCCATAAGCTCTTCTGTTATTGGTACAAGTCTGGTCTAACAAGTCTTTGACAGCCTAAGGCTATGCGTTATTTATGCAAATGGCAGAGCTAGACTGAGACCTCTTGGGAGCTTGCCATGAAATTAAGGAAAGTAATCTTTTACAAATCAACTACTTTATTAGCTAAAGTTATTTTACTTCTTGGGTAGCTATGTTAGCAAGACTCATATGTAGCACTTCAGTTTTTAAGTTGATTGTTTTTAGCATGTTTGCATCACAGGTGAAAACACAGACTACAAAACAGCTGTCATAAGATACGTGGAAAAGAAGAACAAAGAAATTAACTGTAAGGCAAACATAGCATGTCTATCCTCTAGGAAATGCTTTGTTTAGTACTGTGTGCAGTTCTGGGCTCCCCAGTTTAAAAGGGATGTTGAGCTGCTCGAGAGGGTGCAGAGAAGGGCAACGAGGATGGTGCAGGGACTAGAGGGCAAGCCCTATGAGGAGCGACTACAGGAGCTGGGATTGTTCAGTCTGGAGAAGAGGAGGCTCAGAGGGGACCTCATTGCGGTTTACAACTACCTGCGGGGAGGTTGCAGCCAGATGGGTGTAGACCTTTTCTTCCAGGCTGATGACACCAGAACGAGAGGGCACAGCCTCAAGCTACGCCAGGGGAGGTTTAATCTTAACGTTAGGAAGCGGTTCTTCACAGAGAGAGTAATTGCATATTGGAATGGGCTGCCCAGGGAGGTGGTGGAGTCGCCATCCCTGGAAGTGTTCAAGAGAAGACTGGACGAGGAGCTTAGTGCCATGGTCTAACTAGGGGGTGTAGGGCTGGATGACCCTGGGCCACTTCCGGCTCGGAGTGGCCTGCTAGACTGTGAAGCATCTAGGTTGGTATTACGCTTTGGGATGTGCCCTCGGTCGCTGTATGGGTATTAGATGGTGAGTTGGACTAGATGATCCTTGTGGGTCCCTTCCAACTCATAATTTTCTGTGATTCTGTGATTCTGTTTAACTATAGATCAGCTACATATTTCATCTCAGATATGTTTCTGATAAAAGAAGAAAAATAGCATGTGAATTTTAGGTCTCACAAGTCTGTCTGCAGTATGGCAGAATGCATTATGCATGGTGTACGTAAAAATTAGTAGTAGTCTTTTTTATATTCTCCATAATATAAAGAAATAGAATCAGTATTTTAGAAAGTCTAATCAGTTTCAGACTCCAAGTTGCCTCTTGTCCCAGTTTCTCTCTGAGTCCAGAACTCAAAGGGAACTTTATTAGACAAAGTATTCAGGACTGAAATTTTCTCGGTTTTATGAACCCTGATTGATTGATTGATTGATGTAAGATATTAAAGGGAAAGAAAAGAATGTAGTACATATGAATTAAATGAGTATGAATAGAAAACACTTATAGTATGTATATATATAGAAAGGAAATATTATAATTCATGCAAGGGATCAACAGAGAACAAACAAGAGAAATTAAAAACAATAAAAATATGGTGATAAGTTTTTTAAAACCTTTAATATTACTTTTTGTAAATTTTAAATGCAAAGAAGGGAAGACTTTTTTAACGAGGACTTTTGCACCCACTGTTAATTGAATTCTTACGTATGTAATATCCCCAGCCTCATGAGCTATCTTTCCTTATTTGGTGTAATGATTTTCTGGCCTGATCATAATATATTTTTACTTTCACAGAGGGAAAGTTACAGGTGGCAAAAGACCTTTTCATATAGGAGACAGAAACATCATTTTTACTCTTAGTAAAAATATTAGAATTTAGCTATTTTTAAGAGAAGCGAAAGGTTCTTCACTCCTTGAAATCTTTAAATTACAGCTTAAAACCTTCTTGGAATATATGCTGTACACAAACCAAGTTAAGAGTTAATGTTAATTACTTATAGTAGGAAGTAGTTATTTTACATTATGTATGAGGAATGAATTTTTATGGTCTACTCCTATTTTCAATGCCACTCATGATTTTAGAGACACCCTTATTTTAGTTTTCTTTCATCTCTCACTTCCCCTCATTCTAATTTTGTAGTGTATTTACTGATTGCTTATGAAGAAGACACATTATAACTTAGGTTGTCTGGTTGCCTTTATGAATCTTATCTAAACATTTTGCAATGAAATTTTGAACAGAAGTTCCCTAACTACACTTATCCGCTGGGTTTAGACAAGATCTTTAAGGGTATTTTCTGCTTTGTGTTCCATTCACTTTGTAATTATTCTTAGTACTTCATTTTCTTTCATGTTTCCTACTGAACACTAGTTTTGTAGAACTACCTATAAAAATCTTAAGGACTAATTACTGAGTAATATCACGAGACATTGAGTACTGTCTGGTCCTTTTGCATATCTCAACCACAGGAATAAATTTATTATCAATAAATGTGTTTACTTCAATACTTATGCTTTTCTTGAAGCATAGGATATTGACATCCAGATCCATAGCAACCTTCTCATCCTAAAAAATTAGTCTTTTGTTCCCTATGTTTTCTGTTGTTCTTCACACTTGATTCCTAAACTTTATAAGTCTTTTGTGGGCCCTTGTCAGCTTTATTTCTGAAAATCCAAGAAAACTCTAACAGTAGGTATCGTGAGTCATGGGTTCATTTTAGAGAAGGCATTTCAGCTCTTTCTCAGTGTATCACTTTAGTATGTCTGCTAGTTAATCCATTCTTTTAAACAGTCTCTACATCTTTCTTATCCAACCCATCAGGTTTTGTGTCTCAAGATTTCTTTTGACACCATTGTGGTTGTACCTTGGCATTGCCAGGAAAATTTCAAGATTTTTTGAAGGTACCCATGCCTATTTTTTCCATTAAATGCTTAAAAACTTTTAGTTGACTACCTGATAATTTGCTACATTTCTTTTGACGATATGTTATGCAGTATCTTCTAGTGATACTTTCCAATTTGAAACACACCTCATTTGGAATTCCCTCCAAGTTTCTCTCTGTGGACAAATTAATTAAAAAAATAACTTTTTTCTTACGTTAGGGCCATGGATTCAGTGTTCCTTCACACTTGTATATTGATCTTAAAAAAATTCAGATGTTATTAAAATGACCAGAAGTTATTTGCAAGTGAATTTTGTAACTATTATTTAGAAAAGATAAAAAATATATGAATATGAGGGTCAGAATTATTATTTTTAAAAAGAAATGTAGGATACTGACATAGTGGCATAACATATTTGTTTCTATACATCAGTTTTTTGTTTCACCATAAAAGTTGAAAATGGAATACTTTCTATTAAACTATATGTAATATAGTCGGGTCTCCTATATCAGTGTACCCCGGGTCTTGTTCATCTCCTGCGAAGCCCTCCATCCACGTAGAATGGCATCTCATTAATATGTAAATTTGCCCCACTCCCTCACACTGCCTCCCAATGTTCCAGCACAGTTTTGGCACTGCATTGTTGTGTGTTGGTGTTTGTGTTGGGGCTTCCCAGTGCCTGCGGCCACCCCACACCAGGAAAAAACCCTTTTCAACTCAGCCGGGGACATGGGTGCAGGGAGCTGCACATGCCACTGTTCCGGTGTATCTCCAGGTGGGTAAACCTGGTCTCTCCATTCTTGGGGTAGACGTCTACCCTGAGAAAGTCTCAGGCACCATGTCTAACCTGACAGTGTGTAAATCTTTCATAACTGCACACAGCTTCCTTGCCCGGAGTTGAACCAGGGGGAGCAGGATGGGCGGCACTTGAGCCAAGCCGTGGCAGGAGCGGCGCACACCTGGCTCAGCTCTGCCATGGCTAGCCCAGAGTGGGCGCCCGCCCCAGCTCGCTGCCCTGAGCCAGCCCAGCATGGGCACCTGACCCAGCTTGCCGCCCTGAGCCAGCCTGGCATGGGCGGCCGCGGGGGTGGGGGGAGGAGGGGAAATTTGCTTATTCATGACTGCCTACTTTGAATATTCATGCATGTCAGGTCACGCATGCGCAGTCCTGGAACGAGCCTCCTTAATCACTGAAAAATCACGCTGCTAAGATGTGAAGCCGCAATATGGGGGCTCGAAGTGGAAGAAGGTCGACTGTACCTCATATTGGCTGTTGACATTGCAGTCCAGTACACACAAACTAGTATTTTGTGAATCAAATGCTTCTGATGGAGAATAACAAAATCTTTATCTCTACATTTTACACGCATCCCCAGAGAACCTATGAACCCAAAGTCAATTGTCAAAAATTCATTGAAAGCACATTCCCGGAGGTGCAAATTCACTAGAGTATTCAAAGAAAATAAAACATTAGAGCAAGACTTCTCACTTTTTGACCCACCTTCAGTTCTGTCTAGTGTAAACAAAACTTGTAGGTCAAAACACTGACAATTCCATTCCCAGTAAGCTTCACTTAGGTAAACAGGATGCTTGCCTTGAATATTTTTTTTTCCCTGATGTAGTATACTTTCTCAACAAGTAAAAATATATGATTACAGTTTTATAAATCTAACATGGATGCTTTTATTTTGGCTAAAAATGTTATGATGTTTATTGAAAACTCAGTTTTTTCAAGGTAGTTATAATAAGAACCTTATGGTAAAAGTGGCTTTTCTAGTAATTTTGCCCCTTTCGCATTGAGAACAAAGCTGAGACTAGAATATAGCAACAGATATGTTTCCTTTATACTGCCAGGTAACATAAAAATTTCTATGCATAAAAATGTCAAACATTGCTAGTTTTAATAATATAATGGGGAAGAAATAACAAGCAGTCTCCAGTGAGCTTGTATATGTAAAGCCAATTTTCAGAATTGCAGTTTGACAGATTCTACTTACCTGAATGAAGTAAATATTTATTTATCAAAGGTAAATTGTGATGTGAGATTTCTGACAATGGATGTGCCACAGTTCAAAAACAATTTCTCACAGGATCTTTTTCGCTGCTTCCAGACTAATGAGCTTTTTCATAGAAACGCTTCTTTATACCTGTGGCAGTAGAGAAGAAGATGGTAAAAAAAGCTTGCACTGTATTTAGAAAGTACTATTTGTGACTACAAGACAAGTTTATCTTTAATTCACAGAACTATGACACAGATACATGAGATTTGAATGGTGTTCCTGAAGTCAATTAATTAAAAACAATTATAATTGAGATTTGATTGGTTATGGTATGCAAGTGGGAAGTCAATTTCCCATATCCATGATTTTTCCTCAGAGAATACAGTAATTCTGATATACATCATTATAATTTTGAACACCACTGCTGTTTGATGAGATCAAACAGAATGACAAAGAATAAAACAGAATACTTTCAGATGCAATGTAGTTCAATAAAACAGCAAAATATTTCTCTAATTTTAAAAATATATGGAAAGTGAAAGGGAAAACTGTTTTGGAAAGCTCCTAACCGGTTCTTCAATACTTTTTTTAACCATTAAGCATGGCTATATTATTCTAAAAATTCAAATGACATTTTTACATATAGGGAAAAAAAAAGGTATTTTTTTTCCAAGATTCCATAGAAGTGTAGAAGCAGGTTTTACTCTGGCATATGAGTGTTTTGTAAGCAACTACATTAATTTAAAGCATGAAATCAACTTTAAATCAATAATTGGTACTGAGACAATGTTTGAGGTTCATCCCACCAAATTTTGGACAATTCATTAATTGGCTTATCTTTCTTTAGTGACTGTAGAGAGACCTGGACTTTTCAACTTCATCTGGATGTCAAGAACAAAGGCCTGACCATCCCTCTCTGGCCTCAAGGCTGTCACCTTAGGTTAGATTGGATAGCTCCTGAGGTTCTTCTAAGCTGAACTGATATCAGGCTTTCAAAATGTAACAAGAACTAACAGTGTTTGCAACAGAATGTATCATGGAAAATTACATATAGCTGAGGCAAGCAATTTAAATAAACCAGCCAAATAAAATAAAGAAATTATGAAGAGGGAAGCTGAAGCAGTCAAGCAGGCAACTCCAAGTTACCTGGTAACCACGTGAACTGTCTTAATAAAGTTCATAAGGTAGTCACTTAGAACTTTGGTGACTCCAGGCAGAAACGTCCACCGGAGATCCTCAGTGAAGCCTCTGAAAGACCTTATAAGGATATGCATATATGCTAATTAGTGCTGGGAAATGTCATGAATATATAACAGAAATGTGGGGAATGAAAATGAATAATCAT
>WEKX01013965.1:66799-82566 GCA_013390025.1 Pitta sordida | reverse complement strand
TTTTTTTTTTTTTTTTTGGTAGTTGCAGGCTGTGACAATAGGGCAGAGATTTGTAAACTTAGTACGTACTTCCTTCTAGAAGTGTATTCTGGGTTCAACAAGAAGTGGCCCCACTTCTCTCAGCTCTCTCCCTGTTATTGCAATGTCAAAGAAATTTCATCCTCCTCATGCCAAAACCTGAAATTACCAAAGCTTCTGGCTGAGGTGGTTGAAATTAATTTTTTTTCCATCTGAGCAAACAGTAATTCTGTAATCTCTTCTTGAAAAGAGCTGAGCTGTTCTCATTGGCACATTGTGGAGATGTCATCTGAGCCATGCACCTGGAAAGGGCAATTTCTGTCTGCACAGGAAATGGTCACCTTGTAAGCATAAACATCAATGCTTTTATAATGAAAAGACCGCAGGGAATCTGAAATTGAATATGGAACTGTCATTTCAGTTTAAAATACACAGGATACAACAAAATTTCACATTTAAGTGTCAGAGCTTAATTTGATGTAACCGTTCTGTGCCTCATTTTATCAGGGTGTACCTAGTTCTTAGTATGTCACGTATGACAGATGTTATCACAAATGTTTTCATTTAGTGCATGTAATATCTTTATTTGTTCATCACAGACAACACAAAAGCAAAGATATGCTTTTGATATTTGATGATCCTTAATATGAAAGAACATACTCTATATTCTGCCTCCAAACATGGGGCACATTTGCCTTTCTTAAAGTGCAGCCATTTACTACATATTTTATGGGTTAGTTTTCAGTTTCCTTAAAAGCTCTGTAGCAGGATTCCTGTTCCTGGGCATTCGAACAAGGCTAACTTCAGGAAAAGCATGCACTCAATTTTAAGCACTTGTTCAATGTTAAATTAATTTCTGTCAAAAAGGAATCAATGAAAAAAAGACACTCTCAATGATTTTTTTTTAGCCTAGTTGTTACCCAGTGATTAAAACAATTGCCCAACATTCACTGATGGGTACCCCTAATTCCTTACAGAAAAGCAATTGATAAATAAAAAATTGCCCTAAAAAAGCCAAATAGCTGGTTTTCCTATTGTTCTGACATATCTCTGGTGATTCTTCATAAAAATAATTCCTGTAACTGCATTCAGCTGAGTAATGTGAACCAAAAGGTAAATTGTTCTTCTCTCTAACATTAAAAGTTTGGGCTTATCATTACAAGTGGGGGGATTTTTCGTGTATCAGGATGATTACTGCAGACTTTGGGAGCTTGTGTAACTGATGCAGTTTACTTAGGCAGCCTTCTCTAATGTCATANTTTGTGTGTCACACCCACATGCCTTATCTCTTCCCAGAACACCAAAACCTCCTTAGAAATAGATGTCTTTTTCCCTAAATCTCTTGAGTTGTCATCATAAATGGATGCTGTGAGTTTTCCGATGTGCTGAACAATCATCAGTTACAGTATCACAGTATTGGCAAAGTTGGAAGAGACTTTGGAGACCATCAAGTCCAACCTATAATCCAACACCAACCCATCATCTAAATCATGTCACTAAGTGCCTCATCCATTCTACTCTTAAACACCTCCTGGGACGGTGACTCCACCTCTCCCTGGGCGACCCATTCCAATGGCAGATCACCATTTCAGTGAAGAATTTCTTCCTACTCTCAAGTCTAAACTTCATCTGATGGAGCTTGTGATTGTGTCCTCTTGTTCTGTCGTTCTGTTGTGTGTCTTCCATCCACATATCACTTACCTATTCTTCTAAGTTGTACTTACGTTATTTCTGTTTTGTGAAATAACTACTGCACGGTGCATGAGAAAGAGAAAAGCAGCTGAAGAACCGTTTTGGGATGGAGAATATATATGAACTGTCTTGTATTGGGAATGAGGAAAAATGCACACGTATGTATCCGACAGATTATTCTACAAAATTATTTGTTTTACAGGAACTGGGGGAGAACTGGACATAGTGGTTACTTCTAATAAAGAGGTGAAAGTTGCAGCAATTCGGGATGCCTTTCAGGAAGTCTTTGGAATGGCTGTTATTACTGGAGAGGCTGCGCAGTCTAACATTGCACCCCAACCTGTGGGCTATGCTGCAGGTTTAAAAGTAAGTCAATACATAACAGTACCAAAGTGAACAGTACCACCATGAAAAGAGAGCCACCCTGAAAAGTCATTTTCCGTAAAGGTCAAGTTGTGGGATAGGAAAACATTTTCTTTGTTTGTTTAGTTTTTGTTTTATTGCTGTCTGGATCGTTAGATGAGTTTAAACCTGCTTGTTGAAATATTTTTTGAGGGTTTTTTTGTGAGCACATTGACAGCATGTAAAGATTGTTTATGTCAGTTTTATTACACTATCACAAATCATATACATTGTGATATTACTGTACTTTCAAAGCTCAACAGACATTTTTGAATAACATGTTACTAGCATATCATGTAGGGAGTGTTAGAAATGATAAGAGATTCTTTGAGACAGAGTTGTGTCCCCACTGATTCTGTAGATCAAAGGTAGTTTGGTCAACATTTGTCAGTGATCTTCCCAGGCAGATCTATGTTCTGTTTGAAAAGTAATTAGCTGCCTTGCAAAGCTGCTGTGTTGCCCCAGAGGAAGGGTGAGCAAAGGTTTGGCCAATAAGTAAGAATCCTGTAAACAGCTGCTCAGTATTCTGTTTATTAAATGTGAGCAAGAACTCATGAAAAAGGAAGTCTTCTCCCCTAACTGTTGTGGCAGTGTTTGCATCAGGGTAAAGCTTGTCCTCATAGCAATATATTAGCTGACACAATTTTATATTGAGTTAAAGGAGAATAATATATTTCTTCATTTACTTGTTTATCTACTGCAGTGTAGTATAGTAGGATTTCTTTTACAGCTTCAGAATTTTCAAGCAAATGATTTCTACATGTTTGTTAGATACCACAGCAAATTGATTCTCTCCCTTGATTTTAAAAATTTGGTCCAAAGCATTAAAGGCTCTGAACCCAGGAGGTCTTAGGTAGCAAAAATGTCAGTGCAAGTAACAGAAATATATACTGATGCTTTAACTGATAGTGAAATTTGGCACAGTTACAGATCAGGAATTCTTTGCATGCTACCCTGGGTCTTTTTCTTGGAAAGTAAAAAATTAAAAATACTGAGTGAGTTTTATCGTGGTTTCTGTTACTATTTGGGAATCCATTATGGCTTTTTTGAGTTTTGTTGGGTTTTTTCCCTCACATTGAAATAAGAGTAATTTTCAAAAATCTCTTTCTGTTTAACTTGAAAAGTATATTCTAGAGCTCTTTTGGGATTAATCTGAAAACATGGTACAGTGTTGTGGTTCAAGGAGAGTGTTGTCTAACAGCTCGTGTCACCATCCAGGGAGCCCAGGAAAGGATAGACAGCTTGCGCCGAACTGGTGTCATCCATGAAAAGCAGCCTGCTGTATCCGTGGAAAACTTCATTGAGGAATTGCTTCCTGACAAGTGAGAATGCTAAATACATATATTCGGGGGGTGTGGGGGCATGTCAGGAATATTCTTTTTTTCATCAGAAGGAGCTTACAAGAATTTCGTGTCACTGTCTTTCTGAGCAGAAGAAAAGAGAGAGTATGCCTTCAGTATTGCTTTGGCAGACTTGATTTTGGTGATGATGTTCAGCATTTTGTCCAGATGTCTTCAGACTATAATATAAATGTCAAGATTTTTCTGGACCCTCAATATAAAACCACAGTGATTTTATACTGAACTGAAAAAAACAAGGAGCTGTGAAAGTTGGAGTTTGGCTCACACTTTGTGCATTCCTGTGTGCGTTCTCACTTCTTTTCTCTGGAATTATATCAGAAGGGATATTGGGATATATTCTGGAAGGTACAGAAGTGTTTCTCTGAATGAAATAATTCAAATGGTTGTTACAGCATTAGATGTGCCAGAAAATCTTTGGGATATAGAACATGAACGATAAATAGGTCTTTTTTTTTTTTGTTAGGAATCACAAAATCACAGAATTAGTAAGGTTGGAAAAGACCATAGAGATCATCAAGTCCGACCTATCGCCTGTTACCTAACCTAACTTGTTACCTAACCTGTTATCATCCTGCTACCAACACACCATCCTACCTATAACACACCACCCTAATATCTAGGTCATGCCACCAAGTACATCATCCAACCTTTTCTTAAAAACCTCTAGGGACGGTGACTCCACCACCTCCTTGGGCAGCCCATTCCACTGAGAGATCACCCTCTCTGTGAAAAAGTTCCTTCTAATGGCCAGTATAAACCTCCCCTGATGCAGTTCTATCACTTGCATCCGGAGAGAAGAGACCGACCCCCACCTGGCTACAGCTCCCTTTCAGGTAGTTGTAGAGAGCGATAAGGTCTCCCCTCAGCCTCCTCTTCTCCAGACTGAACAGCCCCAGCTCTCTCAGTCGCAGGAAGGTTAATGAGAAATGTTCTTTCAAAGTTTGAATGAAAACTGTAGCACATTAACTGTGGCCAAAAGAGTGTACCTGCACACATGCCCAACCAACCAGCTTTCTTTGGTTTTGATTTGTAAGTTTTGTCTTATATATTTCTGTGTATATTATTTATTTTGCATACATAATATGCACTATAATGCTATAAATATGAAAACTGATATGTCCAAATTTGACTTGAGAAATTAACAGAACCCTTTGAATCTCATATTATTAGTACAGTTGTAGCAGACCATTTGTAAAATGGTCATAATTCAACTGCTAACATGTTGATTTTCAACTGGGTGATAGTACTCAGAAGTAATGTAATTGCAGGTGGTTTGACATTGGATGTCTGATTATTGAGGATCCAATTCATGGAATTCACCTGGAAGCATTTACCCAAGCAACACCAGTGCCTTTGCAATATGTTCAGCAGGTGAGCTTTCAGTTCTCTTACCAATTAACCATAAGATTTCTGTTTGAATTTTATTTATGATGTCAGTTTTTAGTGTCTGTTACTCCACCAAAATGAGGATAAAAATCTATTTTGGAATCATGTTTATGTATTACATAAAAATCTTCAGGCCATTATGGCAAAGCATTTCTTGATCAGGAGTTTCATTCATTTTCCCTTTGGAGCACTAGTTGAAGAAATACTAACCAAGAAGAAATTAACCACCAGAGAATTACTTCCTCAAAAAGGAACTACAGATTTAATAGCTGAAATATTGTCATCAGGCTGGTTTAGGGACTCAGAATTAATCCTCGTGAGTCTTTGCATAAATAAAATAAGAGTACTCACTCTGCCTTGGGTGCAGAAGGGAGGTCTTTAGCAGTAGTAACAAACAGCTACTTGTGCAAGAAAGCACTACTACAAGGAAGGGTGATAGTGACTCTTTTCCATCCAAAGGCTTGTTTTTCTTCCCTTAACTTCACATATTTATTGAAGTTTCATCTGCTCCCAGCAGAACTGTGGCAGTGAAGTGTCTGTATACACACAATTAGCAATTCTGTGAGGTAGGTTATAGTTCATTTAGGCCCAAGTTTATAAATTGAGATCTTACCAGTCAAGTTTTAAGAAAGCTCATAAAGCCTCAGTATTTTTGTTGTTGATTACCAACAGGCATGTTGGAATCTCTTATTCCTGAAAACTAAAGAGTTAATTCCCCTATGGGCATATAGACTCTCACCTAAAACACTGATTTCCTCTTATGAGTGCCCTAGTCTAACAAGGATGTAAGATTTCTGAAATATTTTTAAATATTCAAAATATTTAGATACAGGAGATACCATGGTTCATCCCATTGAAAATAATGCAGTAATGTGCAGTTCTTAAATATCCCAAATAGAAGTTTTTCCTTAGGTGGCTTATGTTTCTTTGGACACAGGTTGGGAATTACTCCAGTCACTGCGTGTCACTGACAGCAGATACCAGTCATACATTAATTAACTCTGGTCTGAAAATGCTTTTTAAGGAAATGTTTTCATGAAGAATTTAAAACCAAAACTGCTTGGGGTTTGATTCTTGGGCGTTGTTTTGAGAAAACAAATAGTAACTGTTAAATTTATATTTTTTTCCCAGTAGTACACGTTTCAGTAAGTGAACATTTGTGGGGTTGGTTTTAGTTCTTATTTTGCTGAGTTCTTACAGCCTTGCAACACTGATGAGTGGCAAAAGAACTCTTGATCTGTCTCAGTGGATTTCCAGGGTGCTTTTCAAAAGCAGTGGAGAAAGACATGAAGCTACAGAAAAAAATCCTTAAAAGTCCCTTTCTAACATACATTTTTTGGTGTATTGTGACAAGTTTACATATGCTGTTATGGTTGCACTACAGTGGTTTTAGGATGTGTGGAACACACTAATGATCTTGGTCTGCTGCATGTGCTCTTGAAACAGACCAACTCGAATTAAAATCTCTATAAAGGAGGTAGTTGCCTATGATGAGCATCAGACCACAGAAATGCAGTGATACTTCCCCCACTGTTTCGTTTCTGGTTTCAACTGCAGAACGAGGGAAGGACTACAGATGTAATTTACCTGGAATTCTGTAAAGTCTTTGACAAAGCCCTCCACTCAAAATTGGAGATGGATTCAATGGATAGACTGTTCATTGGACAAGGATTTGTTTGGACAGTTGCATCCAGAGAGTCGTGGTCAGTGGCTCAGAATCCTATTGGGCACCAGTGACCAGCGTTGTCCCAACATGGACCCCTGAGGAACCAGTGTTACTTAATATATCTTCATTAATGACACAAATGAAGGCATCAAGTGCATCCTCAGCACATTTGCAGGCAACACCAGCCTGAGGGTACAGGGAAACACCTGAAGAATGGGGCCATTCAGAGGGACCTGGACAAGCTCAAGAAGTGGCCCTTGGGAATCTCATGAGATTTAACAAGTGCTGGTGCTGCCTCTGGGTCAGGGAAGTCCCCAGCATCCATCCAGACTGGGGATGAGCAAAGGGAGCAGCCCTAGGAGAAAGTCTAGGGGTGTTGGTGGATGAGGAGCTCCACATGATGATAACCCCTATGCCCTGGGCTGATCCCCCAGCGTGGACAGCAGGGGAGAGGGGGATTGTCCGCCTCCGTCCCCTCAGGCAAGACCCCACCTGCAAAGCTGCTCCAGCCCTGGGGAACAGCATGGGGAGGACATGGAGCTGCTGGAGAGAGTCCAGAGGAGGCACCAAGGAATGCAGCTCTGCTGAGAAGAAAGGCTGGGAGAGTTGGGATTGTTCAGTCTGGAGAAGAGAAGCTTTGGGGTGACCTGATTGTGGCCTTCCAGGACCTGATACAAGCTGATAGGAAAGATGGAGAGGGACTGTTTACAAGGGCCTGGAAGGACAGGATGAGGGGGAATGGCTGAGACTGACAAAGAGGGTTTAGATAAAATGCTAGGAAGAAATTCCTCCCTGTGAGGGTGGTGAGGCCCTGGCACAGGTTGCCCAGAGAAGCTGTGGCTGTGCCATCCCTGAAAATGTTCAGAGCCAGATTGGTCAGGGCTTGGAATAACCTGGGATAGTGGAAGGCATCCCTGCTCATGGCAGGGGAGTTGGAACTAGATGATCCTTAAGGTCTCTTCTAACCCAAACTATTCCATGATTCTGTGGAATTACACTGCATAATACCTTTGCGGTCTCATGCAAATTTCTCAGTCCTTCTTTTCAGCCCAGCTTTCAGCTTTTTACTTGCATGTGGCCACTGGTCTACTTCAGAGAGACATTTTAAGTGCTTTTAAAGCCTTTGGACGGTATGTATTATATAAATGTATATTGTTATTGATTCCATCTGTTGGCCACTTTAAAAGAGAATATGACTTCCTGATAATGGCAGTATGTATTTGCTCTCTTAAGCTTTGTATTTTAGTTTATGTTCTTCAGATTCATCATACACAGAAATACCCTCTGATATTTATATGATAAATACCCTCTGATACCATCTAAATTGTGTAGGTCTGTTGGTAGAAGGACAAATTATACTTTCAAAAGTCAAGTAGTGGTGAAGCTAGAAGCAAGAAACTGACTCATTTCAAACTCTCTCAGTAATCGCTTCTCCACATGTTACACAGGCCAAGAATCTCACTCCTCAGGACTACAACCTGAGGTGGTCGGGCCTGCTGGTGACCGTGGGCGAAGTGCTGGAGAAGAGTGTCCTGAACGTGAACAGGACTGATTGGCATGTGGTGTTCACGGGCATGTCCCGCCGGCAGATGATCTACAGCGCGGCCAAGGCCCTGGCAGGGATGTACAAACAGCAGCTGCCGCCCAGGACCGTGTGAGAAAGGCTGGTCCCCCACACTGAGGAGTGATTCCGGTTGTGAAGTGAAGGCTACTACTTGCTCTGGTTTCTCAGTGGATGCAGCACAGATTTGTAATCTTAACTCTAAACTGTTCGTACTTTTTAAGAAGCAAAGGTATTCCCAGTAGTGGAAGTGAGCAATTGCGGCTTTTGGCTAGTATATGATTTCCAGTATGATTGATAAAACAGGAAATTGAAACAAATGTATATTTATAACTAGTACAAGGTAGTGTTTTCTAAGTGGAATATGCTATGATTTGACACCTTACTAGGTATTTGCTGAAATACTTTAGTTAGTATACTTTTGAAAGGGGATATTTGTTTAGGAATTTCTCTTATTTTAGTACTATAAACATGTTCACAGCATAACATGTGTGTTATGTATGCATTTCAATCTGCAGAGACTACCTTCTGTATTACATGTTTTACTGGGGCATGTGTTTAGGGGATACTTAACACCTCGTGGATTTGGTGTCTGTATATAGTTCTCAGGAGCGGTGCCAAGTAGTTTCTACAGCACGTAAAACAGTGAGCTGCTGAAGAAGAGCACAAATCCATGCCCGGTTAGTTGAAGTCATTGCTAACTAGTTCTGAATTCTCATTTTCTATGCTGCACCTTTTTTCTTTCTTTTTTAATGTAACAATAATGAAATTTGTGGCCAGTTAAAAAAACCCACAGATAGATTTCAAGTTGCTTCAGTGGGTTTTAGATCAGGTACCATATATGCCACATGAAATCATCTCAGCAGTTTCTATAGCATAATTTACTCCAGTGCTTCCAGACTTAATGTTTTATATGGAATTACATAAATTCTTCTATCTGGCTCAGTTGTCAGCAATTTGATTATGAAAAATGGTGATGCCTGTATCACTTGCTTTGCTATCCTTGGTTTTCTAGACACTTTTTAAAGTCTGAAATTGTTCCTTGATGTCCTGAGCTCACTGCTTCTCGTACAAGTTTTTGGTGGTGTCTGATGTTTTTTGTGGCTATAAATGCCCTCTATCCATGCTCATACAATTTAAAAATCTTTATTTAGACCTATGGAAGTAATTGTGAAGAAAATATTTTGGTAATAACACTTTTTTAAGAAACGAATAAACAAATACTTTTTGTTTGCCTTAAAGAAGCAGTTTTTCAGCTTATATTGTTCTGCCTTTACCTTTCTGAGATGCTTTCAAAGACCATTTTTATATACAATATACTGTTAAGCCAGCTTATATTTTTACCTAGTGAAAGTCTGCCTTATTTCCGAGTGATATATTTGGCCTTAATTGGCTTACTCTGCAGAGTAGTCGAATGTTTTCCACAGAGAATTGTACCTATTTTAAAGGCTTTTTTAATACAGCTGATTAACATCTCTTCATTGAAATTGTATGGTCAGGCTGCAAACTTAAAGCAAACAGAACCCAATTCTTTCAGTCTTGATGTCTGTCACTAGGACTACTTCTGTCTACTTTAAACTAAATGAATGATACAGGGATTTCTGTTTGTCATTGTGCTGTTTTTATTGTAATTTCAAATTGCAGTGTATGGAATGTTGAATTCTGCTCATTTATCCCCTACTTACAGCATCTTCCGTGATGCAAAGGGAAAGGATATGGAATCATCAGTAGGTTTATGTGCCCTGGTGTGGCTTAAAATTAAAACCAAAGGGTTTTCTTCCTCCTTTTTCTGGCCCCAGTCTTCACTTTTTCAGAGATGGAAGAGTGGAGGCAGAAGGCAGCTTACCGTTTTGCAGAGCCTGATCCACTGTGGTAACACGGGCTCAGCATTCCAGCTGCCTTATGAGTCTGCCAATGTGTTGCACTCCAGGCTCCCTTCAGCTGCTTTACAGAATATTTGGGCTTCTGCTGTCCTGTAGAATTTGTCTGTCTTTATGCCAAAGTAACAGATTGACCTTTCAGTTCTCCTCATGGTTGGGTGCTGGAATGTGGTCTTTCTCTGTTTCAGTGAAGGTCTTCTGATGTAGTTTTGACTGCTCACACCAGAATCAAAATGGCTCAGCCTGGTAACTCTCCATTATTTCTCTCCCTTTACTGAGCATTGCTTGTTTATGCATTAAAAACTAGCATCCTCATATGATATCCATGAGCTCAATTTCTGCCCTGAGAGGCCAAGGGAAGGAAAAATGTCTGTAGTATGCTCTGGGAAGCTAAAAAGGGCCTTTTTCAGGGTCTGAGCTGCAGTTAGCATGGATGAGTTCTGAACCAAGGTAAGAAAACATTCTGCTTTTTACCATCTGCTGGGTTGTGCTGGGGGCAATGGCAGAGGAAGCTCAACAGGTAAGACACCAACACGCTGTGTTATTGACAAAACTTAGACAACCAGAAACATTTTGACATGAAACTTCTGTTGTATGTGAAGACAATTCTCAACTGTGCATACAGCTGCAGAAGCCATTCCTGCTGCTTTGTGAGTGGATCAGTTTGCTCAACTATGAGTGCGAATAAAACATCAAGAAAGCTGCTATATATGCTATTATTATAATAGTACCTTGTTTTTAGAAGTGTGTGCCACAGAGATGCAGCCAAGTTCTTCAAGTTTTCATTACTTTAAAGCAGATCTACCTGGTCGTTAAACTGAGATTCTTTAAGATGTTCAGATGGCTCATTCACTTTGCACTTGCTGGGTTTTGTACACATTAAGGTAATGACTCTTTAAGTCCTCTGTGCCTTGCACAATGAGAGGGGGTTAATTCTTGTGGAAAAGTGGTAGTCAGCAGAGCTGTGGTAAATTCAGGCTGAACTTCAGACGGTCTGTGTGGGCTAATGAGAACGTTCAGAAATACCACCACAACGGTTTTGTTTATAGGAAGAATGTTGGATTACTTTTCTGAGGCTGAAAAATAACTTCAGGTCTATGTCTACACTCTTGTGGGTATAAGTACTTCCTAGAACAAACACACTAACATCTCCTGTCTGTAGGACTTGATACTCAGTACGTGAATTTTAGTCATGGTATCACAAGTGAGAATTTTGCAGGAGAATATGACTGGGTTATTGTTAGATCTGGAAATCCAAGTGTAAAAAACTTCTTTGCTCAAACAAAACTTCTTCTAGACTTGCACATTCTGATCAGCTTTTTGGCTTAGACATACAGTTATCCCAGCTCTTAGGCTGTGGTTTTAGTCAGAAATTAACTTTGCAAGCAGCTGTGGTGGCTTCAGGTGTTAGCAGCCCTGTTGATGAAGGTTTCTGCCCCTGCAGATCTCCTTGCAGAGTAAAGTCTCACACTGTTTTAGCTGCAGCAAAGCTGAGTTGAAAAATTTCTGCTCTGGGCCTGGCCTCATTTTTTTCATCACAATGTGACTTAGAACAGTGTGGGTCTGTTAGAGAAATTGTTTATAAAAGTTTCACACACACCTTTTTGTTGAAATTAGTCACGTAGCTTCCCCTCTCAAGATTTACCATATATGTCTGTGAAGAAGGGATGGGCATGTGGCCTCTGCTCAAACAGCAAATACAGTTTGGTGGAACACCTTGATGCAAAAGCAGAAAGAAAACAGGTTCAATAATGCCTCATATACTTCGTAGAGTGTTCTTCTTTAACAAAAGGCTTTAGAATTGCCTTCCAATACCAGTCTTCTATTTTAAACGCCTACTCAATTTGGGCAAGATAATAAGGAATGGCAGAAGAGGGCAAAGAAAACCATGAAGTACAAAAAGATGTGAAAGCAATCAGGAGAGTGTGAGAGAACTTGGAATGTCTAGCGAGCAGTGCAGGAAAAGATACAGGAGCTTAATTGTATTTTAATCGAGGTCTTGGATGCAGGAAATGGTAGAGGGTCAGGTGGGAATATGGAATAACTTGGGTCTGTTCTGCTGCTGTTGTCTTTGGCCAGCTTTAGAGGAGGACCAACACATACATGCAAATCTTGCAGTAGACACATTTAGCACAATTGTGGTTCAGATTCCCAAGGATATTTGTAAAGTAACCATTTTTTTCCCCAGAATATTCCAATGTGATGTAAACTTTGCAGATGGAGGGAAGACATTTTCTCTGCACAGTGTTGACTCTGAAACTGAACTGTTTACAATTACATGTAATAATTTTCACTAAGCAAATTTAGAAAAGAGGAAGAAAAGCTTTTCTTCATTTGCTACTGTTAGCAGACACAGGAACAAGTAGTAAATGAGAACATTCTGTATCCCATCAAAAATTGTTAATAAACTTGAAAACCAGAATAAATAGCTTCAAACTTGGTTATTTTTCCACTTTGGATTTTAACTTCAACAGTTAAGTTTATCCGTACCTTATCAGGAACTCGCATTTCGGCATTCTGATTCCCAGAGCAATTTGGCTTTGACTTTGTGGCTCTCTTCCATCCATAGTTACACAAATAAAAAAACCCTATTCTCATAAAAGCAATGGTGTATAGAACTACAGTTCCTAAAAGGAAAAAATGCCAGTTGGTTTGATTTATTATCTCATTGTGGAGAATTCTGTCAAAGCTTTAGATACTCCAGCCAGTTGATTTTGTAAGTCAGCCAGACTATGACCTGTCGATTAAATTGTGAATACAGAGTGCTGCAGAGGAATAACAGATGCAAAACCACTTAACAGCTACTTCTGAGCTAACACAGGGATTTTCACAGGGAATCAAAGGACATGGAACTCTGGGGTTACAAGTAAAATTAAAATACTGGGTGTTGAGAAGGTGACTTCCAGCTATGGATTCTGCATGTGTGAGTGAGTGTAACTGTAACTTTTGCTGTAAAATGGAGGAGTAGAGGAGAAAGTAGATGGGCTGATTTTCCAAGGTTATGTTGGCTTTTTTAATACAAAGTTATATGAAATTCTGTGTTAGGCCCAGCATTTTTCGCAATTAATCACAAAAACATGTTTCCTCTTTAAGGGTACTCTGTGACTGGAGGGAACATGATTTTTAATTTTTATTGAAAATTGTGCATCAAAACTTTCGAACATCTTTTATTCTACTTTGTCAGATCAGCATGTACATCAGCCCTCTTCTGCTTCGCACCCCCCATATTGCGGCTTCACATCATAATGGTGTGATTTTTCAGTGATTAAGGAGGCCCCTTTTCACAACTGTACATGTGTGATGTGGCACACATGAATATTCAATTAGGCAGCCATGAATATGCAAATCAACCCACACAACGGCAGCAGCGTCTCCACTGCTCCCCCCGCCCCCCCTGGCACAACAGCGGCGGCATTTCCCCCCTGCCCCAGCACAGCCACTGCGGCAAACGATACACAGCAACACAGTGCCAGGGGTCATGTGAGGGTATGGGGCAAATTTGCATATTAATAAACTGCCATTCTACACTGAAGGAGAGCTTTGCATGTAGGGGGCAAGACCTGTGGTACCGTGATGTAGGAGGCCTGACTGTACTTGACAAAGATTAAAGTGAAAAATAACATGTAGTAGCTGCTTTGTTGTGAATGATGCATTGATCCAACCAATCAGATTCCTCCCTCAATTTAGTCTTGAATTCCACCAAAATTTCCCTGAATTTTAAAAGTTTTCACCTTACTTAGAGTATCTGTATATTCATGTTACACCTTGTGGAGTTGAGTTGGTTCTGCTTAGAATTTTACAGGACAACTTCTGAATGAAAGAAAACAATTTTCTCACTTAGTAGGATATTATAGGGAACTTGTTTCTGTTCATCTCAGAAACTAAAAAGAGTACAACTCTTGCCCTGCTCCTGTGCTAAAAATCCATTCTGTCTTCTGGTGAGAAAAGGAGTAGATAAGAGTTAACAGCCTTATTTAAACTTCCTACATTGCTGTACTTAGCAGTGTGGGGCAGCTTGTGGAAAGAACAGTATTTAATAACAGTGAGAAGCACCCTTATTTTTTTTTTCTCAAGTGTCAGCTGTTCTGCCTGCTTTTAGAATAAAGCACATGTGAATGAGTATGTAGTGCTTAGGGTTACAATAATACCTCACCCTGTGTGAGGAACGGGTCTCCCCAAGGTCTTGCAAACTGTCAAATCCACGAACACGCAGAGGTCACTAATTTGCGTACAGACCACACCCATTGCTCCACCCCCAGCCAATCAGGAGTGCTAGTGAGTGTTTTCGGCTCCTTCCTACAGGCATTCCCAGCACAGGGGAGCAAAGGGAAGCGTTTCTGAGCCCTCTCTGCCTGGGGAGACCCACTGTAGAATCCCTTGGCTTTTCTTCAGCCAAGCTGCTGTTCCACAGCTGCTGCCGGAATGCTGCCACTCCTCATGCTTGCATTGCTTCCGCGGGGGGGAGGCTCTGGGGCTGTGGTGGGGAAGGGGTGTCCCCGGGCTTTGGTTGGCGCTTGTGAAGCCTGGGAAACCTTAACTTTGCAACACTGCAACACCCTTATGGCAGGGGGTGGTGTCAGTGTCAGAGTTTCTTTAACATCTGCCCATCCTGAGTGCGGCAGCACTGGCTGTATGGACCCATCAGAGTACTGCTTCCCCCTGCTGCAGCCGGGGGAGGGCTTGGGGGAACAGAAGCCTCCTCCGGGTGCAGCAGCTGCGGCTGCAGCATGAACATGTCCCAGCACACAGCGCTGGCCCCACTGCTGCCGCAGCAAGCCCGGACCCAGTTTTCCTGAGTTGTCACCTGGTGCGCCAGGCACATAATCCCCAGGCACAGATTGCATCGTGCTACCCACCTGTTGTCATGGAAACAGTAACATGCACCCAGCAGGGTCAGTCCCCAATTGGACATAAAGCAACAGGGGACGGCGTGGCTTGTGGAAGTGCTGCGCTGGGTCTCAGCGGCCACCCAGGGCATCCTGCGGCATGAGCCTTCCACTGTATGGACAGGGCATGGAGACACACCGGAGCAGACAGGGACTAGGGCATGGCGCCACAGACATGAGAGGTATCACTAGTCCCGCCCCACAGGGTGCGCTGGCACTGCCCCTTGACGAAGCAGAGGCACTGTCCATGCGTCAGCCAGGAAGCTTCGTGAATCACTGAGGAAATTTGTGAGAAAAATTTCTTGCAAACCAGCAAGGTTGCAATGCAGAAGTCACAATGCAGCAAGTTAGGTGGTGAGTTGGACTAGATGATCCTTGTGGGTCCCTTCCAACTCATAATATTCTGTGATTCTGTGTGATTACTGTCATCTTCATTATCTAATTCTTACAGTTGCAGGAAGAGCTGTTGCAGGTAAGTGGTGAATGTTCTGCAAGTTCTTGGAAAAGTGCAGGTAGTAGCATTTTGTGTTAGGAACAGTATTTTGACCAGTAGTGGGCTTCTGAAATATCTGTGCCATCCAACAAGAGGTTAAACCTGATTTAGAAAGAATTCCCAGGCAGACCAGTTATCCTGCAATCAGTGGTGTACTTGGGATGATGCTGTGGGATAATGTGGGACAGTTACACACATACATGGCAGATACTGAATTTAAGGGGGTTTGATAAAATGCATTAAAATCAACAAAATTGTGTCTGAAGAGGACAGGTGAACATTTCTTTCTAACTGTCATGGTTTGACTCTGGCTGGGAGCCAGAGATTCACCCACAGCCACTTTCAGGAGGAGAGAGGAAAAGGAAAAAAACCCTGAAGGGTTTTTTGGTACTGCAGGAATGAGGACTGTTAGAAATCTTTTA
>WEKX01013965.1:50478-61463 GCA_013390025.1 Pitta sordida | reverse complement strand
ATGTTCCTGTGGGTCCCTTCCAACTCAGAATAACCTGTGAACCTGTGAACCTGTAATACCAAGTAAATTCCAGAGGGTGATGCTTTCACACCATTTCAGAAGATTGGAGCAAAAGAGACTCTTGCTTGTGTTTTAGAAAGGGTTCTTTTATTTTTTGCTTTGGGGGAAGACACGTCAGCCAGCAGAGCAGATCTGAGACACTGAGAAGTATCTCTAATAAACAAAGAGATCTTAACTGCCAAGTACTTTATTAACCCTTCTGCCCCTCCATCCTCCCCCAAATTGGTTTCATTTGTGCAAATACAAGATTTTAAGTGAATGTACCACTCTCTCCCTAGGCAAAGCTCCTCGGTGCTCTGGGGCATCCAGATGGTAACAGTTTGTGTCTCCACATGATGGCACTGGATGTCAGGGGACAGCAGGGTCCAGCCCTGGGAGGAACAAGTGACTTTCATTAACCAGCAGAAGGGAGATAAACATTCAAAAATTTGGGGCAAAACCCTATGAAAATACAGAAAGTATTTGGGCACATATATTTATTCAGTCTAAGAGGGTCTCGTAAATAAAACTGTCTGTTTAGTCAGTTTTGATTTACAGCAAAAAACTGATAAAAACCCTGATAAATCAAAAGGAGCATTCCCCCAACATGACATACCTTCCCTTCTACAGGGAATCTTGCAACCTCTTATCCTTCCTTCTGTGTAGGAATCTTCCTGTAGATGTTTCTTTCAATGAAATATTCAGCTCTTTTCATGGCCTCAGAAGTGTTCTTGCTTTTTTTTTTTAATTTTTTTTTTTTTTTTACTGGGGGAATTTTTTAGCATGTAGTTCCAAAAAAATAAAAACTCATTGGTAGACAGGTATTTTAAAATTGAAGAAATTAATTAAGCTATTAATAGTCTTCTGTATTTCAGACTTAACGCACTCCTTGGAGATCCCTTGGTAGTTTAAATGCATACAACATCATAATTAACCTCAAGACCTGAGGTTTTAGGCTTCTGAAGAAAATACTGGAAATAATGCTTGTTTATTGGAAGGTCTTAAATAGAAGCTGGGGCAGATGAAATTCATGCGCCTAACTCCACTAGTATCTCTTATCTCTCTTCCAACTCTGAATCCAAACTGCTGTGAGAACGACAGCTTCTCTGTATTGATAGGACTTCTGTAAGTGAAATAATTTGAAAAACTCTTCTCTTATGCAATAGAGACCTTTTCTTAGGTTTTTTAGCTAGGTGGAAAAGAAAATACTGGTTTTCAGTATTTTTTAAGAATTGTGTGTGACAAACAGCAAGTCTGTTAAGAATCTCGATGTTGTGGCTCTTTGCAAAGATGTTTAGGTGGGTTGTGCATATTTATCTCATTCATTTCACCTGAGTAGATGTAGCTCAGTCATCAGCCTAGCCTAATGCTTTCTCTGATAATCAAAAAGTAAATGTCAGGTTATTTTCTGTCCTGTTAGCCCCATGCCTATTCCAGTTAAAGAATGCATACTTGGATGCAAAACTTCCACTTCCTTTGGTGGGGACCAGGACTCTTGGGAAACATCACAAAAATGAGCGTTTCAGACCCCCCATCTGTGGCATTTACTCCCATCCTGTCACTGCTGTGGAAATACATGTTATGGTTAACAAACAGTCACAATACAGGCATTGAAGAAGAGGAAGCACCTGGGTCCAAACACAGCTGGCAAGGAAATATGTGGCTAGTGTCCATCCCAGGCAAATGCTGAGAGGCTGCCTGACCTCAGAGTGGTTGTGAGGAAACTATTCCCAGCGCCATCCTTATGGGAAAATGCCAGTAACCACACACTGGTGAATGGATCTCCCCAGAGTGAGAGCCTTTGCCCACCAATTCAGCATGTTCACATTGCAGAAATTTTGATCTCTCTCCTTCGGTTGCTGCAATGAGTATAAAATGAAAATTCACTACTCTGTGCCCCATCTTAAATTTTATGTTGTCTTACTTTTGAACATACTAGAAATACAACAATCTGAATTCCAACCAATTGCATAAGTAAAAACTGAGAAAAACAGACTAATTAGTCCATTAAACAGAGGTGCCTGGGATGGACTGTAGGAACTAGGAAGGACATCCCTCTCTTAAAGCTAAAGCTCTGCTTACATTTCTTTATTAAATGAAAACCTTGTTTACCTCCAGTCATCTTATGTTTTCACAGAGATGCATGACCTTTCTGAGGAAGCAGCAAATAATGAAAAATCAGTGTAGCATCTGACAAGACTTTCTGAACAGCTTTTTCTAGCTGCTTGCTTGACATCTTTCCTTACAGACATGAGTAAGGATTTAATTTGTTATTTTCATCATTCAGGTAAATATCTGAACTGTCTTTTGATGTTGGGCCCACTCATAACCAAATGGGGTTTGTGAGACCCAAGTCATATAGTCATATATAGTCATACAAAAGGACATCAAGAACCTAATTCAAGTGCTTTAAGTAGTTTTCTGAGGTACATACTTGTACTCATCAGATGCATAGTTCCAGGTCTTTGCTTGCATTTTTTTGTCAATTCTCAGCTTCAAACAGAAGTTTTCCATTTGTCCCACTGTGTATGGCAGAGGTCTCTACTCTAAAATGAAATCACATTTCAGTTACTTGTGTCCTCAAGTTTACTTACTTCAGATGTGATGAGTTCACAATTATCTTTGTGCTCTGTCTCTCCTGCCAGTTGTATAAGTGTGCATCAGACTTTTGTGTTCTTTTTGTCACTCTTCTACACACAGACTGCAGAAGAAATGCTGCTAGTTTTAGCACGCTGAGTTGTTCCTAGTGCTAATACCCAGTTTTATGCTTTACCAAACATTATGACAGCAAAAGGTCACTGTACTTACACTTGTGTTTAGTAAGGACATAAACTGAAATGTAAAAATAACTTTAGATTTTTTTCTTACTTCTTCCACGTGTATCAGCTAAGTTTAAGCAACTTAAGGACTTGGGTAGAGTCCATCCGTTCAGAAGATAAAGCTTACGACCAGCCATATCTGAGGAACCCAAACACAGAGCAACCTGATTTCCTTCCTTCTGTTGTTCTAGTTTTGCTGGTTTCCTCTAAGGAGTAAGTTACTTCCCTTGGAGATAACCTGAATCTTCTCTGCCAGTCCTCCACAACACACTTGTTCTTGGCACATCCTTTCTTGGTACTGGGGCTTTAAGAGTGTTGTTTTTCAGAAGGCCATTTTGTGTCTCTCTTGAGCCTTTGCCTGCCCATTCCTCTTTTCTTGAGTCCTAATCTCTATTTTGTCAAAATCATAGAATCATATTGTCAAGGCATCATAGAATGCTTTGGGTTGGAAAGGATCTTAAAGATCATCCTGTTACAACACCTGTCATGGGCAGGGACACCTCCCACAATCCTAGGTTGCCCAGGGCCACATCCAGCCTGGCCTTGGACACTTCCAGGGATGGGGCAGCCACAGCTTCTCTGACCAACCTGTGCTAGGGCCTCTCCACCCTCACAGGGAAGAATTGCTTCCCAATATCCCATCTAACCCTGGCCTCCTTCAGCTTAAGGCCATTCTCCCTTGCATGTCACTATATCCTCTTGTCCAAAGTCCCTCTCCAGTTTTCTGAGAGATCCTTTAGGCACTGGAAGGTGCTCAAAGGACTCCCTGGAGCCTTCCCTTCTCCAGGCTGAGCAACCCCAGCTCTCCCAGCCTGTCTCCAGAGCAGAGGGGCTTCAGCCTTCAGAGCATCTTAATGGCCTCCTCCGGACCCACTCAAACAGGTCCAGATCATCCTTGTGCTGAGCGCTCCAGACCTGGATGCAGCACTCCAGGTGTGCAGTTGAGTTTCAATGCTTTCTCCATCAGATCTTCAGGCCCCCATCTAGTTCATTTGTCTCCAACTGTATTTGTGGTCACACTTGAACCTCTCATAGTATAATAGCCTATTCAATATGCTTATGTGGAAACGCAGTTTTATCAGGTACCTGCTGAAGGTTGATATATGTCCTGCAGGATCTGCATTCAGTTAACCTATTTATCTTGTGCTGCCCAGTTCTTACTGGGTTTTTTTATCCTAATTTCCAAATTATTACACTCTTAGTTAAAGATGGTACATTTTCAGAATCATACTAGATGACTACTAAACTATGTTAAGTTTGGTTACTTTTATCATGAGGACACTGGGAGGAGAACCTATCCACAGATGTCTGGTGGATATCTTAGCAGGGAAAACACAAGCTTTTTCATGACAGCAGTACAACTGCGCCTTATAGTCAGTGAGTCATAGTTTCAGAGATTTGTTGGAAGTTGTACACTGTTCTTGTTTAAACATTTTGGTGAAGCTTGTATGTGTACTATGATGTGGAGTTCAAAGCATTTCCAAAGAAACCTGGATCAGAAGTGGTGTAAGACAGTTCCACAATATGGTGTCTGTGTTTCTTTGTGGGTAAGGACTGTGACTTGCCTGGTTGATGATAGAAAGGCCATAGATGTTGTGTACTTGGATCTTAGCAAAACCTTTGACATAGTTTCCCATGGTAAGCTTCAGAAAAAACTCTCAAAGCGTGGATTGGATAGGAACATTTTGTGTTGGGTTAGGAATTGGTCGGATGGATGAGCTCAGAGAGTGTTGGTAAATGGTGCCACATCCAGCTGGCGGCCGGTCACTAGTGGAGTCCCACAGGGATCAGTGCGAGGGAATTGAGTCGACCGTTAGCAAGTTTGCAGATGATACCAAGCTGGGGGCAAATGTTGAACTGCCAGAGTGCAGAAGGGCCCTTCAGAGGGACCTTGATAGGCTAGAGAAATGGGCAGACTGTAATAATAATTTAACAAGTCCAAATGCTGGGTTCTTCGCTTTGGACATAACAACCCCATGCATCGCTATCGGCTCAGGGACAAGTGTCTGGAGAGTGATGAAATGGAAATTTGGGAGTAATGGTTGGTAGAAAACTCAATATGAGCCAGCAGTGTGCCCAGGTGGCCAAAAAGGCCAATGGCATCCTGGCCTGTATCAGGAACAATGTGGCCAGTAGGACAAGGGAAGTTATTCTTTCCCTATACTTGGCACTAGTCAGACTACATCTTGAGTACTGTGTGCAGTTCTGGGCTCCCCAGTTTAAGAAGGATGTTGAACTGCTTGAGAGGGTCCAGAGAAGGGTGACAAGGATGGTGAACAGACTGGAGAACAAGCCCTGTGGGGAGCAACTGCGGGAGCTGGGGTTGTTTAGCCTGGAGAAGAGGAGGCTCAGCGGTGACCTCATTGCTGTTTACAACTGCTTGAAGGAAGCCTGTAGTCAGGTGGGTGTAAATCTCTTCTCTCAGGCTGAGAGCACCAGAACAAGAGGACATGGCCTTAAGCTACGCCAGGGGAGGTTTAGGCTGGATGTTAGGAAGAGGTTTTTCATGGAGAGAGTGATCTCTCATTGGAATGGTCTGCCCAGGGAGGTGGTGGAATCACCATCTATGGAGGTGTTTAAAAGACTGGATGAGGAACTCAGTGGCATGGACTAGATGATGGGAGGCTTGGATGGATGGAGCATGGTGCCCGTGGCTCCAGGTTTGTAGGTTTAATCCCTTTGTGGGTGCTCACTTGTGAGCTGGACTATATGATCCTTGTGGGTCCCTTCCAACTTGGAATGATCTGTGAACCTGTGAAATGACAGTGATTTATGCTCTTCTGAAAACCAGCTGAGCCCCAGGACTAACAAATTAGAATAATGAGCACTGAGAAGCTCTCAAAACAAAGTCATGTGTTTTCCCTCTCCAGAGTGAGTCAGAACCCCACTTGAGAGCCTCCAGCTACTCAAAAACTCGCCTGCTTTTCTTTCTCATCAAGTTAAGACAGCGGTGCCAACTTTTGCAGCAGCAATTTAATTATGGCTATTTAGTGTTTTAGTTAAAACCCAGTTCCTACTTGTATGTGACTGTGTGAGAACTTCATCTTCCACTTAGGGAAAAATGAAGATTCTAGTCATCAACATGCAGCTCACAATGAGCTCACAAATTGAAGGAAGAAAAGGAGAAACATTCTTTTTTGAATGTCAGACAAACATCCACCAGGGTAACTTCTTTGTGATTGGTTTTGCCTTGGGAAAGTCTCATGTGAACCTCAAACAATGGACTGAAAAGACACCAGTTTCAAGTTTTCTTTGTAATGACAGGAATAGGTTGTGAATGGGACAAAGTGATCTGCATTCCTATTTTTGTATTTTAAAGAAGACGTAATTTTGGTATTTTTAGTTAATTAATATGAAACTTTTTTCCAAGAATTTTCAGAGAAATGCCTTTCACTGGAAAATGCTGCATCCGCAGGATCAAGATTCTCTGCAGAAAACAAAATTGTTCTGAAATAAAAGCCTACTGAGAGACATTTAGTTTTTGCACATTTAGTTTTAGCGTTTCCCATTATAAATGTCTGTCAAAAGAGATACAGCAATCCCTTTTTACTGAAGAGAGAGGCCTTCTAGCTGTAATACTTCAGTAAGATGTTGTGCGGAAGAAAGAAATAATTCAAATCTACCAAGAAACCTGTACAGCAAGCTCTTCTGAGCTGACAGTGGAAACAATCTAAGACAATGTAATAGTAATATGCCCCTTTAACTTTAATGAAGAATTCGGTGAAACCTGAAGATATTAAATTTCAGGCAAAATATTGATGTAGGCATTTAGAGTTCTGTGAAATGAAAGACACTTAGGCAAGCAACACAGCAGGAGAACCAACAGAAATAGCTGATTTTGCAGCTGTTTCTGTTATCTACAGTTACTGCAGCTGTGGCTAAGCAAGGCTGTATTTTGCTGTCTCTTAATGTGCTTTGGGTGTAAAGAGGCTGTTATACATGACTAGGCACTGCTAAGTTGTGAATTTTAGTGCTCACACCTTCAAAAGGAATTATTTCAAGTTATTTCTGGTAGCAGGAAAGAAACAATCTGAATTTGTTAAACGAACTGGCTGACTAGCACTGACAACAGAATTGGCTTCTGAGAGATCCATAGTAGTATTAGTTACACAATATATAGCCCAATGAATATGTAGTTAATTTTGAATAAAAAACCTCAAGGTCTTTAAAGTTAAATGGGGATTTTGTACAATGTCCAGTCTGCACAATAGCTCTCTTACTGTTTGCTGGCAATAAATTTATTACAAGGCTGAAAGTCAAGATGCTGGAACCTAGTGTGCAAACTACTGTACCATACAGAACAATTTTAGAGTACAGTAATACCTCACTGCATTGCAACTTCTTGTGACCTCACTGATTTGTGAGAAATTTTTCTCGCAGACCAGCCTCAGTGATTCACGAAGCTTCCCTCTGCTTCACCAAGGGGCAGCGCCGACGCTCCCTGTGGGGTGGGACTGGCGCAGCCCCGTGGGGAGGGCGCACAGTGCCTCCTGCTCCCGTGCACCATGCCCCAGTCCCTGCCTGCTCCTGTGTGTCTCCATGCCCTGTCCCTACCGTGGAAGGCTCACACCATGGTATACCCCAGGCAGCCACTGAAACACAGCGTAGCACCGCCACAAGCCATGCCGTCCACTGTTACTCGAAGCCCAGCCAGCGACAGACTCCACTGATTGTGTTACTGTTTCCATGACTACAGGCGAGGAAGGCAATGCAGTCTGTGCTCGGGCAGTGCACGCCTGGCATACCTGGAGATGACTTAGCCCCAGGGAAAGTGGGGCTCGGCTCACCATGGTGGTGGTGGGGCCAGTGCTGTGTGCAGGGACGGGGCAGTGCCAGGACATGCCCACACCACCGCTGCAGCTGCTGCGCCAGGAGGAGGCTTCTGTTCCCCCATGGCCTCTCCCCACTGCAGCAGGGGGAAGCGCTGTTCATCTGGGTCAATACAGACAGCGCTCCTGGGACCCATGGATGTTAAAGGGAAAGAAACTTCAACACTGATGCCACCCCCCACCATATGGGGCCCCAGGTGTTGCAGCGTTGCAAAGTTAGGGTTTTCCAGGCTCCACAAGTGCCGACAAAAGCCCAGGGACACCTCTTCCCCGCCGCAGCCCAGAGCTTCCACCCTGCAGAGGCAGTGTAAGCATGTGCAGTGGCAGCAGCCTGGCAGGAGCTGTGGAAGCAGTGGCTTGGCTGAAGAGAAGCCAAGGGATTTTCCGGGGGTCTCTCCAGGCAGAGACGGCTCAGAAATGCTTCCCTTTACAGTGAGAGCCCATGGGGAGGAGTGGAAAATTCTCCCCAACATTCTTGATTGGCTGGGGGTGGAGCAATGGCCATGGCCTGTATGAATATTAATGACCTGTGTGTTTGTGAATTTGACAGTTTGAGAGACTTTGGGGAGACTCATTCCTCATGAAGGGTGAGGTATTACAGTATTGAAAATATTTTAAAAATAATACTGTTTATTATTTATAAATATTTTTGCAACTTTATAATGTGTAACATGATCTCCCAGAACAAGTCTTATGTTTTCTCTTCTTTTCCCTTCTGTTTTTAATTTTTTACTTATCAGACATATCAAATGATCATAGAATCATAGAACAGTCCAGGCTGGAGCCGCAAACTGGGCTCAAAAGCCGTTTCTTTTGTGGCAATGGCAGCATCAGTGAGATTACAGTATCACAGTGTTGATAAGGTTGGAAAAGACCTTGAAGATCATCAAGTTCAACCTATAATCCAGCTAAAACCTAACATCTATAACATTTATATCATGGCCCTCAACACCTCATCCAGTCTACCCTTAAACATCTCCAGGTATGGCAATTCAACCACCTCCATGGGCAACGCATTTCAATGCTGGATCAGTCTCTCAGTGAAAAACTTTTTCCTGATGTCAAGTCTAAACCTCTCTTGTTGGAGCTTAAGACCATGACTTCTTGTTCTGTCTCCAATGGGCAGAGAGAAAAGACTGACACCTGCCTGTCTACAACCCCCTTTTAGGTAGTAATAGACAGCAATAAGATCAACCCTGAGCCTCCTCTTTTCCAGACTAAACAGACCCTGCTCCCTAAGCCACTCCTTATAGGTCTTATCATCCAGCCCTTTAATCATCCTTGTTGCCCTTCTCTGACACCTCAACATCTTTCTTAAATTGAGGGGTCCAGATCTGGACACAATACTCAAGATGCAGCCTAACCAGTGCCAAGTACAGGGGACAGATAACTTCCTGTCACATGGAAAGGGGTTTTGTTCTATTGTAAAATTTTTCTCCTTTTTACTGGAACAGACAATAGGTTTCCGTTCTTATCTCCCCTTCCCTCCCCTGCAAGGCATATCATCTGGCGAGGGGCTTTCTCTTTTCTACTGGACAAACAATGGAGGATTCTTTTTCTTATCATCCCTTCCTGGCAAGGCATGTGACTGGGGGAGGGGCCTGAGGGCCAGGGCAGGCTGAGTGATGGCCAGTGGCATGTGAAGACATGGCCACAAGGCATGTGAAATGGGAGAGACTCAAGGCTCTATAACTACAGCTGCTGGCCTCACAGAAGGGGGTTCATGGATCTTCTGGAATGAGGAAGCCTTGTTTTTGCCTCTGATCTCTACCGCTGCCATTTTGCCCATGACCACGTGGACCTTTGACACCTTATCCCAGTACAGCCTTTCCCCTGCTGACTGCTGGATCTCCCTGCAGCCCCTTGGACATTTCAGAAAAGGATTGACAGCTGTTACTCCGCTGGTTTGCCTACCCTGAACCCTATTTCCCTGCCCCTGGAATCCTGAGGGTGCCCTGGTCTCCCTCGAACTTAGCCTCCCCTTGTGTTTGATTTCTCACAGCTGTCTACAGTCATCATTGTTCCATTATTATTGATATCGTTATTGCTGTTCGAACATATATACATTCGGGTCTCCTATATCACGGACCCGTGGTCTTAATCGGGTGCTGCAAAGCCCATCTTCCTCATTGATTGGCAACTCATTAATATGCAAATTTGCCCCACACCCTCACATGCCCCCCGGCACTCCAGCACTGTTTTGGTACTACCCTGCTGTGTGTTGATGTTTGTGTCATTTTTTCCCAGTGCCCACTGCCACCCCATGCTGGGAAAAACCTCTTTTCCACTTGGCCAGAAACACTGGTGCAGGGGAGCCGCCTGCACCACTGTCCTGGTGTCTTTCCACATGGATAGACCTGGTCTCTCCATACTTGGAGTAGACGAGTATGTCTCAGAGAGTCATTCAAGAAAGTCTCAGACACCACATCTACCCTGAGAGTGTGTAAACCTTTCATAACTGCACGTAGCCGCTTTGCTCCAAGAGCTCGGAGCAGAGCCACTGCAGTGGCTGGGCTTCCAGGGGAGGGAAGAAGATGGGGGGAGGAGAGGAGTGCCAGGTGCCACTTGGAGCAGACCTGCTGCAGCCACTGCGCTCCCAGGGGAGTGGAATGGCGTGGGCACCACTTGGAGTGGACCCACTGCAGTGGCTGCACTCCCCGGCGATGGGGGGTGGGGTGGGTGCTGGGTGCTGCTTGGAGTGGACCTGCCGCAGCCATGGCACTCCCAGGGGACCAGGATGGGACAGGCGCCATTCTGAGTGGACCCCTCGCAGCGGCTGCTCTCCCAGGGGAGCAGGACAGGGCGGGACAGGTTCTGCTTGGAGCAGACCCACCGCAGCCGCAGAGCTCCCAGCAGAGTAGGATAGGGAGGGCTGGCGTGGGGAGCCCCCACAGCATTCTCGCTCAGAGCGGAGCAGAGTGGGATGGGGGGAGCCCGCTGTAGCCTTCTCGCTCGCAGCAGAGCGGAGGGTGTTGATTTGAATATTCATGACTACCTAATTGAATATTCATGCCTGCCAGGTTGCACATGCACAGTTGTGAAAAGGGGCCTCCTTCATCACTAAAAAATAATGCCGCTAAGATCTGAAGCCACAATATGGGTGGTGCAAAGTGCAAGAGGGCTGACTGTATATATATTTGTTATATTAAACTTTTTTCCTTTCTCCCAGTAAAGTTCTTATTTCTCTCCATATATATTATTCAAGTATTTCTGAATTCAATTCATGCTTCATCTTAATTGACACCAGGACACTTCCCTTGCCCTGCTGGCCACACCATTCTTGATGCAGGCCAGGATG
>WEKX01013965.1:2473-22870 GCA_013390025.1 Pitta sordida | reverse complement strand
GGAAAACACAACTGAAATCTGGACTAACAAGATTCCTAGTGGCACAGATACAGCAGAAAAAGCATGTTTTGGCTCAGCACTGAACATATCTTGGGTAGAATCAGCAGCCCCCTTGCTAAGCTCCTTGTCCTCTGTTAGTACTGATAACCAAGATACAGAGTTTACGGTTAAATGGTATAAACCTCACAAACGTCCCCATCGCTCTAGGCTGTAGCACTCATCATAATAACTCTCAGAGTAAAAGGTTCCTGCTCTTCCTCTCCATGACAGCAGTGAATTGGACGGTTGTCATGAGGTAAAAACAAAAATGAAACCCTGGAAAAGACCCAGAGCTCCTCTTTGTAGAAAAAACAGTTTCTGGTAAGTATGGAGTTATGCTACCACACAACGCATGCATTAACATCAGAGACGAAGAAAGGGGTTTTTTTAATCTGCACATTGGTGACAGCATTAGCAGAAGTTGTTGATAAACACACTGAGTCACAGAATCACAAAGGATCCCAGGATGTGCTTGGCTGCCTTCACCGCCAGGGCACACTGCTGGCTCGTGTTGTTTTATTCACAGCAACACTGTGAAGTGATTCCAAGTGCTCAAACAAAGCTCAGCTACCTGAAGTCTGCTGTCATGAAGGGTATTGTCTGTGGCGTTTCTATCACACAAGCAAAATTAAATACTAGATGGATTTTTCTCTCTGACATTCTCATCTGTAAGTTTTCAAGTTAAAAATTCAGAGAGATAATTATAGGTCATCTAGTTTTTTCAATTTTCTATGATTGCAAGAATAGTTCTTGTCTTAGCTGAAAAGTAAGGAGTATTTGTCTGTTTAATTCCTGTTCATAAAGACATTTGGTAAGTGCTTTCAAATAACTTGAATACCTCACTATTCCTTACTCTTCATTTCCTCTTCCTGTAGTCTACCTGATGTATTCAGATTATTTGATCACTAACAATATTAAAACTATCAAATGCCAAGGTATCATGTAGCAACTCAGAATTGGTTTTTTCCACAGCAGAACAGGAGAGTTTCCCATGTAGTGGTTTTATGAGTGTTGCCTACATAACTTTTCATTTCAGGAGCCAGATTTAAAAGCAAGTATTAATGAAAAATCGTTGCTGTTGCTGAAATACAAACCCACCTAGAAATAATCATAAAGTTGTTTTCCCCACCTGGTCAGACATATATTTCAAACACTGGATATACTAGAGCATTTTGGACAGGCTTCTTGGTTTTATTTTTCTAGGTACAGAGTTTTGGGTCTCAGCACTTCCACTCTGTTTATGCTGTACAGATTATATGTACTCAGGGAAAGTGCTTTTATGTTGTATGTGATGAAGTTCAGCTACTGTCTATAATTTGAGTAACAGCTTTACTAAAAAAAGAAGATCTGTGTTGAGTGAGGCAGGGTTTACATGCCTCAGCTTTAAGAGAATTAATTTTTTTTTCTTTTCTCCTATAGACCCCTAGTATTTGTTTCTTTGGGTTTGTTGGATTTTTTTTTTCCCAGAGAAAACAAGAAGATACATAAACATTGTTTAAACAGCAGTCATTTTCTACTATTTTTCTTTCAAAAAATTGGAATAGGACGGTAAGAGAAAGAGGTGCATATGTCTTGAATTCTCCCCCAGGTTCAGGAATAGGGACAATGGGAGATGTCTCAGCTAGGATCCACCTTCTCTCTCACTAGTTGTGAAAATTAAATATTTCTCTGGGAAAGGAATTTTGAAATCTACAAACCTGCCACTGAAAAGAAAATTGCATTTCTGTAGAATCATGACACTTGAAGATCAATAGCCAAACAAATACGCTGTAAAGCAGAACCTGCTAAGAGGGGTTGTTCTGTTCCTGAGCTGTGGAATGCTAATGTAATTCTATTAAGTTTATTTTGTTAATTGCTCTTCTTGATCTAGACCACTTTCATCGCCAAATCAAGAAAACATCTGTATTTTGACTTTGCTTGTTCCAGAACTAGGCGTGATTTTCACTGATACTGTTATATTATAGAAAATTCACTTGGACTCGATGATCCGTGTGGGTCCCTTCCAGAATATTCTATGATCCTGTGATTCTGTGGTGAGTGTCCCTGCCTCTCATGTGGGAGACCAGGGGTTCAATTCCTGCCAAGGAGGCAGTGGTGCCATTTAAGAGTTGGACTCGATGATCCTTGTGGGTCTCTTCCAACTCAGAACATTCTGTGATTCTATGATTACGGGTAAAGAAAGTTCACCTAAAGTTAGTTCTGTGTGGCTATGTCCTCAGCCTCAGTCTGTACTACACTGAATGCAAATCACATTTTTAGAGGTTGAAACTCCTTCAGGGAGGACACATGTGGAGGTGGGAACGCACAAAATTAATCTCCTGCCAGCTGACCCCTGCCAGCTATAGATTCAGGAGCAGAGCTGGACCTGCTGGGCATTACAAACCTGAATATCACAGCATGCACAAAATCGGAGGGGGAATCTATCAGAGTTCCTCCAGATAGGGTTGCCTGTCTTCTCAAAAATGGTCAGGAGTTGCTCTTTGTACTAACAAAGTATGTATAATTAAGGGCTTTTTTGTGGTAGTGATTTAAGAAAAATCAGTTCAGGACTCAAGAATGCTTGCAAGCTATAGAAAGATTTATTTTTACACTCAAGAACAAGGAAAAAACATTTTTGAGCCAGCAAAGTGTCCCCTTGACCTCCCAAGCACCAAAGGCCCCGACTCAGCTTTGCTGCCTGCTTATGTGCACCTGCTTAGTGCGTATGCATAACACTTAGTGAGTATTCATTCCTCCACCATCATAGATTTACACTTTGCTTTAAGCCTTCAACCTGAGTATTCATTCCTCCACCATCATAGATTTACACTTTGCTTTAAGCCTTCAACCAACCAGCTCTGATGTTTTGCATTCTTTCACTATATGTTTTGACTAAAGCCTTGTTCTCTTTGTAATTATGTGCTGAGACAGGAGAAAATTGTCCTTTAATATTCAGCTTCAAGTTTCAACCCTTCTTTCTAGCCTAACAAAAGCCTTAAAGGCTATTAATTTTATAATTCAAAATTCCCATCTATGTCACTAAAGATCTCTGAATTTATGTATCTCCAAATCAGTAGGGCTGTCAGTCTGCTTTCTGACAGGGTTACTGTAGAAGTGTGAGCACTCACACGCCTTTCTTTTTGTTCACGGGTCTGCCCCTTTGAATTATGTACAATAAAACCCAGTTGGGCTCTGTGTCTGGTGACAGAGTTGAGGGCAGTACAAACTGATGGCCTAAGACAGCAAGATCCATAATTAAAATATGGTCTTGTATAATTTGGAATCAGTTAAGCACTACTGTCTGGACAAAAAGTCCTTTCTCCAGCTTTCACTATCAGGTCAAGAAATCTCTTTTGCACCTTGATAAATATAAAGAAACAAATATTTGGTTGCTTGTTTTTGACTAGCTCTACATAAATAAACTTCAAACTTCTACATAGATGTGCTAGAGTGTGACCCATAGTAATAACTACTAATCTAAAGAACAGCATATCAGAAACAGCATGAATCAGGAATAGAAATATTTTGGGAAAGAAGTGAAAAACCTCATCTGACATGTATGTATGAATGAATGAATGACAAAACCAGAGACAACTACTGACACTTTTGCTCTGCACAAAGTGGACATTACAGAGGTGTAAAGGGGCAGGGAGTAACTACAGACATTGGATGTGATACCATAACTTGGAAAAACATGAACCTCTGCTCTTAACTGACCTAAGTTTGCAGGAACACAGTTTCCTTTGGTACCACATTGCAATGCTAAATGTGATAAAGATAAAGTATGATTTTAACAAGCGTGGAAATATTCCACATGCAGTGGAATCCATTTCAGGCTATTCATTTGTATCTTTCAGTACTGTATACACTGCAAGCTAGGGCTAGGGAATAATTGTGGTGCTTTGTGAGTACTTGTATGGGCACTGAAAATGGTCGTTGCTGAAGGGCTTCCCCCCAACACCACCAAAAATATGATTGAATTTGTGTATTACAAACAATTTGCAGTCATACCAAAATGCTCACTCTAATTTTCCTGTTAGTATTAATCTTTTGATAACCTCATTATTGATAACAAACAGGAAGTTGTTCTGAGTTATTTTATATACCCAGTAACTTGGTTTTTCCTACTCTTAAAAATTTGTAAATAATACAGATATTTTTACATTGGTGACATCCTGGAAAACAAGATGTAAACCCAACAGATTTCTAGTGTATCTGATCTGTTTGGCTACTACCCATGATACTGTCAATTAATTCATGCATTTCCCCTCCAGATTATTATGATAATAATTTGTATCTGTGACATGTACGTATATTTGAGTGTGCTAGATACACCCATTCTAAACAGATCATGTAAAATTGAAAATTAAAAAAAATAATTTTAATCAAAATTTGAAAATTAGCTTTTTATGTTATATATTTTTAGAATATTTTTAAGAGTTGAAAAATAGAAGCACAAGCCTATAAATCTGATAGGTTGTCCAACTTTCAATCTTCACAGTTTCAAAATTAGATGTTCTTTACATATTACTCTGATTTTGGGACTGTACTTGAGATTTGGAAAGGATTTGAAAAACTAAATAAACACTTGTAACATAGGTGAGGCTGCAGTTAAATACTGAGGAACTGCTCACCCCATTTGGTGTGAGGCTGTTCAGCTGACTACTAGTTTTCTTTAGTTGTTAGTTGGGTTTTTTTGGCAAGTCAAGGTTTACCCTTTGGAACTAGAATTACTTTGGGACATAGGATTTGATCTTTGGTAGCACCTTTTTCTTTTCTGCAGCAATATTTGGTTAAGAACTCCCTGAGTCCCCTGTTTAGTGCTTACCACAGCCTGAGCTGAGATGGAAAATACTGGTGATTTAAGACTTTTCCTTGCACCCTTCTAATAGTGGGACGCACTTTTGGAGCACAGCAGTGCAGTTTTATGGCTTTGGTTTCTCCACAGCTGTCTACAGCCTCAAGGAACAATTTTGTCTGTCAATAGCTGAAGCAGCCTATGCAATACTGTGTCATCCGTGCCTCACTGCCAGGCACACGCCTTCCTCTTGAGGCTATGAGGAATGTGGATAGAGCTTGCTTAATCCTCCCATGCCAAGGAAATGCCGTGGTGAAGTGGTGAATCAAACATGCCAAGTCTGGATCAGGCCCAGGAGGCTCGAAGTTGCTGTTAGAATATTGCTCCTCAGTGTCCTCTGCTAGTGCAAGGATGAGCTTGAAAACATGGCCCAGGGAGTGGGAGCGAAGACATGAAAGAACAGGTTGGGACTACTCAGGTGGCAGGAGAGCAGAGCAGCCAGAAGGGCAGAGTAGGCCCATCACTCGTGCCACTGATCTCAGGAAGAAGAGGCACAGTTCTCTGCCATGGAAAATAATTTGAGTGTGTTTTTTCCAGGCATTTCTTGGAACTATCATTTCCTGCAATCTGAGCTCATGCAGGGCTTTCTGTTGTTTGGGTTGTTGAGTTTGTTTTTGGGGTTTTTTTTGGTTGTTTTATGTTTTTGCCGGGGGGCGGGATTAAGCTTTATTGGGGATGAGAGAAAACAAAACCCTTGAAGAGGAGCCTTGGCCTAAGGCATGAAGGTATCAGGCATCAGCTGCCATGGGTGGTTACATTGTCCAAGGTCCACTACATTGTATGTGTTCTGTTACTGGGAGACTTCTCGTGTTCTTTTTGTTTTTCAGCCCCTTCTTACAAATTGTTAAACAAATGATGGCACATCTGGGCTGCAAGTATGAGCTATTTAATGCTGCCATTTAGACAGAATTTCTTTGCCAGTGTTGTGATTTGACCCTGGCTGGATGCCAGAGATTCACCCACAACCTCTCCTGGAGGAATAAAACTGGAAAATAAAACTGGTCACAGGCAAAAGCAAGGCAAACTACAAAGTGAAGAATATAAGGGATTTATTTATCAACTAACAAGATCAGAGCTTGATGTGAGAAGCATCATTTTAAAGGCAACCTTTTCCCCCCACCTCTCTTTCTTTTACAACAGATCTCATACTCCCTTTTTCGACCAGGAGAAAAAGGGTGAACATGGGTAGGAGATAAGCCAGGTAAGCTGGTATTTCTGACCAGATCCAGGGTANACAGAGGCAATCCTATCTCTGCAACCTTGAATCACTGGCAGTGACTGAGGCCCAGGCAAGAGCTGAGCTGTTAACCCCCTCGCTGCCAGAGGAGAAAAATACCTAATCCAGGACAGCCAGTTTCTGACATTTATGAGACTAGCTAAACTTCAGTCTTTCCTGAGCAGAGGATTCCATGTTCAAGTCCAAATGGTTACATCAACAGTGAGGTGATTTCAATACAATAACTAAATTTGGCTTACTTTATCATTCAGTTAAAGGTTTCAATACTGAATTAACAGAAAGAAAATAAAAATTGGACTTACCAGTGTAAACTGGTGCAATTACTTACTCGTGTAGCTATGACCTAACTTATTCTTGGCAGTAGGTTAAATATGGCAGGGATGTAGGAAAAAGTCTTTGGCTCATGCAGATTGGTTTGATCACTCTTCCTGACTGTACTACTTATGAAAGGTGGCTGAACTTAATGAATGGATTAAGGCATGATGATAATCATGTCATTAGCACTTCAGAAACATGTATTTCTGCTGAAGAAGTTGATGCTGACCATGGAACAATGTGCAAATCTAATTTCTGTGTGTTGACAGCAGGCTGATTAATTTGAAACCATGTATTTGTTGAGTGCAAAAGTTAAGGAGCAGCACAAAAAGTAAAGGAGCCACAGGTAAGTCCCAGACTGTAGGGGTAGTGTACTTGTCTTCTCTGGAGAGGGATAGGCCTCTGGTCAGAGCTGCTTCTAGTAAAAAAAAGGTTAATTCACTGGCTTCTGAGGGCAAGTAAGTCAGTCATGTAAGGTAAATAGCAGGGAAAAGGAAGAAGGGCTTATTTTCCCACTCAGGAGCCACAGAACAGTACTAGCAATTTGTGCACTTATGCTAGGAACAGGAATATACACAGTATGTCACACTGCGATGAGTGAGCTCTCTCTAAGTAGTAATGACCACATTGTCTTGGAAAGTTAAAGACAATCCAAAAAGGCCACCTCATTATGGCCAGAAAAAATGCTACAGAAAGACACAAAACATAGAATGAAAGAAAAGGGAAACAGTCAATCTTACACAGGCATACAGAAGAATGCAACAGTACCAAACCTGGCATATACACGCACACACAAAAGAAGTGTGGAGTAATAGAAATACCTGAACCAAAGAAACCAAAGGAAATCATGGGTTTACACTGAGAGATCACTTCCGTCATTGCAAACCACAGTATATCCCTGCTGCATTGTGACCACTCCTTTACAAACCCGCAGATTTGCAAGGAAAATTTCTCTCAATTTTGCTTCAGCCACTTGCAAGGCTCCCTGGCTGACACATGTGCAGCGCCTCTGCTCCGCTGAGGGGTGGCACTGGTGCTCCCTGTGGGGTGGAACTTGCTGGGAGGGTGCGCGGTTTCTCCATCTCGCCATGGCATTTAGGGCCCTGTGGCACCGTGTCCCTGTCCCTGTCTCAGGAAACTGCCCCACGGAAGTGAGGCAAACAAGGTGGGGCAAGTGCTGTGTGCTGGGAGGGGGCAGCTGTCGCTGTGCCAGGAGGAGGCTTCTGTTCCCCTGCCCTCTGGGACTGTACGGGCAGTGCTGCCTCTCCTGGGACTGGTAGATGTTAAAGGGAAAGAAACTCCGACACTGATGCCCCTCCCCACCATAAGCATCATGGAGTGTCGCAGTGTTGCAAAGTTAAGGTTAAGGTTTCCCAGGCTCCAAGAATGCCGAGCAGAGCTTGGGGACACCCCTTCCCCGCCATGGAGGCAGGGCGACCATGTGCGGTGGCAGCAACCTAGTGGCAGCTGCAGAAGCAGCTGGGACAGTGCTGACCCTGTGGCTGCGCCGTGCTGGCAGCCCTGGTGGGCTGGCACAGTCGGACAGGGCCAACACGGTGCACCAGGACACCGTAGGCATGAGCGCCGGGGCCAGGGGGGGAACAGCGGTGCAAGGTTTGGGTTGCGAGCACGTGCAGTCGCAGCAGCGCGGAGAAGCCCAGGGATTCTCAGGGGGGTCTCCAGTGTCAGAAGGCACTCAGAAAGGGTTCCCATTGTTTCACTGTGCTGAGAGAGCCCGAGGGGAGAAGCGGAAAAGTGTCCGCAGTGCTCTGGAGTGCTGGGGGATGGAGCAATGGGTTTGCATGCATATTAATGACCTGCACGTGTTTGTGAATTTGACGTTCTGTGAGAGCCCTGGCATGACCCTTTCCTTGCAAATGAGGGGCTATAACTGCATTTACTTCTCATTATCAGAGACTTGCCAGTGCCTGACCACCATTTTAAGCTCCATTTGGTCTTGGTAAACATAAACTCAGCATCTGTAGAGGTGGTGGCTGTTTATGATTTGTTTCCCAGAGGCTGCATGGTGTTGAAGTCCTGTCTTATGTAAAACTAGCCATTTTAGAGAGAAAAAGCTTGCCATGTCTGTCACTAAACTGTGTCCCCAGGGGCAATGTCTGCATAGTTTGGACACTTCCAGGGGTGGTGATTCCATGGGCAGCACCTTCCAATGCCTGACAATCCTTTCAAAGAAATTGCCTGCAATATTCAATCTAAACCTCCCCTGGAACAGCTTGAAGATGTTTCCTGTTGACCTGTCCCCTGCTGCCTGGAAGCAGAGTCTGAACCCACCTGGCTGCACCCTCCTATCAGGGATTGGGAGAGAGTGAGATGGCCCTCATTGAGGCTCCTTTTCTCCAGACTGGCACAATGGATTTCTAATCAGAAACCCTGTTCAACATCGTGGTGAGATAGACTATTATACAGATGTGAGGAAGAGAGTGAAGAGACATATGGATGGGAGGGAAATACTGACTGATTGACTTCAGGTGAAATTCCCTGGAGCTTCAGAGAGCTGCTGTGAAATGGCGAGGGATTGAGAAGGTATACACTAGAGGGTACGAGAGTAACAGAGCTCCTCTCCACTGCAGGAATGGGCCCTGGCTCACTAAAATGTCTGACTCACAGCCTTGTTGTTTTCAAGCTGGGGCAAGTCCAGGTGTTTCTGGTTCTCAGCAGAGCAGCTTTAGTCCTGGCAGGACTGTCAGAGGGGGGAAAAGGGCGGCATGGGCAGATATCCGACTGTAAACTGAAATTTCTGGTGTTCTGGGATACTATAGTGGGGAAAATACCCTCTTCAATGACTTTTCTGTAAATCTGTTCAGATTTGTGGACTTTGCATCAAGGCTGATGTTAGACTGTAACTCCATGATGTGAGTCTCCTGCTTGTGGGACAGGTCAGTTGCCAGGACCTGCAAGTCTTCCAGAGGGGCTGTGAGGCAGACTTCAAGAGAAATGACAGTTCCAAATTTGCTGCGGCCTAAGGGTGATAAAGTCCGAGAAAATGATTCTGTGTATTAGAGACTGGTTAGGATCTATCATTTGGAAGAAAAATGCTATTGGACCTTGAGGTCTGTCAGGGTTTGCATGAGGTTAGGGAGCTGTGGACATGGACTGTGAAGGAACATGCCCAACTGAGTGTGTGAATCCTGTGGGACTGTTACTCTAGGTAGAACTAGACTTCACCCAGCTGGAGACAAAAAATAGCATCCTATACACTGTATATATAGGGTACACACACATATTTATACACCCCCCAAAATGTATACATGTACATCTCTGTACAGATGCTGCAGTGTGCTGCATTTTATGTATACATCCATGTGCACATACATTTATTGTGTGGATGTACATACACACAGACCAAGGTCATGCAGTCAAGATTGTAACCTGTTTCTAAAAAGTCATACAAAGGGTCTGCTGTGCTTTATCTACAGCAAGAGCTGATATACTGATTGCCTGACCCATGTTTGGCTGTCCTCTTGACTAATCACTTCAGGGTTTTTTGCCTCCTACTTGTATGTGCTTCACACTTAATTTACAAGTGGCCAAAAGCCAGTTCCTGTGAGAACTCAGTCCCTTTGCAGACGTTCTCAATTATTTATGCCTGTCTTCAACAGTGGGTCTATTGTTCTTCTGCCTTATTTGCAATGAGTCCTTGTTTCCTCTGTGTGAGGAATATTCTCTGTTATACAGGGATACTCCAGTTTTTGCAATAGCTGGTCTCAAATTACCAAAATCTAGACAGTTTTTGTAGGTGATGATTTAAAGAGGTCTTATTTGGAGTACATAACTATGACACAGTGGGCTGAGTAATAACCTTTACAGGAAAGAATGTACATGGGAGAAAAGAGTGACTGATTCCCCCTTAAGTTGCAAATATTTGCTAACCAGATTATGCAAAGTAAATTATCCTTAAAGTGAAGACTGGTGCAAATCCCAGCTGTTTTAGGGGTAGAAATGATAATGATATTCTCCTCTTTCACCTGTCTGCAGTCTCTGTTCTTACTTATCCTCATAAAGTTCTTCACAAGGGACTAGGACTGCACCTTTTAAAATTGTTTTTAATTAATATTTTGCCTTTCTTTTGGCTTGAAAATTTCCACTTTTGTTCAGCACAAGGCTATTCTATCAATATCTACTAGAAGACAAGCTCGTTATTGACCACATGTGGTGCATCTGCTATGAGTTGTTCTCAGAAGTATCTGCTGAGGGTTTTGCTTGATAGTGTTCAACGTTGATTCTTATCCTCATCTCTGCTCCAGTTAAATGTAGAATATTCCTTTTAGCTGGTGTATTACAAATTCTCTTATTTCTTTCTTCTCTTCAAATAGTTTTTCTATTCTGACTCCTGTTCAAGCTTGTCTCGTTGCTTGTCCTTAGATAACTTTCTTCAAGCTGCTTTTTAGCTTTTTTTATAAATACTGTAAATTGTCCTCTTTGTGTTTAGAACACTTATAGAACTTTTCTACTCTGCTGACATCAAGTCCGTATGTACCTAAACAATCTTTCCTTCTCCTAGGGAGAAAGAATTTTAATAGGACTTTTCTTTTTCACAAGGCATTAAAAAAATATCACATGTATGTTCTACCAGACAGTGTTGAAAGTTGCCTTTCAAAGAAAGTGACCTAAAGAGAGCTTTAGGCAGGAAATAGTGATACCAATGGCAGAAGGTACAACAGGATGATATCAATGAGCACAAATAGTATTTTAGATCAAAATTTATCTTTCCCTCCACATACTTAATTTTATTTAATGAACTACTAGTAGTAGCTTTCTAACCATCTTTTCTAACCAGGTAATCTCCTGCTTGATGAATTCTGCATGTTAGTCAAGGGAGTATGCTGTCCATGGGTCCCTGACGGGGTATAACTTCTGTCATTAAATCTCTACGTAAAATTTATGAGGCAATCGTTTCCCTTCAGTTTTTAATACATAAGGAACTGTGGCTGTTCAGCCTGGAGAAGAGGAGGCTCACAGGTGACCTCACTGCAGTTGTAGTTTACAACTACATGGAGGGAGGTTGCAGTCAGGTGGGTGTGAATCTCTTCTCAGGTCGCCAGCACCAGAACAAGAGGGCATGGCCTTAAGATACGCCAGGGGAGGTTTAGAATGGATGTTAGGAAGAGGTTTTTCACAGAGAGAGTGATCTCTTGTTGGAATGGTCTGCCCAGGGAGGTGGTGGAGTCACCATCCCTGGAGGTGTTTAAGAAAAGACTCAATGAGTAGCTCAGTGACATGGCCTAGATGTTGGGAGGCTTGGATAGATGGAGCGTGGTGGCCATGGTTCCACGCTTGTGCATCTGATCCCTGGGTGGGCATTCGCTTGGGAGTTGGACTAGATGATCCTCTGGGCCCCTTCCAACTCAGAATAACCTGTGAACCTGTGAAGTAAGCCTTATATAGCTGAAGCTGAAGGGGAAAATTATTATTTTGTCCACAGTCATCAAGAACAGGCAGATTTTTTGGCACATAGGCTTAATAATAGTTCTTTTTGGGATGGTCTCTTGCAGCGTTTGAAAGCAGTAAAGTTGTTTTGATCTTAACGTGGCTAACTCACCTTACAGAGTTCCTGTTTATTAGTTTTGCCATACAGGTGGGCAAAACTATTGCATGTGGATGTGAATATATGTGTGTTAAGTAAATATTAACCTTCCTCTATGCCAAACCGTAAAACTAAAATGGAAAGTCAAAAGGACCTTATGGTAATGAAGCAGTCATTAATCATGTTAGAATGCTTGTCCAAGAATTTGACTAATTATTTCTCAAATATAGTATATGAATAGATAAATACTTAAAAATCTCTGCTCTAGAAATAATAAGTAACATTTTTTAAATTAGGGGGTTCTATTTATACAAGCCAGTCTAACAGGATGAATGATTTTATAAGCCTTTCAGTTTTTTGCTTTCTAAAGGCAGCTGTGCTTGATTGCAATATTATTGCTTCTAGGATCTTTGCCTAATAAAATTAGCAATAAGTTTAGTTGGTTTGCTTAACCTTCATGGAGGTTGGTTCACTCACTGCACATCTATAGGTCTATAATGTGTTAGTGCTTTACAAAAATAGGTTTATAATTTCCATAAATGTACTTGTCAGTGAAGTGGAAGAGCAATGAATTTCTAGCGGTGTATCTGAATAGTATATTTAGGTATTATTCAGCAATGAAAATTGTTGTACTGTATCTGCTCTCAGTTGCTTAGCTGTTTTAGTATTCTTACTTGAAATCTGTTCTTACATAAAATCTAAACCGCTAGTAAAATTATTGTGTCAAAATCGTTTTCAAAGGTTAAAAATGCACTAATATTAATGCTGTAAAAGTGCATGGTAAATGCCTGCCCACAGCAAAGAAATTATGAACTTGCCATTGTAGACTGAGTTGTTTTGCTGCTGTCATTGGTAGTGTTTTAGTACTCAGAATCTGGTTGTAAAAGCTTTGTAACCGGATGACATAGTTACAAGAAGAGTAAGGTTCTGTTGGTTTTGTTCTTATTAAGTGAAACAGCAAGTTTCTTATTTTTTATCAGTAGATTTCAGTAGTTTTACTGCTATAGTTTCTTTCTAGTCATTTAGGAAGCTCAGCTATGATAGCAAGCAATTAAACAGCTGTGATGGTTTCCTTATAATGTGGATGAAAGCGCTGATCCTTTTTAACTAAGATTGTAGATTTGCTACAACTGCAGTAAAAAGAAGCCTACATTCAAAGGACTTTGACATCCTAATGTTTTAGACACGTCAGGAAGGCAACCTAACTGAAAGAATTTCTGATCCAGACACTAACTATTCCTAAAATGATATAAGTAGCTGAGGTTTCATATATCTTCTGTTATATAAATCTCTGTTTTAAAATTAACTTCAGTCTGGTTGTCTTGAAGCTGGAGGGAGAAGCCGTTAATTAGGGAGAGCAATATAACAGAGTTGAACAATGTATAAGTTGATGAAACATTAATTCATTGAAAGGCAAACAAAACCCCTGAGAAGACAACCAAAAGGGATGGGAAAGGGTGGGAAACAAGACAATGTTGTATTCTTATAATTTGCTATGAAGACATGGAAAAATACCATGCCCAGCACATGTATTCACCAGAAATCTCTTTAGACAGACACACAGGGGACAAAAAGTATTTTATTGAGCTAAAATGTTGCTTAATCACCATTTCATAACCAGAGTTGCTCCTTGCCATTTGCAGAGTGATTAAGCTGTGGCTGCACACAACTGACTACTGTAGAAGTCTAAAATAAGAAATTATATTCTAGAGTTACATTACCTGTCGCCCTCAGTTATTAAAGTACTTTAAATTTTTAACATAATTTAAAATAGGGCTTAGAATCTTGCAAAGAATTTTCCACAGAAACAGAAGGTTGTAGAACAAGAAGGTGCGAATTAGTGTATCACATTTAACATCACATTAGCTTGAGTTCTTATCTATGTGGCCAACCAGCAATTCAAGAAGACTAATCTAGGTATTTAAATCAGACATCATTTACTGCCTTTTCCACCTGTTGAAGGGAAGAATCTGAAAGAATAAAACCAAATAACCAACAAAACAGAAAATGCTGATGGGCAATAGGAGAGCTATGATTTGGAATTCCTGAGGTGCAAGTAAAAAGAAATAAGGGCCTGTTACCATGTAACAACAAATTACAATGGCTTTTAAGGGTTTAAAATGCTAAGCGATTTTTGAACCTGAGTTTGGACTAACTTTTGGTCTACTTGATCTGAGTAAATTATGAAATAAAACCCAGCTGAAGCCTTCAAACTCTTCACTGAAAATATAGGCAATTGTGCTGGGAAAGAGTGTCTTAGAAAACAATGAGTTCACTCAGGACAGAAATCCTATCAACCTTCGGGTTTTTTCTAGGTTCTTAGAGAAAATTTGCATTCTTCCTTTGAATCATAGGACAAGAGAAGCAAGAAAATCAAGGCTTTGGATCAGACTTACAGCTGTTGTGAGTCAAGCTTAACAGTTTCTAAAACCTTCCCATACTTAAGGGATACTTAAGATACTTAAGGGATACTNTTTTCACAGAGAGAGTAATTGCATATTGGAATGGACTGCCCAGGCAGGTGGTGGAGTCGCCGTCCCTGGAGGTGTTTAAGAGAAGACTGGATGAGGAGCTTAGTGACATGGTCTAGCTGGGGGGTGTAGGGCTGGATGATCCTGGGTCCCTTCTGGCTCGGAGTGGCCGGCTAGACTGTGAGGGAACTAGACTGTGTTACCACTCTGGGATGTGCTTTCGGTCTCTGTACGGGTGCTAGGTGTTAGATGGTGAGTTGGACTAGATGATCCTTGTGGGTCCCTTCCAACTCATAATATTCTGTGATTCTGTGATTCTGGGATACTGAAATGTTGTTTGCATTATGGCTTCCAGGAAGAACTCAGGCTGAGTTTCTCTGTCCTCCCTCTCCCTTTTAAATAATTCAGAAATGACATACGGGCTCAGAAAGGTGCTTTGGTTGACCCAACTGAAAGATTGCATTTCTGGTTCTTCAGCAGGGGAGGAAGGTTAAAATTCCCAACATGCCCTGGCCTCACTCACTGTGATCACATTTCTGAGTTTACATGCTGTGGCTGCTAAACAGATTTTTTGCAAAACCTGTTCACCCCTATCCTAAAAAGTTGATGAAGGTCAGAATTTCAGAAACATCATTAGAATACAACACAACAGCATATTGCCATATGTTTTTAGGTGGGCTCAGTTCTTGTGACTACCAACAATATTGAAAACCTGAACTAATTCCCAGAGCTTTTACTCTCTAAGGTGGGAAAAAACAGTAGTACCCAATACACATTTAGTCTGTGATGATTCTTTGCCACTTCTTATAAGGAAAATCTGACTGTTGGAGAGTATGTGCCTAGGAGAGATCTCCAATCTGATGCTTTAGCAACTATTCATGGTTTTGCTTCCTTTGAATTAAGGTTTTTTTAAAGAAACATACCTTTGAAACCACCTAGTTTCTCACTGCATTATAAGTAGCAGCTGAAATCAATTAGTTCTTTCTCACTTATCGTACCTGTAACAGTGAAAATTGAGTGCAAGTCAATACATGGAATATTTAATTGTGGAAATATAATTAATTCATCAGGAAAAACCCTATGGGTTTACAGCCTTGAGCAACACATGAGAAAGAAAATTTTGGAAGATAAAAGTTGGATGAGTAAAGCCATTTTTCTTGAGATAGAAGAGAGGTAATAATTTCTTTTGTGTTCTGGACTTAAAACTACGGAGGTTCAGAATGGATTCTGTGACAGGTCTGCTGTGTTTAATTTTCAGGGTGGAAACCCTTTTTACAGAAACTGGGCACATTCTGACCATGATGTTTCCCACTGGTATCCAGTCCCAATCCTTTCAACACCTTTTTCTGGTTTTGAAATATTTAAAAGTACAGCCACCAAAGAAGGCAGTGAAACTATTTGCTCACTTCTGTCATATTTGTACTCTTTAAATGGTTTTTTAATTTTCCTGTGTCAGTTTAGATCTGAGATGTCAAGATAAAATTTGCATGTATCTTAAGCTGTTGGATATAACTTGAACATACATGTAAGCAGAGTCTGAAAGTTTTCATTCTCTCAACTGTCCATGAAATCACAGAATCACAGAATATGCACACAAATACTCTGTGTTTAGTCAGAGCAAGTTAAACAGTCCAGTTCTTAAAGTATTGCTGTACCTTTGCAACATTGTTCACTGTAGTGATTCAAACACTGCAACTCTTGTAAATAAATATGTTTGTAAGCTGTAACATACTAGGGTTAACAGAAACTTCAGAAATGCTAAAGAGGCTTGATGGATGTTCTAGGCTCTAAAAGCCATTTATAATTACAAGATTGGGCTCAGAGTTGACATGCTTGTCCTGTGTGACCCAGAGATGGTGCCAGCATATCACAGATAACCATCATGCATCAGAACTGTCATTGTTAGCTGTTGTCAGGTGGCTTTAATTCCATCTCCTTGATAAGTGAAAGGGCTTGCTATACTGATGGCTTTCTCTTAATAGAAATTGCTTAAAGGACTGTCAGTACTCATAGATATTGCTCTGGGCATTTGGTGCCTATTTTGGAACAGGTATAACCAGCATGACATGACAGACCTCTAAGATGTTTGTAGAAGGACATTTCTGAAGAAAAATTTCATTTCCCTCCCATGTTGTGGAAGGAAAGTTTTACTGTACCTGCACTCCTTGTGGCTGAAACCCACAGACGGGTTTGGAACAAGAGTGTGCAGCATAAAAGGTGCCAAAGGAAATAAGGGTGGATATTTAAAGCTCTGACATCTGCACCTGCTGGTATCCTTTGAAAATAAGATCAATCTTCTCACCAAAAAAGCCACAAAGACTGGGTTCTACCCTGGTGTAGTGATGAAAAATTTCATCACGGCATTATTTTGCTGGATTCATAAAATAATTTTCAGAAACATATGCTTTCTTACTGCTGTGTGTTATTTGACTTCAAACCTATGAATTTGTCAGCCTGTCTGTTTTTTAAATGTCAGAAAGTGCTTCATCAAATAGTGTTTTAATACGTTGTCACTTCAGATTCTTGACAGAAAATATGAAAGTGTGGGAAGGCAGTTTATTATCTTACAATTCGCCTTTGTTTGGCAATGTCAGTGATCCACCACAGAGTATTTGTTTTGAAACCTGAGGGTTTTGCAAAGTGAAATAAATCCAAAAAGTCTGGATACTCAGCACTTCTCTGGGGTGCCATATCTTATCTGATTTTCCAACAAACTGTACTTCTACCTATGACTTATGCAATACAGAAATCAGTTCAATTTTCTGGGAATTTGGAAGATCGGGATCCCATATGTAGAATTTTAAATCAAACAGCTCCAGAATTATAAATATCTACATATCTTTGCAAATGCAAGATTTAAATTTACAGCCTGTGGTCCAATCTAAATGTACAGGAAGACATTCCTTTCTAAATTTGAGTTCCATATAGTCACTGTTTTGTGCAAAGTGGAAGATGAACTTAATCCTCTTAGGAGTTATTTGTGACCCACTTTATATAGGGATGGTATCTAGGTCAGCAGAACAGCAGTTTATCCCTTTCCTAAAGCTACTATTGTAGCCAATAACATTTTTTTCTCTCAAAAGCAACTGATTTTTTTCTTTTCTCGTAGGGTAAATTGCTTGCTTGAAATTTATCTCAGAAATTTATGAGTCAGCAATCTGAAAGATAGGTAAGATTTTGGGCTACAGTTTTCTTAGACTGCAGCCATATAATTCTAAAAAAAATGTGTTGAGGGAACAGAGATTTGAATTACTTATGAATTATAAGAAAAGTGTTTTTGAAGCAAAAAATTTCAAAAATAAACTCCAATCCTACGTTAACTTAACACAGATCTGTATTATTATTTTTAAGGAGGTAATATATAAATCTATAAATTATATAAATCCACTTTAGTACAGTGGTGAGTGTCCCTGCCTGCCATGCAGGAGACCAGGGTTCGATTCCCACCAGGTAGGCAGTGGCATGATTTAAAAGTTGGACTCGATGATCCTTGTGGGTATCTTGCTTTTTCATTCTGTTTTGAGAATTCACATGCTGCAGACCAGTGACTGAATCAAATGGAAGGACACGTGCCTCTAATCAGGCCGAAAGGCTGCACTCATTAAGAATTCAGTTCTAAGCATACTCTGAGTGCATTCACCAGCTTTACCAGCTACAGGTCAGTGTGGGTTGAGTCATGACATTTATTCTCATTGCTATGAAAGCTCAAAACATTTCCGTTTTCCTCCATAAATGTTGATGCTCTCTCAGTATCTTCTATGGGCAAACGATCGCTTCTGGCACACTATTCCCATGGGCTAAAGCTTAAATAAATCATGAAAATTTGTCAATTGGCGTCATCCTTACTCTCAGGGTGCCTGTTCGGAGCTGTGTTTCTGGCTTACCGTACCTTTTCTCCCAATATTTTTTTCTGCAGGATGTGACTGACAGAGTATTACACCTCTTGTTTCGGCTCATTTTTCTGATTCAGTTTCACTAAGTTGATTTTTATTACCTAGCTAGGATAAAAATGTCTTTTCAGTTGGCCCAGCTGTTATCTTGTCCTTAGCAATGCATGAGAGATGGAGAGGAGCTGAGACATCTGCTGAGTTGAAAGCTATAACCTGGACTGACTCCCTCCTGCATGTGAACAGATGGGAAGTCATTTCTGTCCCGACTCATGGAGCAAAGACTCAATAAAATTACCTAATATTATTGAGTTTCTTTTAAAATCATGACATTTTAAAATAATAAACTTTAACAATCATTATCTGCTAAAATAATAATTCTTTTAAAATCATAGTCACAGCATAATTGTTCAGTTTGTGCACAATTTGCAATGAGTGTAAGAATCATATTATTCTGACAGAAACAAAGCAGACTGTTCACCTTCAGGAACCACTTTCACTGGGAGAACACGCAGTTGAAATGGAAATAAATTACAATTTTTTTGTGTAGGAAATACAGGGGGTGTCTGAGAATTGGAAGACAGTTTTCTTGCTAAACACTGTATTTATTAAGAGCCTGAACTCTGCTGTTTGGCTGTGTAACTGTTTGGAGACAGGAAACTATGCTAAGATTCTAAAATAACAATGGTGTTTGAAGCAGAGGTGGCTTGTCCACCAGAAACATCTGGCAGCAGCAGCATGTGACAGCTGTAGGAGCTGTGATTCCAGTGTGGACAGGCTGTTTCACATATTCTAAAATAGCATTCCAATAAAATAGATATTTTTAATCAGTCTTTTCACTTGTGGTTGTGATGGTGCAAAAGACCATTGATTCCATTCTACAAAGTATCTTATTTTTTGTAGAAACAGGCTATGAGATCGCTCAGCCACCTGAGGGCCTCATGCAAGCCCATCAAATAGGGTACAATATTTATCATTTTCTTCACAGGGAGAAGGCTTCTGTGGCTGTAACTGTTTTATTATGTGACATAACAGCTTTATTATCAAAGTGGATGTGAAGAAAATACAACGCTTCAAAACCTGACATTACATATGTGTCAGCTGTCACTTTTCTTTTACAGAAGACAAGAAAAACTGAATGAAAGAATTTCCATGAGAAGATTCCAATTAATGGATTTGATAAATGAATTTCAGTTGAGAAAGGAAATAACTTTCATAGTGTTAGCAAGATATTGAAAGAAAACCAAATAGATCTTGCAAATTATAGAGAAAATAATTTCAAGGCTAAAAAACCCCAAGCAACTAACCAAAATTCAACTTTTCTGGATTAGTCATTTCCACTTCTGTTTTATTTTTCAGAGGACCATTTCTGAGAACCATTTACCACCCAACAGATGCTGCTTTCAGTTTTTGTCTATGTAAATGGATTCCAAGTCCCTGAAATTTGGGTCAGCAGAGGCAGAGTTATACTGTGCTCCCAATCCTTTGCTGAATAGGCAGAATCTTTGTTTTTTATTATTTTCTTGAGCTGTTTGTACCACTATAAAATCAAGAAATGATAGCACAGTAGAAAAATAACTTTTGAAGTTGAAGAATCTTCATTTACGTTACAGATTTTGGGAAAAACAGGAATGTAACCATTTTACACATAGATTTATTTCTATTGCTTTTCCTGTATTGTTACTAATGCCCACCAGAATTAACGTTCAGCATAATTTTTTTTTTTTTAAATACAGACACTCTCCGCTTTTCCCCTGTTCACCCCTCTGCATATTCAATACTTCACTGTTCATTTTTCAGTGAAAAGTGGGAGTGTTCGCATGCACAGAAAATCACAGAATCACAGAATATTATGAGTTGGAAGGGACCCACAAGGATCATCTAGTCCAACTCACCATCTAACACCCGTACAGAGACCGAGAGCACATCCCAGAGCATAACACCAACCTAGATCCCTCACAGTCTAGCAGGCCACTCCGAGCCGGAAGGGGCCCAGGGTCATCCAGCCCTACACCCCCCAGCTAGACCATGTCACTAAGCTCCTCGTCCAGTCTTCTCTTAAACAC
>WEKX01013963.1:283132-295516 GCA_013390025.1 Pitta sordida | reverse complement strand
TTTTTTTTTTCCCTAAAGACAAGGAAAAGACAAGGAAAGGACAATGAAAGATATCTTAAAATTAGGTAACATGATGAGGACAGGATAAATAGTATTATTAAATGAATAAAACAGCAGTGGACTGAATACATGTTATGAGGAACATTATGTTGACACATATTCTGGTCACCTTTCCCTTCTCACCAGTGCTAGGAACAGGCACAGCTGTGAACCTTCTGCATCCCCATGTGTGAATGAAATTTAAAAAAAAAATATCTATAGTTGCACAAGTGACCACTGAACTCCTTGTTTTGGTTGACATTAATCACAACAAAATGTTAACATGCATCAGCTTCTCTTCAACATTACAGAATCACAGAATCACAGAATACTAAGAGTTGGAAGGGACCCACAAGGATCATCTAGTCCAACTCACCAGCTAACGCCCGTACAAAGACCAAACGCACACCCCAGAGTGGTGAACATAAACCTAGATCCCTCACAGGCGCACAGGCCACTCCGATAGCACTTGTGAGATCCTGGTCCTAAGCTTTAGAGCTCTGTTAGATATGATGGACCCAAGGCAAGGAGCACTGCTTTTTCTTTCACCACAGGTTCCAGCACCAGCTCCTGTCCTTTGCAAACCTGAACTCCCAATGGACAAAACGGAGTTAAAACAGCCATAGGACTGTCAAGGCCTTGAATGCATCACCAGGCAATGTCATCTCGCAGAGATTTCACTGGCTGTGCTCAAGGCCCACTCTGATACACCATGGCTTGGTGATCTGAACCATCCTGATGTGAGACCTGTTCCTCTTCCCTGTCCATGGTCTTGCCAGACTGCCGCACTACCCGGTGAGGCCGCTGGCCCTGCTGCATTGCTGGAACCCAGAGCTCCCAGATCACCTGCCCTTGCAGGGCATGCAGTCCTTGCTTCTCCCTGATTGGCACAGATATACACAGTCACCTTCCAGAAGGCTTCAAGTCTGGGAATACAGCCAATGCTAAAACCAAGGATAAGATGTATTCTCCCCTGTAGACACTTAAATGCACTTGCGTTCACCCCCCAGAAATAGCCCATGGGTAAAAGTAATCGAGGTAAGGAACAGTAAGGAACAGTATTGTAAAGCTATGGTCGGATAAATGTGAGAGATTACATCTTTTATAGAGCATTGATCCACCTACAAATCTAGAAACTGACAGTCTGTAGGTGAGATAGGTCCATTTGCCTTGGAGTGTACTTGGCCCTGTTACCAGACTGAGAGAAATCAGTTAATTCTCTCTTTGTAGTCTGGGCTACTGCAAACTCTTGTTCTGTGGCATTTTCTGCAGAGACCCTGAAGATTGATGGAGTGGTGGAGTCTGAGGCTGTGTTGATTCTGCAGCTGGAGGAAGCCTGTCTGCCTGCCTTGTAGTTATTCTTCTTCTATTAAGCAAGCGGTTCTAGCACCCAGGCTAGCCAGCTTGGCAACTTCCAAGGCCACAAGGTTAAAAATTCTTCAAAACATAAGAAAACATCAGCTCTTTCTATTTTGAAACCTCTCATTTGAAAGAAATAGGTCTTTGCGTTTGTCTGGCTACCCTTTACAAACAGTATGAACTTGTAATTAATCAAGAGAGAGGAAATGTCACCTGAAACTTACTGAGGAATATAAGATCAGCACTAATACAAATCAATACAGGTTACTTGCCTGATTCATAATGTATGTGTCAGGTTGCAATTCGCCTGGCTGAAGGCAGCCTGCCTAATACATTTATCTAGTACTTGAATCAGTGCCCAGCTCTGCAGTATTTAAGATTTTAATTTAAAAGTAATACATAGTGAGTTTTGAGGCTTGTTGAGAGATCTCACACTGGCATTGAAAGGTACACAAGTGTTTAGGTATGTTTGGATACATGCACTAGGAAAAGTCCTAGTGGTGATGGTGAATGAGCAGCACTATTTCCAGCTCAGGGTCCATCACATTCAGCAGGGACAGTTTCCTGAAGGGTATCATCATTTATATGCTGGTGCATCACTTGTACTGTACCCAGTGAGCCTCAGACACTAGGACTGTCCTGCATCTCTCATGAATCCCCTTTACATTCTCTGCAAATATACCTGGCAAATGTTTTTTTTCTTCTTTTTTTTTTCTTTTCCTTTATTTTTCTTTTCTTTTTAAAAATTGTTATTATTTATAACTGAAATATTGGTTGGTTTGGAATAAAATACATTAAGACAGATTTAAGACCTTCGTCCTGCATTTTGACTAATTCATACACCAATGCTACACAGAAATTACACAGTTGGATAAGTATTTTGCCAGAATCTCTCAGCAGCTTTGAAAAGGACTAGTACTATGTGCAGTGCAGTGCAAATGCTGATTTAAGCAAACCAAACCAAAGCTATTTTAATCGTATTGTGAGAAAATCTTGCATAAGTGTAGAATATTTACTTTACAGTCCAGAATCTATGGCACTAAATCAAAGTATAAGTCTTTATTATTTGATTTAAGACATTTGGCAGGCATGATCTGGATAGTAAACATATTTTCTCATTTCTCTGTCTTTATACTTATGCTGTTGTTTTAATACAGCATTCATACTGTAAAATCTATCAGAGAATATTAATAAATGCGCACACAAAGTGAAAAGAAAGGTTTTGTGGGTTTTATTGCATTAAAAATAGTAGTATTTTATTGCAGCAGAATAAGTAATTATTGCAAACGTTATAACTCCTGCATATTTTGAGTTTACATATTGCACTGTTAAAGCAGTGAAAACTTACATAACTTCAGAAGTACATCAAAGGGACAACATAAACTTGCCCCTTTATGGAGGAGACAACAAAAAGCCCTTTATGTATTGTCACTTGCTGGAACACTTGGGAGCATTAACAAAACAGAACCCATACTTTATTCCGTTTGACAAAGCAGCAGAGGAAATACGTATTCATTTCCTTTGCCATTATCAAAGGCTATAATTTTTCTGCCTATTAGAGAAAAACTGTTTGATTTAAAAGCAAATGAAAAACCTGTTGGGTCTTCCTTACTCAGGGTACTAATAGAATATTGGAATACATTCAGATATGTGCTTGCTAAAAAGCTTGTAGCTTCAGTTGTGGTGGTGTAAATTACCATAGGAAAGTCCTTAGCTGATTTAACTCTTTAACTTTCTTTCTAAACAACATTTAAAAATATGTAGCTATTTTTAAAATTTCCAGGTGATAAAGGTGAGTTCACTTAGATGGCTTACAACTTAAAACTGACAGTGATTCTCAGTTGAAATATAGCTGCCATTATTCATACAGAAAATCCATTTGTTCTGCTTGTTTTGCATCAGCAAGTTGTCATTCTTACATCTCATTTTGTGTGTGTTTGGTCTAGCACCTTTTTGGGGTCTGGATAAGGTGCCATATGTTCCTTTGACTGTCTCCGGCTGGAGATTACCTTATCTGTTATTTCTGACACCTGTTGCCATCTTTTCTTCTGCCTCCAGCCTCTTCCATTATTACGGTTACCAAAACCGATTCATTGTTAGAACTGTCAAATTAGAGTTTCTACTATTAAATAACAGGATAAGGCATCAATGAAACTGTGTCTGACACTGTTTCACAACAATTCTTTTCAATATGGATGGTATTAGTTTCACAGGACTTTCAGCAATCTACTATATAAAGGGATAAAGATGACCAACTTTACTGTGACCTGCCCAAACTTGTGCCACATAAACTGCAACACAGAGTATTTATGTAGCTAAACAAGTATGACTTGTCAATCAGCTGCTTAGCTGAGGTACTCCTTTAGCATATCTGTTCCAACAAATTGAGAGCATTAAAGTGTATATTGTTGCCATCAACATAAACAGGTCTATGAAAGATTTTACTCATGTCCTTTTATTTTATTTTTTTTAGCAGGAAATACTCTTTTGTCTCCATTGAAATTGTGTTGTGGCATACCTTGTTTGCTTTTTAAATCAGTCTATAATTTTTAATAAATTTCTATCTTAAAGAGCAGCATTCTGCTGTCCTCTAAAAAATAAAGCTGATGCACGAGTGGTTTCTTGCTCCAGAATTGCGAAGTGGAGCTGGGTACCTCCTGTCCCAACCTGTGCTAATGGCTTTTATTTTGCAGGGTCTGACCTTCAGATATAATTTTGACAATCACAGTCCACCTTTTGTTCAAGTAGATTTTATGTTCGGGGCTTTTTGTTTGTTTGTTTCGTTTCGTTTGTGGGTTTTGTTTTGTTTGTTTGTTTGTCTGCTTGTTTGTTTTATTTAATGCAATCATTATTTATCTGCCTGCCTTTTGCTTTTCTTCACTCATGGAAGCAAAGGCTTTCATGGCATTTCTTTGTTTTCTGTGTGTTACGTATTGCCCTGTGCCATTGTTGTTAGAACTTTTGCAGATTTCTTCCTGGAGTGGATAACTCCAGTTGTCTCAGCATGTCAGCAGGCTAGCCAAGATTTTGTTAAAATACTGAGAAAGAAGCTTTTTGCTCACACTTCCAGCCGCAACCCAGTCAACTGTAAGAAACCAGGGTAAGGTCCCAAATGCACACAGCTTAGACAGGTTCCACATTCTCCCATAGTTTCACTTCTCTTTGGTTACAAAACATTGCACATATACATTTCAAATTTATGCGCAGCACATTGCTCGTGTCTTTGTAATAAAAATTGGTAATAAGTAAACTTACTCTAAGTGAGCAGTGCCTGTGGTGCATGATGTGTTAAAGAATTTTTAGTTACTGTAGCAAATGAGGTGATTGTACAAGAGTCTTTTGGTTGGTTGTGGTTTTGGGTTTTTTTCACTAACACTGTAGATTCAGACGCAGGCTCTGTTTAAGTATCTTCCTGTTGTCTTTTGTACTGTTGGATTACAGAATCACAGAATTAATAGGGTTAGAAGGAACCTCTGGAGATCTTCATGTAGATATTCAGTTGCCCCAGAGCTTCCAGATACCCCATTCTTTCCATCAGAAACCACTCTTGCCTTTTCGTCGTTACCCAGGAATATTCACTCTGGGACTACATATCCCAGAGCAAGCTGTGCCTGCTGCCCTGGCTTGTAGCATCTTTTTCCCATACAGCTCTCTCTGGTGCCACTCAAAGATCACATCCCAGAACTACACCACTCCAGCTGATGCTCTGGGGGGTGGTATGACCCATATCGATGAATACCTTCATAACAGCACTATGCCATGTGTTGGTGGTGTAATCACCAGTGAAACAAAGCTGTGCCTACGCTAGGACTTGTTTACCAACAGAGATAATTTGCATTTCACTGGCACCATTTCCAAGTATGTTCTTCTGTATGTATATCAGTACCAATAAGGCTATACAAGCCATAGCAGCAAAACCTGCTTAAACAGGGTAGCCGATGTTCTCGCATGGTTGATTGCCCTACTTGTAATGATTGAAACAAAATTAGAAGTTCTTTCTTGGCATGTTACATCTAGTGGTATATACTAAATGTAAGGCTTTTATGAGCGCATCATCTGTGAATAATTATGTCTGCTGGGGCAGCTTCTTTCTATTTGAATGATAAAGCAGATAAAAATAGGTTTTGCCTAAACTGACTAATTTCTTTTTCTTATCTATTAAAAAGACAATGTTGATTAGTTTAAGTTTCTATAACTCATGGTTAAAGTAGATTTTTAAATAAGTGATAAAAACAATAAGGGGTGCATTGGAAAATAATGTTTATACTGCTGCATTCAAGGCCTCCTTTTTGAATTATGCAAATGGTGCAAGACACAAAGCTATTGTTAAATGTTGCATAAAAAACACTAATATCTAAATATTTGAGTCAACAAATGCTTTTTTCTAGTACCATGAACATTCTAGGAGATACAGATAGGACAGAAAGGAATTGGAGTGTTTAGGAATTTTAAACCACTTCACTGTTCTGAGGAAGAGAGATTTTTCTCTAGATTTGAGTTCGATTTTTAACACCTTAACTGGTATTTTAATATTCCTAGAGTGGAGGCCACTCACTTGTTGCTGATTTTTGTTTCAGACATTATTCCATAGTTTGTCTTAGTGGCAGGAACCTTTATGGCATTTAATTGATAAATAGGAAAGGACTGCAACTTCTGAATTTTCCCCTTCAGGTAGTTTCATGCCATGTTTCGGCACTTTATTAGAGTAGAAGAAATTAGAGCAATAGGCAGTCTTCTGAATTAAAATCTCAAGCTATGCTGACAGTATTTTGATCTGTTACATGACTGGAAATTAATGGTGGCTATGGCAAGTACTCCTAACTAGAGAAACACTTGAGATTTCTTGACTCTAAGCCCATGTTGCCAGGGCTCTGAGCACACCAACTGGATTTGCAACTCATAATGTTGAAGAGAAAGCATAAAATATGAGCAAGATTTATTTTGGCTTTAACTGCCATTTTGATCTTCCAAGGAGCGTGGCCCATCAGACCTCAGGTTTTCCATCAGGAAAAAAATGGAAATTTTAAATGTCATCACTGTTTTTTGTTTGATTGGTTTTCATATACAAGCACACTAATGGCATTTAGATTACAAAATCATTTAAACTTACATCTCCAAAACTAAAAAGAAAACCGTTAAAAATGTTTTAATCTCAATAACTCAAGCACCTTCTAAACATTGCTGAATGGGAGTTTTGTAGCTTTCCAGTAAAGTATGAAGTGTTTCTTCCCTGATCTAACTGTGCTCCTGCTTAGATGGGGGCATATCCCATTCCCCACTATTGGCCACATTTTCTCATATCTCCCTTGTTTAGCCTGTCACTTGTTTGGTTGCCCAGTGACTAGCCAATGTTTTCAGATGAACCAAACCAGGAATTAGCTGTCAGCCAGATTAGATCTTGCTATGAGTCTGTGTGAAATCTCATCCTTAGAAAATATGTGTTACACTCCCAGTTTTGTTACACATTTGTTTTACGACCTTCAGCAAATCTCTTAAGCTTTCTTTGTTTCCACTTGTGAAACTCAGATATACCCCAGTCTTTTTGTATGTGAAGATTAAATTATTAATATGCATGAGATGTTCATATCCTACAGTGATGAAAGCCATAGAAGTTCTGGGTGAACTCTTTTATACATTTGAGTTTTAATCATTCACGTCTATGGAGAGTTCATTCCTGCTAAAATCCCTAGTAAGCCAGATACCTCCACATCATCGTAATGATATTAAACTGGAGGTCAAAAGCATAAAGATTCAAAAATCTTTATTGTCATTTTCATGGTGATTCTATTCTAAATTTATTCAAATAATCATACTGGAAATTGTGATTGCTGCAGGTTCCAAAAGGCATTTGTTGCCAAAGGGCTATTGTTGCCAATCCATGAATGGCTAATATGTAAATATTCTAAATGTATGCAGAATTCTGAATTTTGAATGTTTGAAGGGTATAATCATTGGTGTGCCATCATGATTTAGGTAGTGGGCCAGTAGTGCTCATGTTGCTGGAATGAGCTAGAACTTTTTAGCTGATGTTTGAAAAGCTGGATGGACAGATGTGAAGAGTTGCCTGTCTTAACAGGGGGTTCTACCATGCAGTGCTGACTGTGACAGTGAAGAACAAGTTCTACTGACACCAAGGCTGCATCTGCTCTCCAGCTGTGCAGAGAAGCTCACATATGCTTCGTTACTCATTTAAATTATATCTTCAATATGCCTGCCAAGGTTCCTCACTTCCAGAGGGGTTGAGACAAAGATGTGAGCATTTCCTGTATCTGTGGCCTGAAAAAGAAGGATGGTGAAATGAGAAAATACTTAAGGAAAAGCTTCAGTGTTCAAATGAAAGAGAACAGTAGTTCATTGTGTTTGTAACAGTCACTAATCACAGTGACACGTGCTGTGGTGTTGACTGTGCTTCCCAGAAAGTCAGTGGAAGTTTCTATTGCAAGGACCAGTGACAGCTTGGGGTGTGGTAAGTAAAGAAATAATTAAAAGGCCCATTTGACTATAAAAAAACAAACTTCAGCTTAATGGTTACTAGTTCAACAATCATTAATATACAGAACACAAAATTTTCCAAGGAACTTAAAAGGACTAATTTGCTGAGTTGAACATCTTGCAAAGGTTTATAAGGAGGAAGACATAAGAAAAGAAAGAAAGGCATCAAGGCAGGCATTCCACCTAGAGAAAATATAAAGTGGCTTATTTTGTAAAGGGCCTATGCTTTGACATTAACTTCAGTGAGACTTGGCAAGAACACAGCTGACAGTGCCTTCAGAATCAAAGGTAATGTGTAAATGTGACATTGCTTCCATCTCAACAGGAGGAAGAACTTCTTTACATTGTGGTGGCAGAGCGCTGGAATGGGCTGCCCAGAGAGGTTGTGGCACCTCCCTCTCTGGAGACTGTCAAAACCCACGTGGACGTGTTCCTGTGAAACCTGCTCTAGGTGACCCTGCCTTGGTGGATGCAGGGTAGGACTAGATGAGGACCCTTCCAACCCTAACAATTCTGTGATTCTATATGGAGCAAGATGCTTTTTGTAATGTGAATTGCCAAGAAGATACTCATGTATTCTTTGTGAATAGAAACTAACCTAAGCTACAAGCTTTGATGAAAGCAAGCATCCTAGTGACAATAATGGGAATGTTACCTATTTAACTATGCATTCACTGGAGGAGAAAGGGGGGTGGAAATCGTTTAGTCCAGCACCAATGGCTGTTTGACAGTCTTCACATCTCATGATGTTGTTCAAAGCACAGCTGTCCCTTACTGCTACAGAATTAGAGGCTTTCAGACCTTACCTGCATAATTGCAGAGAGCTGTGCTACAACATAGGATGCTCATAACTGCAATCTTAGACCATTTTTGGGGAGAGAGGACAGTTTTACTTGACTTCTCTAAGGTTGACATGATATTAGAGAGAATAGTCCCTTCTCACTCCAGTTTAGTGCGTGCTAGGTTATATTGCTGCTGAGGTTGCATTTGCTGCCTTTCTAGCCAGAAAAAAAGGAGTTTGGGTGGATGCTGACCCTTGTCTATGCTAGTAGTGTATGCACCACTGCGTAGAAATCGTACTCTTCATGCTTGTCTTTGACTTTATAAGCGTATGCTTGTGTTTAAAGCTAATTAGATGGTCTGAAATATGTATTATTGTAAGCACTAAGGTTATTCCTGCCTAAATCCTGCAAACGTAAAATAGAGCCTGAGTTATTTTGCTCTAAACACTTTCCTCCTGCCTCCATCTGCAGAGGGTACTGCTGGGAACTTTTGAAAGATCCGAGCATGCCTTAACTCTTCTCCCATGGTGGTCTACATGGTTTGAATATTGCCAGTTTTGATTGTAGCCTGGCTATGTAAAGCTTTGATTCACTTTGGAATCAATTATCTGCTGTCTGGACGTAGTGACCCAGACAATCCCATTGTTATGGGGAGAGCCCTATTATTGCATTGTAAAGCTTTTCTCCTTTTTACTGGAGCAGACAATAGGGTTCCTTTCTTATCTCCCCTGCCCTCCTTGCAAGGCATACAGCCAGGGGAGGGGCTTTCTCCTTTTTACTGGACAAACAATGGAGGATTCTTCATCTTATCTTCCCTCCCTGGCAAGGCATGTGACTGGGGGAGGGGCCTGAGGGCCAGGGCANCACAGAGAGGGGTTTGTGGATCTTCTGGATTGAGGAACCCTTATTTTTGCCTCTGATTGCTACTGCCAACATTTTGCCCAGGACCATGTGGACCTTGACTCTTCATCTCAGTACAGCCTTCCACGTGCCAACCACTGGATCTCCCTGCAGCTGCTCAGACATTTCGGAAAAGGATCACTGGCTGTTACTTCACTGGATTCCCTACCATGAACCCTATTCTCCCACCCCTGGAATCCTGGGGGTGCCCTGGTCTCCCTTGAGCTTTGTCCCCCTTTGTGTTTGTTTTTCCCCAGCTGTCTACAGTTGTTATTGTTCCATTGTTGTTGCTCAAACATATATTTGTTATATTAATTTTTTTCTTTCTCTCAGTAAAGTTCTTATTTCTCTCTATATATTATTCAAGTATTTCTAAATTCAGTTCATCCAGGGTCCTATATCTTCAAGCACTCAGAAAGGCCAAATGGCATTCAGATGGAACCATTCTGAACTGTCATCGATTCAGAGAACAGCAGTTTTTGTGATTCCTCTCTGTTTCTCAGGAATCTCCAAAATGGGCGGGCTGCTATTTTTTCTGGTGTCCAAAGAGACTTGCAGGAGAGGCGTGCCGTGGGCATGGCTCCGCAGGGCCCTTCCCTGCTGGTGCTGGAGTGCTCAAGCCTCTCCTGCCTTGTACCCTGGATGCACAGAATGCTTCCCACGAGGGAAAGCATTCATAAGCTGTTCATAAGCTGGAAGTTTCTTTCTGTAAAAGCTGCTAATTTCAACTAACTTTAGAGTGCAGGTGCACTCTAGAAAATTCCCAAAGTTGTAGGGATTACTTGCACAAGCTGGGACAATAACTGGGAGAAAAATAACTACAGTAATTCCTCGCTACTTCGTGGTTCACCATTTGTGGCTTCAATACATTGTGGTGTTCCCCTCCCCCTCCCTTTACCGTAATTACTCTATTTACCCTATTTACAGCTACTTCATGGATTTTCCTTATTGCAGCATCATTCTGGAACTGACCCTTCTCCCCTCCCCTAATATTCAAGGGATTACTGTATAATGTTATCAGATGCTAAATAGCAGTTTAGATAGTGCTATGGTAGCAGCATTGCAGAAATTCATGGCTCAGGAACTAACCATCTTCTCCCACCCTGCTACCACCCTCAACATCTAAGTACAGATGGAGAAGTTGGCTGTTTTCTATCAATAGTGAGTAACCCATTTTCTGTGCTGATTGATTTGGCCTGTGCTGTTGCTCTCTTACTTTTTTTTTAATGTAATTGCTGGCAGAAAGGCCTTGGCCTTAAACTTAATACTGAATGACAATTTAATACTTCCTCTGCCAAGTCTTGCTGACCCTTAGTTTTGTGGCAAATACTTTCTAATTTGTGTATAGGAAATTATTTCCATCACCTAGCTTTTAAAAATGAGATTGAGAGGAATCATTGGTTTAGCACAAAAATGTGTAATACTTTTTTCCTACAGCTAGAAGCCTCAATTCTGAGCTGAACTGTTGCTTTTTAGAAAAGGGAAGTGCAGTGCACAAATGCTTCTATACCTGCAAGCTGCTGGTACAGCTACTGATCAAACATTAAGCAGTGGTTAGGGCTTTATTCTTCCTTCAGCTTTCTCAGTAACAAAACAAAACAGAAATAACTTGTCTTTTTGAATAACCTTTTATTAACTGAAAGTCTTCACTGAATAAGTCACACAAAACCCATTCAGTTAGTAGAAGAGGATTATCCTGAACTGAATAAAGTGTCTAACAGGTGTGTTAGCTGTTACATGTTAGCTTTCATGGCTATAAATCACACATCATCCTTCTAAACAGTTTGTGAGGTTTGGTTACTTCAGTCAGTGCTGAATTTGAAAGCTTCCTGTTCATGTAATGTACTAGTTCTAATTACCTTAAATTCATGCTGTAGTAAGAAGGAAAATTTTTAAATGTATGTAAATCTTTTATAATCACTCTTCCTTCCAGGCCTCCAACAAGTGAGACTGTACACTAGACAAGTAGCTATTTTCTAGATTACTTCATAGTAAGTAAAATCCTGCTGATATGAAAAGCACTCGACACTAGAAGGGTAGAAAAAATCTGCACTAATATTGACAGCAGAATTTCATCTAACAGGTTTGGGGTTTTTTTTTAAAACCTCATCTCGTATAATGGGAAGCATTAGAGAAGTTCAATTATAATTCTTATTTGTTTAAATCACTTGCTTCTAGTTAGCATTCTCAACTGCACTCAGTCCTTCTCGGTGGCATGAGGCGAGGCCGTGTCTGCACTGGGGTGACACGGTGCAGCCCTTTCTCCCATGAAAAGGCCACACGTCGTATAGGGATTTAACCACTTTGCAGCACTGCAGCTCGATCACTGTTTAAAGCAAACGCTTTCTTCACATCCTCAAATTTAAACACAAGTCGGTTTACCGCAGCAGCGCTCCCAGCAGTGACACTTTTATGCCCGTGAGCTGTGCTCCAGAGAAACCTGTGTGCTTTCGTTGCCGGCCTAACAGGTGCTCGCCAGCATCCCCGCCGCGGCACCAGGCTCCCGCTCCAGCCCTTCCCGGGCCGCGCTCTGCCCTGGCGGGCTCTGGGAGTCCGCCGTCAGGGCCGGGGCCTGCAAGCGCTCAGCCCGCAGCCCTGTGCGGGACCTCGCAGGGCTTCCAGGCGTGCAGAGCATCCCAGGGAGCCGCGGGATGAGCGGGGAAGGGCGGCGGCGAGGCAGGCCGCCAGCAGGCGAGCAGGTAAGGAGGCGCGGGGGAAGGCGGCGAGCCCGGGGCCGCTCCCGCGGGGCGCTTCTCCCTTGGGTGAGGCGCCCCAAGGGACACGCAGCGTTCTGCCGGCGCTGCACCGACAC
>WEKX01013963.1:253589-282972 GCA_013390025.1 Pitta sordida | reverse complement strand
CAGCGGGCGGGCGGCCCCGGGGGGCGGCGGCTCCTTCTAGAACCCGCCGCGCCCCGCCCGGTGCGGCTCGGTGGAGGTGCCGGTGCTGCCCCGTGGGGCATCGGCATCCGCGCCAGAGCCTTGCCCTGCTGTCTGCACTGGGACCCCCGCAACTCCGCGGATGCGCTCTGCGCTTTGTGTGCCTGCGCCTGTGTGCTCGCCGTGGGTGCGCACATGTGCGCGCATCCGCTTCGATTACTCTGCAATTTTCTGGTGCTTTCATGGGGGAGATACAGCTCACCCGCCGATCTGCTACGCGCGTGATGACTGTCTTTAATCCGTCTGTGTGTAAATATGTGTGTCCGTGTGTGTATGTATATTAAAACCATTTTCTCTCGCTGTTTAATCTTGCTCCCATCACCTTGTGCCCCTCGGCCCAGTGCCTGTCGGTGTCACGTAAGGCCAGCGCCGGATTACAGCTGCGTTTCCACCCCGGCCAACCTGCCTTTGATATGGTTTGCCCCGGTTTGCCGTGTGAGGTTTAATCTGTCTGCTGCCCCCCTCCCATGTCAGAGGAAGGGGACTTTGTGGTTGTGTGCTTCAGCGCTTTGTTCACGTCCAGCTAGTGCAGATCAGATGTGTTCAGGCTCCATTCCCTTTATTTGGATTAGATTATTTCGAATTTTGCTTTGTGAAAGGGTAGCTGTTGTTAACTGTACGTGTGATGGAAAGTTTTTATGTCTTGGCCTAGATGTTGCTTGTTGCTAATGAGCGAAGTTGGGAAAACTTGGTTTTGTTTGTATGTAACATCTTAAACTTCCAGCAAATAATGCAGATGGCGAATGCCAACTCGTAAGACTAATTGCTATGTCTTATGAATGAGGCTACTGAAGTGAAAAAGTCCATGAGTCTTGCCTGTTGATGCTGTTGGTTATTTTCAGTATTACATGTATTACACACCAGTTGATAATTGTTGTCAGGCTGATCACAACCAGAACTACATGCTATCGGTTTGGGTTGGAAGTTATGTGTACTCAGCTGTGTCATTAAGCCTTTTATTTTCCACATGTAGAAACAAAATAGTTGAGAAAAGTACTTCTTCCTTAAAATGGGGTGGCTTTCTGTTGATGTAGGTGGTGCCTTTGTGTTTCTGTTTGCATTTTCTAGGCTGTGAGTAGGGATGTGAGTAAGGTTCAGGGTTGAGATGTTCAGGTCCCTGGAGGTGGCTGACTTGGATTAGACTGGTGCTCAGTGTTGAGCAGGTGCTGCCTCTGGAGGACCCCGATGGATATGGGTTTACTGGACAGAGGACTTAGTCTGAGGAAGGCAACAGAGTTAGCCAATTCTATTAGCATAAAGATGTATCTTTGCTGAGGAGTAAATCCCTCTTCTGAGATGAAAAAGGCCTTGAAAGTGTTGAATTAATCCTTTTCTAGGGTGTAATATGAGTCATACGAGTTATTTAAATAGTTTTCTGTTGCAGTACCTGTAGAATACCAGTGTGAGAGTTTCCTTTAGAAATTCCTACTTAATAACTTGCATCTTTTGATATGTAAAATCTATCTCTAAATGCTAAAACGGGTGCTAAATTGTTGTAGTAGATACCTATCTGTAGATGAACTTTATTGGTATTTACCTATGGTTGCTCTATTATATCTTTAACTGAATGCCTAGGGAGGAAATTGAAGTCAGGGTATGTTGAAGCAGATTCTTGGGCACACTGGACTTGTCCACCTTGACTTTCACTAAGTTTAGCTTGCTTACATGACTTTCTTTCAAATTCACAGAGATTTATTTTGTACCACTTGACTTAAAAATCTTGTTCTTACTCAAATACATCTTTTTCATTAACACCTTGTGTTTGCTATCTGAATTTTTAGGAGGCTTGCTATGAGAGTAAATTTAGTCTTGATACTATTAAAAATAGTAAAAAACTAACCAAACATGGTCCACCCCAGTTTCTCCAAAAAACCCCCGAACCAACCCCCATGTAAACTCTGTACATTTGACCAAATGCAAGTGTAGTTTTGGAGCTGTTCGATGAATGTCATTGGTTTTAATGAGCCTGGTGAGGGACACTTAAATCATCTTTATGTCTAAGAGAGGGCCGAATGACATAGTCTGAACTTGATTCAGCAGCAACTCTTCGCATGGGTTATGCCAGGGTTAATTGCATTGTGAACATTGAGTTGTTACCACTTGCTGAAACAGCCAGTCACCTTTGGAAAGTGCTACATACCTCTCCCTGAGGAGCTGGGTAACGTCTTCAGGAACGAGTTCAGTTACAACAGCCCTTTGCCAGTTAAATCAGATAAATAACAGTCTATTGAAGCACCTTTGTTGGGTTTGCAGGAGAAAAGGCACACAGAGTGATGCACCCCAATGGTTTATCACAACTCTTCCCAACAGAATAAACTTTAGATTCTCTGGTAACTAAAGCACAGCTGCAGAATGACCTTTTTTTGGTAGATATTTAAAAGTTTTGTTGGGGATTATAAAATGAAAGTAATAGTTAATCATGTGAACCATCTCCATCCCTTGGATTTAGCAGGTTGGAGTTCTGTTCTTTGTGAGAACATGAACTTTGATTACTACTCATCTGTGTCTAACCACGTGCTCTTTTGAAAACCAAGGCCACATAATATGGATTTCTGATGATAGAGGGTTTTTTTTTGTTTTCTGGCTGTTGTATCCTTCCTAATGGCTAGAAGATTCAAGTGCCTGCTGAAGAGAAAGTGCTGGGTTTAAGGAGTGATGTTTTCCAAGTTTGCTTTGTTTTTGAGGTGACTAGCTGGTTCTCTGCAAACTCTTGGTGTGCAGTTTCATGATCCATTTATTCTGGTCTCACAGAGAGCTGCTGAAGGGATCACATTGATCTGACAGCAAACTGGTTCTTCTGCTGGATCAGTTTTCTGTTGGATCAGATTCCCTGTTTGACTTGCTGCCTGACTGCATGACTGTTAGGTTGGATGCAAGGAAGAGGCTCTTCCTGTTAATGCCTATATGCTAATCTCTTCTGGAGCAGGAAAAAGCCCGTTCTGATCGGTCTCTGTAAATGCACAGAGTAGAAAATTAACAAGAAATCTTTACATTAATTCAGATTGATACAGACTGTCAATAAACAAACGCATTTTTTTTGTCAGGAGAGGAGGATCCAACTAACCTTCCATTAGTAGTTACAGACATAAGAACTATAATTGTTATGAAGGTAGAGTCAGATCTCTTTCTAAGATTTTAATGCATTAAAATGTGCAGTGAGTTTTAATGTATGTGCTTTTTTTTGGTAAGATGAGTAACTTGGATTAAAACAAAGCAGCTAATAAAAGCAATACTGTGTGAGGTATTCTTATGCAGCTTGGGGTTCTAAACCAAGTATTCAGAATAAAATAACTCAAATAGATTTCTCTGAATTTGTCATGTACATATGTGAGGGGTTTTTTCTTTAGAAGCAATATAAGAACAAACATTTAATGGTAATCAATGTAAGAAACTGAATAGTGTTAAATTAGCTTTGTACCTTTCAAATTGTGATGAGCCCTACATCACCTAAATGAGACAAAGGAGCATTAAGTCTTGGTTAGATTTTTTCTTTTATTTTGAGTGAGAATTTTTGTAACTTTCTTGTTTGGTTTTAAAAAGCTTTTTTAAACTGATTTGATCAAGAGGCTTTAACTTGTGTTTGGAAAACTACTTTGGACTTGATGCTCGTCTACTGGATGTAACTTAATGTTTGTCATCCTGTGCTGATAAGTGTGGAAGGTGGATTCTGTTCTGGAGAAGCAGTGGATTACCTTGTGATTAGGTGCTAGTTTTCAATAGAAAAATTTTTTTACGTCTCCTGCTGCAACTGACTTCGAAAATGAATTTGGCTAGAAAACATTTAGAATTAGGTAAAAAATAAAGCATTACTTTTATGAGATGGATTATCTATATTGGCTGCAACTCATTAAAAAAGTTACCTGAGTTGAACTTGTGCATTTTTCTAGTTATACCTTTCTAACTTTGAGCTCAAAATTATCTTGTAGTTTGTTGCCTCGTAAAGGCACAGTGTTGCTAAGTGAAATGTGTTGGGATTTTGAGTAGAATAAGTTACCATTCAAGACTGTTCTGCTGATTTTATGGTCCTTATTGTAAGCAGCCTGTGAACCACACTCGGTTAATGGCTCTTGGGTCTTTGTTGGTGTTTCCATGGTATGTTATTTACTTTTTTTCCCCTCTCCTGCTGCATGTATTGCTAATGGCTCTTTGTCGACAGAGAATAGACTCTCCTATATTTGTTGTTATCAGAGATCTTTGACTCTGTAGAGAGGTCTCTGGTTATGATCCTCATGAACCTATGTTCATGTTTGTAGTGCTGTGTGCTGTTTTGAAAAGCCTCTGTAGTTAGAGGCTATGTTACTGTTCTGTGTAGTTCTGTTAATCAGATGCTTGTGTCTCATTCACACTTTCCAGAATTTCTTATCCTTATGCTTAAGCAGAATTAAAAAAAAACCCCAAACAGTTGAAGAGCTTTCTTTTGCAGTAGTTTTTGTGTGTATTGTAAAGTAAATCAGACTGTGCTTAGTGAAGTACCACACTGTAGCAACTAAAACTGTGGTAAAACTTGATATTTGCTCTTGTAAAACCTCCATAATTCTTGCGTGAGAAGCTGCATAATTTGGTAAGTAATACTTAATGATACCTAAAGTCTTTGTACCAAAACTTTTTGTAAATAGAAATATGTACCTGCCTTAATTCTGCTCCAAAGCAAATTCTGTTCCTTGGCAATGAATCTTAGAAGTTGCTACAGCAACATAGGCATATGTATGTGCACATAATAAATGCATATTAAATACAGCTTTCGTAACATCAATGGTAATGAAATACAGCTGTATCTTGACAGGAAGAGTTTAATTTTGTAAATTATATTTTATAATTTGGGAAATAATTGGTCAAGGTTTTATGTATGCTCATAACCATTTGTAGAAGCTGTGGAAATACGAAATCCTCATTTGGTATTTTAATAAGGAGTGTCTTTTAACTCAGTTGCCAGGGTAAAGGAGCTCACGGTGCAATTTAAAAATACCTTGTAGAACACTCCAAGTGCTGTGCTGCTAATGAGGCTTTGCAGAGCTTGTAGTTAATTATTTGCCTCATCTCCACATGGTAGTAGTAATAGAGCTCGGGAAGAAACCTGTCTTGGCTTTTTTTTTTTTTTTTTTTAATGAAAATGAACTTTCTGTGTACCCAGATTGGAAACAAGGCTATAGGTTTTTATTGCTTCAAAGAAGTTAAACTTTTAGTGATCAATGATCAAACTTTCTTTTATAGTTTAGTGTTTTTAAAAAAAATACACAATTGGAATTCAGACTTGTCCATAAGAAGATTAATTAGATTGTGTGAAAATACAGTGGACCCCCGTTACTCGCGGGCCGTTGGGTCTGGTCCGCCTCCCACGAGTCATGAAATCTGCAAAGATAGCGAACCCACTACGTAGTCAAGTATGCCACGCCTGTAGCCACGACCCCTCCCCTAATAAGGCTTGGAGGACGGTCCTGAGAGCGGGGCTTGTCTCAGTTGTCTGGCTGTGTTGCGCTGAGGCGGGCGAGGAGTGAGCTCGGAGCTGCGGGGCTGGCCTGGAGCCGGGACCTGAGAGGAGCAGGGCCATNCACCCGCAAATACTGAAGCTCGCAAATAGCGGACTGCAAATACGTGGGGGCTCACTGTAGCAAAAAAAAAAGAAAACTTCCTTTGGGTTTCTCATGATGGCAGGTAACTGACATATAAAGCTTGTTTTAAAGTTAGTTTAACTGGAAGGGTAAAGGAACATATATCAATCACATCAGCAAGTTACTTGGTGCTGTGAAATGACAATGTATAGAAAATGTGCTTTCTTACTCTTTGAATCTGCCTACTTCCCTTATGCTTGGCTCTCCTGTCCCTGTGCTTTCTCTTTCCCTTCCATCCGAGTTCTTCCTACAGATAAGGTCCAATACCTCTGGGACCTGGAGAGTGCTGGCTCCACTGGAGTTGCAAGCCCTGGTTCCACAGGATTTGCTTGAGTGCTAGAAGAGGAGCAGCTCTACTGGTGAGCGTTTTCCAGTGTGGAAATTGGAAGGAATTTCAGGACTTTGACTCTTGCTATGTGTTACAATAGCAAGGCTTTGCATCTTCAGGATGGAACCACATCTTGTAACCAGCATTGTACTTCAGCAGCAGGTGCCAGGTCCAGACCTGGGAGCACTGATTTAGATTGGGTCATATGCTGCTCTGAGACAACTTCAGAACTGTTCTACTTTTTTTTCTTTCAGTGAAGAATCACTTTCTCTTAGGTCCAAGACCACTTGTTTTTTTCCAGAATCTGTTTTTCAAATGGAGCTTCTCTTTGTTAACTGGAAACAAACCCACATTTGTTCTGATTGGCTTGAGAGGAAAAAACAGTGAGCTCTCCATACAGAGGAGATGTGGGTGGCTCATATAGTAGCTGCTTGTTTAGGTCATATTTCATTTTTGTGTGGCCTCTTTGGTTCTCTCTCTTCCTCCTTCTCCCCTTCCAAAATAATTTGGAACTACATTTGGATCTCCTATACCACGGTATCCCAGGTCTTGCCCCCTACAGAATGGCAGCTCATTAATATGCAAATTTGCCTTGCACCCTTACACTGCCCCCCCCCGGCGCTCCGGCGCTGTTTCGGCACTGGCCTGCTGTGTGTCATTGTTTGTGTTGGTGCTTCCTGGCGCCCACGGTCACCCCATGCTGTTAGGAGCAGCGTGCGGCCCTCTCGCCGCTGTGAGTGGTGGCCTCAAGTGGCACACTTGCCACCCACAAGCAGTGACTGCAAGTGGCATCTTCAAGTGGCGCCCTTGCTGCCTGTAAGGCAGCCACAAGTGACACCCTCACTGCTGCCATCCCCCCCCTTCTCTGTGAGCAGCGGTGTGTGGCACCCATGCCAGATGTGCTCAAAGCCGGGTTAGGGTGCCTTGAGTCTGCACCATCAGGCCCAGGACAGAGCCTGGCTTTGCACACACGCTATCCTGGGCGGGAGCATGGCTTTGAGCCGTGCTGGTCCTGGGCAGGAGTGTGGCTCTTGAGCCTGCACTGCTGGCTGCCCCTGCACCCCCATGGCAAGGTTGACATAGTGTGTATAAAGCACACACTTATAAAGGACGGAGCTTGCTAACCCCCGAGCAAGCTGCCCTGCTCTGTGAGGTGCACTGGTCCCACCCCACAGAGTGGCAGAGGGACTCTGCACATACGCACACGGAAAAACACTGTGAAAAATCGAGGGAGGACTATGGTGTCTTCACTGAAAAAAATACTGCAGAGATGCGAGGGAGTGAAACTTGATGCGTGAAGAGGTGAGGAATTACTGTATATCCACCAGTGTCTAGAACACTGTTCTAGAATCTGTGTGGTTGTGGGATCAACTCTGTAAATGAAACAAGCAGTGCATGCACCCCCATGGCAAGGTGCGACTATTGGTGGGGTTTGGCTACTGTCCTCCCTCGCTGACTCCTGGGTTGTGTGGTAACTGTGCAGCCCTGACTGCCACTTCTTCCTTCTTGCACAGGGCTTCTGGCTGGAGACCATGCAGTGGTATTTAATGTTCCTGGAAGTGAACATTAAATACCTGGAGTGGTGTTTAATGTTCCTGTTCCCATCTAGTGCTCCTGGTAGACTAGGAGCACTAGATGGGCGAAAACTCAGCTGTCCTCTGAAGCAGAAAATGCGTTAATGAGAAAAAACAAGGAGAGTGTACAGGGATGAGCAATCGTGGTACCCAACTATTCAGGAGGAATGTAATTTTTCCTGAAACTGCTCTCAAGTCAGAGTTGCTTTGAGAGTTGGTTACCTTTCAGGTAATTGGGGAGTGGCAGTAAAGAGGAAGAAGCTTAATCTTCATGGAAAAGTGTGCATCTTCCTGGCATTTAGGCAGGCTTCAGTTGACTTGCTGACTGTTCTGTAGCAGAAAATACTGATGAAAGCAATAGGTTTTAGAGAGTCCTTCTGAACAATTCCCAGGTTTGTTACCACATGTTTGCAAGGTTGCTGTTTGTGACAGTCCTGCAGCTTACTTGCAAGAGAAGCTCAGTGAAAAGTTTGAACAGTGTTCTCCAGTTGTTAGCTGAAGCAATAAGGTTGTGGCATCAGTGGAGTTAATATTTTCAGTCCTTTGCCCCATGGTATTTGACAAGGTATGTGGCTTTAGTCAACAGCTTCGTGAAACTCCAGTATGATGATTTAGCTGTCTCTGTTAAGCCTTGCCTTTACAAATAACAATTTCGGAGTCATTTTATAGGCTGATTATTCCTGTGGATGTCTAAATGCCTCTGAGGTATTGTGATTGTAAGTTTAGATGAAACTTGAGGATGTCCTGTAAGACTGATGTAATGATTACGTTGCATAGATTTAAGTTGAGCTATGCTTATGTGCTTAGAGAAATTAGAACTTGAAGCAGACCGAAAATGTGAAGCATTTGTTTCTTCTCTTGCTTTCAGAGGAATTGTGTACTTAAAGGTCTTGAAGGTAAAGATCCATGTTGAATGTCTTATGTGCCCCATTTACCTTCTTCAGGGTAGTGGTACAAAAATAGTTAATTTAACAGACCAGAAAAACATTGTGTATTTGTTGATCATGGATTCTGTCTTGTAGGAGGAATATGAACAAGATCATAAGCTTGAGCTATTGCTTTAGACTTCTGAGAAGCAGCATACTTAGATTTAGAAGCATAGCCATCCAGTTATAAAGTTGATTATTTTCTTCTCACCTCTTTGCTTTGATGACATTTTGTTACAGGGACTGAATTTAAACTTACAATTTATTCCTGTTAGTGTCTTGTGCTTCCAGATTCTGAGCCACTTCAGACTAATAATAGGAACTTCATTAGAACTTGATTAGGATCGCCTGATGAAAATTTCGTGATATGATAGCATTTATATTACTCCAATACTTCTACTGCTTCATGAGAGGCAATATGAGAAATAAGTATGTTTTTTTTCTTGTAGTATATGACTGCAATGGACTCGAATTCTAGCAGGCATGTTCTGTTTTAGTGAACTAGCTGAAGATGATTTGTAGCTCAACACTGCGGTATTAATTTGAGATCTTTATGACAGTGCAGTAGCAATAATGGCTTTGTTTTGGTAGCTTGCTGCACTTCATTCTTGGAAGAGAATGATGCACTATGTGGTGACATCCATAAGACTTGGAAAATATTGTTTTCATGGTATTAGAATAGTTCCAAGTGTTTACTTTCAAACTAAATGAGAAACAATAAAATATGCCAACTAAATCAACACCAGCGTTTGTTTATAGTGCCACTTCAAAAATGAACAGTAATTCTCATTTAACAGCTTTTTTTTTCTAGGCAGGAAGTCTGATTCAGCATAGCACATCTTGAATTTATCCTGTTTTCATAGGGAGGAGTTCTGTGGAGTTCGGATGATACCACCCTGTTAAGGTAACTTTTGTCCCCACAGTGAATACCAGGTATCAAGTTCTTGTATAGTTATGCAGAGATGGTTTTAGTGTGAATTTTGCCTTCCAGATGTTAAGATTTGTGTGTACAGTTTCTGTATTGACGATGAAACAACATGGAGAATGAAATTATGAGAATCACAGGTTATTCTGAGTTGGAAGGGACCCACAGGATCATGTAGTCTAACTCCCAAGCGAACGCCCACCCAGGGATCAGGCCCACAAGCGTGGAACCACAGGCACCATGCTTCGTGTTTCTCTTTGTGTGAGGATGAATGGATAATAACATGGCAGATACAATTTGGTTTAAGAATTTATGGATTTTATCCTTTACTTTTTTCCATGCATTTTATTGGGAAAATGAAGAATGAACATAGATTTATTGGATTCATTCTCATGGAGTACAGTATATCCACATTTCTCCCTATCACATGATAGCCCCAACTGGAACTGCCTCCTGCCCAAGTGTGCTGCTCAGGCAGTTGTGCAGCACAGCTGTGCCGCAAGAACAGCAGAAGTGTGAGTGACAGAGCCTGCTGAAAGTTCTTTGACTGCTGCTTTTTCTGTTTCTTCTTCTGTAACAAATCTGTAGTGTGAGTGAGGTTGGATTCATTTTCATTTTGAAGGAAGCCAGAGCAGATCTGATTACAAAACTGGAGAAGGCCTTATGTGCCTCAGAACTTTTCTTCCCCTCCTCTGTCTTTGGAGCTGGATTAACAGATAATAATACCTCTTGTATATGAGACATTATTACTTGTGGCTCAGCTCTTTGGTCTTCTCAAGAGTAATTTGGAAAACGTTTAAAGATGATCCAGATTCCTGCCAGCACATTCTTTTACGTGATCCAACCTCATGACAACCTAACACAGGGTAATCTTTCAATTTTTCCCCCCAAGGTGCTGGACTCAAATGGATTTATTTATTTAGTTGGTTGTTTTTCATTATGCCCAAGGCATTTTCCAAGGGCAAAGAAATGTATTCCTTAAATCTCTTTAAGTAATGGACTGTTATATGTAATGTCACTCGTTGTTAATTGGCACATGTATTTTCTAGTCCGTAAGTTTGGTGAATTCACAAGTTACTTTTATATACTGATAAAAAGTGGAGTCATTTTAGGTGTTCATTAGGTGATTACATGCTATTCCTTGATGGCATTGAATTCCCAATTCCTCTTCTGAAACTTTTGTAAATTGTAGTAAAATTTATATGGAAACAGAGTGTAGTTTATTTTGCCCATACACATAACACCTTGTTTCACTTTTTTTCTTCTTATAATGGCAGATCATACAGAAGTAATGTGCTTGAGTGGAGAGGTCGTTCCAGGTATAGAATGTGACTTTTCACTGCTTAATTTGGTGTCATACTCTTCAGTTCATTAAGATCTTAAAACGCTGTACTTTATATTAGCCAATAATCACAACTTTGGAAACATGATAGTGAAGGGCGTGTAAGTGTACTAGATATACAGTCGACCCTTGAATACTGTGGGTCTTGGTGCCCCCCTGTGCAGCCCTCTGTCCGCGTAGAATGGCAGCTCATTAATATGCAAATTTGCCCTGCACCCTCACATTGCCCTGCGGCGCTCTGGCACTGTTTCAGCACCACCATGGTGTGTTATCAGTTTTTGTGTCCGCACTTCCTGGCACCCATGGCCACTCCATGCCGGGCAAAACCCCTTTTCCACTTGGCTGGGGACACTAGTGTGGGGAGCCACCCGCGCTGCTGTCCTGTTTTCTCTCTGGGTGGGTAGACCTGATCTCTCCCTACTTGGTGTAGATGTCTATCCCGAGAGTCCTGGACACCATGTCTAACCTGAGAGTGTTAACTGCATGAAGCCTCCTTGCTTGGAGCAGGACGGGCACGACACCGGGGGGACCTGGCAGGGCTGCCTCCCTCCGAGCGAAGCAGGGTGGGTGTGGTGTGGGCAGAGCACTGCGCCTGTGGTCCATGCAGCATAGTGTGGGGGTTGATTTGAATATTCATGACTGTCGGTTCGCGCAGACGCGGTCATGAAAAGGGGCCTCCTTAATCGCTGAAAAATCACACCACATAGAGGTGAAGCCACTATCTGGGATGCGCGAAGTGGAGAGGACTTGCTGTATTAAGTGGTTGTGAGATTCTTCAAGCAGACCTGAAAGCCACAAGACTTGTGAGGAAAGTGTAAGCCCTTCAAACTGTTCCATTTCACAATTGATGCCCATTAATACATCATATGTTTTAAGTAGCATGTTTTATGAGAAATTCAGCGTGTTGTGGAGTCATACCTGAATGTTTTTAGGTAAATTACTTGTTTGGCTTAGGTTCAACTGTGTTTATAAAGTTTTCTCTGTGGTTTGGATGTTCCCCCCTACCCTTCTTTTTTAGCATATGTAAGCAAAATAATTTTGCAGTGCATGAGACATAAATTACGCACCAGAGATTTACATCTCTTTGCTCCTAGGAATCTGTTAATCAAGCTCACCTCTAAGGTGACAGACCGGTTCTTTGAGGGATCCTGGACAGAATCACAATGGCATTAGAATGTAATAACAATTAAAGCTTTATTTTCTTGACAAGATGTTATGTTTACTGTAACACACAACTATAATTAGAATGCCACAGGGTTTCTACAAACAGAATCAGTTTTGTACAATTTATAAGTAGCATAATACAGAATTTATAATATGACAAATTAAGATTTATTGCCTAGATCCTACCTTACGACTTCTTACCAACTAAATAATGCAGAATTTATAATACAACTTATTATTTCTAATCACCTGGATCCTCTGCAGGTAGGGTCAAAACTTAATACCATACATTGTTTGCTGTATCAGTACAACAGTCATTGTCTAGACTTGAGGATCGTACAAGCATTAAGTCAGTCCTCAGAGGAAGCAGATGGTGATGGAAACATCCCTGACCATCACGGGTCATGGGTTTCACTGTCCCTGCTCAGGACTGGTCACTAGTTTTATAGACAGTGCTAGTACTCTGTGTGCTGTTACACTTGCAAGTGGTGGGTTCATCATCACCACTGCAACCTGGGATTTTCAGCGCCGGTAAGGAAGGGAGTGATTTGCCTTATACTCAGGAATCTCAAGGCTGGTGAGGAGAGAAGGAAGAAATCTGGTTTGTCTCCTTGGTTCCCAGGACCTTCAGGGCCTGGGAATAAAGGAAACAGGAATGAATATGTGACCTGTTCAGTCACAGAGAATAGCTGCTTGCCTTATAAAATTGTGTTAGTTATGCTAACCACATTACAAGGGCTCAGGAGCAGGGGCTACTGGTCACACCAGCCAAGGGAAATTCCAGTTCTGATAACTCCAAATTCTGCAGTAGTAGTGATTGGGAATTTTGTATAATAACATTTTTCACTTATAAAGAACACTTCTTATGAAGACTTTTGAGATACATAGCAGAGCAAAAGGAATTTAATCTTGGGTAGAGTTTATAATAGGGGCTTTGCCTAGACAGTCTAATTTGAGTTGCTATAGTTCACTTTCAACTTCATTTAGATGAATCTGACCCTTGGGGGACTCCACTAGTAACTGGTCGCCAACTAGATGTGACACCATTTACCACCACTCTCTGGGCTCAACCATCCAACCAATTCCTGACTCAGCAGAGAATATTCCTATCAAAGCCTCTTGCTGCCATCTTCCCCAGCAGTATACCATGGGGAGGCTGTGTCAAATGCTTTACTGAAATCCAGATACACCACATCCACAGCCTTCCTCTCATCCACCAGGCGAGTTACTTGGTCATAAAAAGAGATCAGGTTGGTCAAGCAAGACCTACTCCTCTTAAACCCATGCTGACTGGGCTTGATCCCTTGTCCATCCTATAGGTGTTGCATGATAACGCTCAGCACTATCTGTTCCATAACTTTGCTGGGACCGAGGTGAGGCTAACAGGTCTGTAGTTTCCTGGATCATTCTTCTGACCCTTCTTGTGTATGGGGGTCACCTTTGCCAACTTCCAGTCATCTAGGACATCACCTCTGATCCAAGACTTCTGATAAATGATGGAAAGTGGTTTAGCAAGCTGATCTGCCAGCACTCTCATCACTCTGGGATGAATCCCATCTGGTTCCATGGACCTATAGGGATCCAAATGGATCAGCAGGTCTCTAACTACTACCTCTTGAATAACAGAGGGCCTACACTGTACCCTGTCCCCATCTGCCAGTTTAGATAACCAATGTAAGAACATTCAAGGCCATGAAGTACTTAGTTCAAAGTTGTTTTGTGATAACGCATGCAGATGAGCATTAAACTGCTTGGATTTTTGGCATCACTCCACTTTCCTTTGCAACACATCTACATCTTTCTTTCATTGATGATTTTCTGTAGTGCGCAATAATTTTGACGTTAACATTTAGTCTAAGACTTCTGGGATCACAGAAATATTTGTAGACCTTTAGCACATTTGGAGAGATTTTTCTGGATTGGTTATACAGCGTGGTTTTAAAAAGTGGTATGGGATAAGCTAGAGCTCAGACTTTGTGTAAGCTACTCTCCCACAAAAAGGTAAATACAGTGAATCCCCGTTACTCGCGGGCTGTTGGGTCTGGTCCGCCTCCTGCGAGTTGTGAAATCTGCAAAGATAGTGAACCCACTACATAGTCGAGTATGCCATGCCTGTAGCCACGCCCCCTCCCTGTATAAGGCTTGGAGGATGGTCCTGAGAGCGGGACTTGTCTCAGTTGTCTGGCTGTGTTACGCTGAGGCGGGTGCAGGGCGGCACGGTGCGGGCCGAGCCGGGGGCTGGCGGCGAGAGCCAGCCAAGTGGCAGGTGTGGCCCCTGGCACAGAATGGCACACACACAATGGCAGCCCCGTCACCCCTTCTTGTAGCCCGGCGGAGGACAATTCTGTGCAAAAACACACATTTACACTAAACACATCCTGGACACGCCGTGCCGGCTCCCGGCTGGGACCAATTTACATATTCATGAGCAGACAGGGCCTGTTGTGCTTGCCTTGGGAGCGGCGGCAGGGGGGGTGGGGCCAGCTGTGCTTGCAGCGCGAGCAGCGAGACCAGGGGCCGAGCCAACTGGGGTCCCGGTACGTTCTGGGCATGTGCTGAGGTTGCACAGCTCGTGGGACAATCACCCGCAAATTCTGAAGCTTGCAAACAGTGGACCGGGAATACACGGGGGCTCACTCTACTACCATTGAGTAGCCCAGTGATTCTGTAGCCATAATGGTGGTGTCTGTATAGCTCAATGAAGAATTAAACATTGTTGAATGTTGAAAATGCAGAAGTAGCAGCTCTCTGTGTGGGCATAGATTTCATAGAACACTTAGTGTATTTTAAGGGAATTAAGTCATTATCCTAATGACTAGAATAAGCAAAACAGTATACAAGTGAGTTACAAGGAGGGAGATTTATTCTCAGCATGAATTAGGAACTCAAAGTGGGCAGAAATTGTTAGTAAATTGTATTTAAGTAACATTATTATTGTGAAGTTCTTAAGAACACAAGTATTTGTGTCACATAAAGATGTGAAGGGAAATCATGACTCATTTTTGTGATGATGTTAAGTTTCAGACGAATTTAGAGCTCAGTATGGTGGTGTAAATGCGCTTTAATCAGCTGATTTATAACTAATTTTTAATCACTGGAAGTAATATGAAAGAAAGTGAGTAATATTGAAAGTTTTCTAGAGTGTTGCAGAGTAGCTAGAAACCGAAAGAAATTAAAGGTTCTTTGGTCTCTGTTTCTTAACCAAAAGTACTGCTTTGCCACCAGCAGAATTTATTGGTTCGAAACTACTAATTTAACAATGCTGGAAATATGCTAAACTATTGCATGCAATATACAGCATATATACATATATACAGCATAGCTTTCCAGGCTTGTATATAAGCACAGGTGCTTTGTATGTTACAGAAATAAGGTCCGTGTTTGTGCATGCACAGTTTGTGTGTACAAATATATTCCGTTCTATGCAAAAGGAATCCTGCAGCTACACTGCATGTGAGTAACATTTTGGAATTGTCTAGGGGACTTTTCTTTAGAAAAAGGGCTGTTTAGGGAGGTTAAATAGAAACACTTTCATAACTGCTTCATCCATTTGCATTGAATCCATTTTGAAAGTGAAGATCTTGGGTGTTTTCTACAAGTATATGAAACTAGTGGCATAGTTGAAAAAGATGCACAGAGAAAATATCAGTCTTTGTTCCTATATGGTTAATAGCTACAAATTTAATTTCCCCTGCTTCAGCCTACAGTTGTGAGGTCGAAGTAATGATGTCTACTGAATGAGGAATTCATCGGAGTCATGTAGATGAGTCTTTGCTGAATTGTGCTGACTTGGTGGTTCCTTCCTTGACATGTCTTATTTAATTTAAAAAATCTCTTAATTCTTTTATTACTTACACTGTTGGAATTTTTAAAAGCTTTTTTCTGTAAGCAGACAGAACAGGACATGTCAATATTTGTCTGTGACCACATCCTGCAAAAACATGACTTGTTAGTCCTGTTGAGACTTTTTTTAATAAAGATGAGCTCAGAATTTTGTCATGAAATTCATACACAGTTAAAAAGCTTTGTGAGTTGAGTGAAAACATCACGTGAACCAACAATACATGAAAATAACTAAGCCAATAGCAATTAAAACATGGACAATAACTTTCAGTCATGAGGTAGTGTTGGTGCTGTTTTCAGATGTGCAGAGGGAAAAGCTCTCAATTGTTCGTAAGTCGGCTGGTAACTGAATCCATGTTTGTAGAGCTTGACAACAAAAGACTTTTTGTTCATGATTTGTATTCATCTCGGACATGCCAAATAACTAGACCATACTGTATAAGCAGGCCAATGTAACATGTTACTCAAATGACTTACCAGGAAGCCATAATTTATATTAAAATATTTAGAATTACAGGTAGAAGCTACTTGTTGAGGAATTTTAGATTTCTGCATGGATGAGCATGATGTAATTGCTGTGACGAAGCACACACTGCTGTATTTGGTGTGACAGCAAGATGTGCAACACAAGCAAAACTCCTTCTGAATATTACTTGCAATCATACAATTAATTTAGTGAGGCAATACTGACTGGGGCAGTACCAGTGGGTGCTTGATGAAAGAAACAACAAGACCCTTTATTCACAAATAGTGTACTAAAGAAAATTACTCCTCTCCCCCAAATTTGTTCAATTCCCTTGGACTTTTATCAGTGTAGTTATGTGACCATATGTGATTTGCATGCCAAGTAAGCATGACTGACTTTTTCTGCTGGACCTTTCAGTAACCTTCGTCTTCTCACTGTTGGTGTGATACTTGTGACTCTCGTGCTCTTTACAAGAATCAACATGCGTCCTGTAGGATGTTACTCTAATCATGATGAATGAGCAGGAACACTGGTGGAGCTGTAGAAGATTTGGCATGTACAATTTTTCTGATATTTTCCTGTTCATTGCATAATAGGAAAAAACTCTGATTAAACAAGGACTGACTTGAAAGAACTGAAAGAAGTAACATTTGATAAAGCACACTCCCTGCCCCACTGTATAATGTTTTAAATTCTATCAACTGTGCAGGTCGAGTTCTTGATTGAAACATATATGTCCAAAGACAAAAGTATGGTGGTTCCCAAAATATGAAATGCATTGAAGTGGTGGTTGTGTCTTGATAAATGAGCATGTAATTTTCAGTTTCGACTCCAGATTTTTTTATGAAGTATGGAACAGAAACTTTGAGGTTTTTCTTCTCGGTCTGAAAAGTGTGAGAGGTCTCTTGCTAGTGGAGAAGGTATACATGTGGGGAAAGCACTGGAAAGGATAAAGAACAGATTTGAAGTTCTTTGTCAGTGTGGTGTTCTATGCTGGTCACTGGTTTAGACTCCTGTCATATTAAGACTGTTCCTTCTGTGCCCTTTTTCAGGTAGCGGTGCTACAGCAGTTGTCCAGGCAGCGCTGTGCAAACCAAGGCAAGAACGTGTAGCAATAAAGAGGATCAACTTAGAAAAATGCCAAACCAGTATGGATGAATTACTTGTAAGTAAATTAGGGGGCAAGATATTACATAGAGACTTACCTTCTGTTTTGATTTTGGTTTTTGCTTGGTCCAAGAGTGAGGGTAGAATTTTATGCAGGATATGAGAGAAGGATTTGAAAATAATCTGAAAGACTTATAGTCCCTCCCTGAAAAATACAGTTTACTAATGTATATTTTTCTGAGGTCACAAAAACAAGATGTGCAAACCTGAATCTTGGGATAACTATGGGAAGACCCTAACCCCTTGTTTCCTGAAGACTTGATTTTTAAGAGATTACTGTCTGGTTGTCTGTCTTTTCTTAATACTGAGGAAAGATACATTTTCTTTTGGTTAAACACGGATTAAAAATATGAAGGTAAAAGACCTACTAAATTGTAGGTCTCCTTAAAATGTCTGAACCACCGAAACATGTTGGATCCAATAGGCCTTAGGATGCTGTTTGAAGAATGCTATTTGTTTGGGCCACTGATCAGAGAAGAAAGGGACCTGTAAGAGGCCCTTTTTGAAGGAACTGCTTGAGTTTTTCCTCTGCACTGGTTGTGGCAATCCAGACAAAGTCACAAAGACCTGTTAAAAACCAAAACCTATTGCCTTCTAATGCTCCTAGTTAGGTGATTCTAAGACTAATGCGTATTTATATATAGGCAGCATAACAAGATTTTAAAGATACAAAACCATTCTAAAAGTGAGAACACTCTCTTCTGTTCCACAGGTTATACTACTGCCTAGAGACTGTGGGCTTTTTCTAATGCAGAAATTCCTGCCTCTGAAGGAAATGATCTCCTCAGCAGGGAATTGCCAGTGCAAAAGATATCTTGAATTTGATACAGAGGGTATGGTCCGTCCAGTTTCTTCAGATAAAATGGCTTTTTTACAGTGGAGGACCCAAAATGCTCTTCCCCTGATGACTGATGGCATTCACCTTCAGTTTATGTGACAGCTTGTATGCGACATTGTTGTGTTTTTTAAAGAGGATTGTGGTAGTGGAAGTAACTTGTGAGGTAGTGAAGCTTCTGGCAACTAAAACTCAAAAGATAAATTCTGAACTGTGTTTAGAAAGAGAACAGCCCAAGGTGAGATGCATGATGTATTAACATCTACAGTCCACAAAGAACATTTCTATAAAAATACTAACGAGTAATCCCTTGAATTTCACGGACAGTCAGTTCCAGAAAGATGCCACAATAAGCAAAATCCACAAATTAATAGTAAATACAGTAGAGCTGGGGAAAAAAACCCTGTGACGTATTGAAGCTGCAAATGGTGAACTGTGAAGTATCAAGGGATTACTGTAATTGTAACATTAAATGGTTAAATCTTGATCTCTTAGTTAGAATTTGAACTAATAATGGGAATTAATGAAAAAATGCCAACAAATAAAACCAGACAAAACTGCCAAAAATCTGCAAGAGAGATTCATGTGGTCTGGAGAAACGACTGCAGTTAGTTACCAGCTTGTTCACAGTTACCTTACCAAGTGCTTGGGTGTCTTTACTGTTGACATGTCTCCACTGTCTGTCAGATGAGGCAGTAGGTCTAATTTTTGGTCCTGTATTGCTTTCTTTTGATACAATGAAAACTGTCCATACCATCTCTTTTATTTGCTAACATAAGTCAATTTCTGCTTTTCTGTGCTCAGATTTTTGTTTCTTTTGTTGTTTGATCTGTTTTGATCTGAACATAAATTCTGCTTTTCCTGGTTCCTGGTTAGGAGAGTTTAAAAAGTGCGTGCACCCATGTGCATCCATACACATACACAATGAACCTTTTTCTTTGAGGGTCAGTATACTTACTCTGACTCAGTTCTAGTAGAGAAATTTAAAAGTGTTGTTTAAAAAATAGACATGGTTTTTGTGCATAGAGGCATCATTGACCTTCAGAACTCTTGTTACAACTGTACTAACATTTTTATTTCAGTTGATAGTACTTAGAATACTCTTGCATTTTTGGCAGATTTTGAGTCTAATCAGTTTTCAATCACTTTTCTGATGAAACAGTTTTTATTGGCACAGGCTCTAAAACTAACTGCTCTCTGAACGCACTGTTTTGTAAAATGCTGGTGGTGAGTGCTTATGGATGGTGTGCACAGGCACAAATTCTCAGCTGTGAGGCCTTCAGAGAAGTGGAAATGCAGCAAGACTGGTGCCCACGTAAGCAAATTTGGGATTTGGGCCAGTGTCAATTAAAATAGAAAGGTAATGGGGGATGGAGTTTAAATAATACTAAGGTTACACAAACTGCTTAACTCCTGGAATTTGATACTCTGTTTCCTGCAATGTCCTGTGTTCTTGCTATTGTGAGATAAGCGTAACTTAACCCCGCGAGCCAAGGAAAAGGTTCCTGTCCTTAGTGCTGTCCTGACTGAGTGTCTTCCCTATCCCCTTAACTCCTTTTTTTTTACAACAATCAAAAACTCAAGATGACAAGCCAAAGAACATTGTATAGAATGGTTGTTTGAGTAGATTTTCTGCGCCGCTTGTGCTTCTGCTGTGGATCGCCCTTGGAGACAGGCTCTCAGGAGGAGCCCCTCACCTGTCGGGGGCCATACCCAGGCGCTGGTGGAGGGGCCTCTGGGGAAGAAGCTGGGGAGTGGCAGCACCTGCCCAGTCACCGGGAGCTGGACTGGCCCTGTGGGTGCTGCAGCTGAGCCCTGCAAGGAGCCATCCAGCAGTTGCTTATTAACTGTGTCACCCACCTGCCCTGAGGCCGACAGACATTTTTGCAGAGCTGCTCAGTGAAACTGGATCAGGAATAACCTGGCAGAAAGAAGTTAGCTTTTAACCTGGGCGTTGTGCCTGGTGCAGTGCACAAACACTTTTGCTAGCACAAGGCAGGGAGAAGCAGAGGGGTGAGGGAGAAACTTAAACTGCTTATGGTTTTGGGCCTGTTGATAGTCTCAAGTGAGATGAATGTGAAGAAGGCTCTCCTGGATGTTCTGCTGCAAGCTTTTTCTCTGGCAGTGTATTTTAAGTGGATGCTTTTCTCTCTTATCTGTACATATCATGGGCCTCAACCAAATAACTGAAGTTTGTGTGTGATACAGGCTTTCTAGAACTGCCAATCTGAAATTAATTATTTCCTGACTAAAATTTCATCCTTTCTCTCTCATTCTGTTTGCTTATTTTTGTTTTGCAAAGACTCTGAAAAAATCACCAAAGCTGAGACATAGGTTGCCTTTGGCCATGGTTATTGCAGTAGCTCAGTTTTTGACCACAAGTTGATGCAGTTAGATAAAATATTCAAAGTACTTTTCTGTTAAGGATAGTGAAGTCTATCTCATTCAATTAGTTGTGTTTCTGCACTAATAATGTGTGAGAAAAAGTTGATAAGCTGTGTTTTTGCTCAGTAGTGGCAGATGGACTTTTTGAGCCATTATTATGTTACCAACATAGGAAAATAATAAAGCACTGTAAGAAATGAAATAGTAATTAGGAGTGAGAGAGTCATGATTAAGATTTGAAATGGTAGCTGAATTAAGAATGTGAGGCAGTAATTTGACATACGTTTAAGAGGGAAATGTACCCCACATGTCTGTCTTCTGTTTTCTACCTACTGTCTTCTAGGGGAATGAGGGGAACTGTCTTGCAAATTGCTCTTGTTATTCAGGTTCATTGACTCATTATCCAGGAGTTCTTCCTTCTGTGGTTCAGTGCTCAGAAGTTGTCTAAGTAGGAGGACTTTGGACAACAGGACAAGCTGAAATGTGTCTCAAACTAGAGCCTAACGTTAATAGTCACCAACAAGCATCATGAGGTTAAATTACAGCCTTTAATACATATAATTAACTTTTTATTAGAAACCAGCTGTGATTTCTAGTGCATTGCAAATATAAAAAAATCTCTTTCAAACACTTTTGAATTGAAGTTGAAAGTTGAAAATGGCATTTGTGGCAGCTTTAATTAACCTAAGTGGGACCTGCATAGTGCCTGCCTTGTACAGCTGCTGGTGAGTCAGTGTAACACAGGTCCACCTCAAAGCAGTTGCTTTTCATGGAGGGAGGAGAGGTGGAAGAGGGTTTTTTTGTAGCTGAATTGGCTTCCTGACTGGTTCACCCTCCAGGAGCATGTCCTCTAGCACCAAAAATGGATCAGCACTGCATGGCCAGAAGTGGAGACAGAGAAGTAGGGTTATAGGAGCTTTAAATTTCTGTGAGGCCAAGCTCTCTGGTACAGAAGAGGCCTGCATGCTCCTAGGTAAAGGACTGGCAGAATAATGAGATCTGCCAGAAAGGTGTTACAGAATAATTATGTGAAAAAGTGAATAGAAAAAGGACTGTGCTTGAATTAACAGATACAAGGCTGTCATTCTTAATGTGTACAGCTGTGGCGTGTCACAGATGGTGTAACTTGGTAGTGCCACGTTGTGCATCTGTTGATGACTGTATGCTCTAGTCAATTGTTTCCTCTGACTTCTGGTCTGTAACACTGCTTTTTCTCCATGTCTGTTTGATCGCGTGGCTCTGGTGTCCACCTGTCCATCCCTCAGAAGCTCAGCCAGTGTTGATGTGTCCTTTGTCTGACAATTTCCTTCCTCCTTTACCACCTGCTTCCATTCTACTCTTTGTATCCCTTTTGAACAGGAAAGGCAGTAGATTTTGATCTTTCCTTGCGTTTTGTTGTCCAGCCTGTACCTACTCCTTCAGCTTTTAGAGAATACTCATTCTTCATTACTGACTGTGAATTTGGAACTTTAACAGTCATTTCTTTGCTGTTCTGAGAAGGAAAGTGATGTAGCTATGCCTGTATCTCCTGGCCAAACCTCCCCTGTGTTTTTAGCAATAACTTTTTTTCTTGCATGCAGATTTAGAGGTAAATTGAAATGTTTTAATGCCTTAAGACATACTTTGTATGTACTTTAGTTCTGTTATAGTATTTCACTTTGGAAATTAAACTTTCTCTCTATTGAAGCAAAACTGATAGCTGGCTCTGTTACGTTGGGGTTTGTATGTCTTACAGAAAGAAATTCAAGCAATGAGTCAATGCAATCACCCCAATGTGGTGACCTATTACACCTCTTTTGTGGTGAAGGATGAACTTTGGCTGGTTATGAAGCTATTAAGTGGGGGTAAGTTACTGGTTTTACTTACTTACCTGCAAGGAAATAGTATGATTTTTTCCCCCTGATATACCTTCTTTGAGTTAATTCACCTAAACCAAGTAATGAGAGAGAGTAATTATTACATAGGATGAGCCTTGAGATGTAGGTCGCACTTCTGTCTGTGTGGCCTTTTTTTGAGTTTCTCTAGAATGCACTTTATTTTCATAAAAATGCATATATTTCTGATTTCATGAACAATATTACTCATTCCTTATTTAAGGGAGATTCATCCTAGGGCAAATGGTACACATGTTGCATCTTTTTTAATTCCTAAACCAATTAAACACTTTCTGCGTTTTTTTATGATGATGGTTAATGGGGTAAAATTCTTGTTTGATTCTGCGAGAGGAAGAGCAATCGCAGAACATGGGACAAACCAGTGATTCATGACAGGAATTTACTGTGAGCCGTTGCTCACAGTATGCTTGGATAAATCCAGAATGTTCCTATTAAATGCCTTGAAATGTATGAAAACTAGAAGAGGGGTGCTCTGTGTCTCATTTGAACAAGTCAGCAGTGTGCTTTATTCTAACAGCTAGTTACATGAGGTATTTACGCATGCATGCAACAATTTAAATTGCAGATGCATAGAAAGAAATAGAGCTTTCTTAAGGATTTGGTATGATAATGCCTTGTGTATGCTTTTTTCTTTCCTGGATCTGCAATATAGGTTCAATGCTTGATATAATAAAGTACATTGTCAACAGAGGAGAGCACAAAAATGGTGTGCTTGAAGAACCCATAATAGCAACAATTCTTAAAGAAGTTTTGGAGGGCTTAGACTATCTTCATAGGAACGGGCAAATTCACAGGTAGGAGCATACACATAATGAAAAGCATTTTTAAAATTGTCTGTGTAGTTTGTTGATAGTGGTCAGCTGCAGTGGCTTGGCTAAGTAAATTGCCTCTTTCACATAATGTAAATGCAATCAGTAATTATCAAATTACTGCAATCTTGATTGCACGCTGTCACTAATACTTAGTATTTGCCTGGTCTCTCTTCTAGTTTGGATAGATCTGTGCTTGAATAAGGATGCCAGGTCTGGAATCTGTACTCCTGTGCCTACAGGTGCTCCAGTATCTAATCTGACTCTAGTTTCTGTGATATGTTTTGGGACTTGGTTATTGTATTGCAGAATAAACCTGTGGTCTTGGGCATGTGGGCACTCCTGTACAAATGTGAAAGTGGTTTTTTTGTCATAATCAGTAAATATCTATTACAACTCTATAGACCTTTTTATAGGGATTGGTACTGTTGAACTACATCTTGGTGTATATACATCTAGTGATTGCTCTTTTCCATATGTTCTTCCTCCTCTGACTTGCTCCATTTAAATTGTGCAGATCCCTTGGAGTTACCTATATGTATCTGCTGTAGAAACCCAGAGGTTGCGTCCACTGTTTTGTTGTTGGAAGTACTGTACTCCTAATGAATTTTACTGAGGTGAATTTTTCTTTTAAGGAAGGTGCCTGTAGTAGATTCTAGTAGCACAGTAATTGTTCTTTATGTGTACTTCTTATGTCTCATCTTATAAATGAACTGCATCTGATGTAAATCAAGAGCTATTTCCTCCTGTTGCAGAGAGAAAATTGAGATAAATTGCGAAATAAAGAACAATTATCTTTACTTGTGGTCTGGAATGCCAAACATCTGCCTCAAACCTTAATTCATAGTCTTCTGTTAACCCGTTATTGTTGTGAGAGGCACATTCATGAGCTTTTTCGTGAGATACCAGGGCTCTTTGAGGTTGGATTTGGAAATTCCCCTCGTCTCTTATTAAAATATCTTAGAAAAAGATAAAAAGAGATTTAATTGTTACACCTGAGGTTTTGCTTGTTTTATACCATCTGTAAACTGTGCAGTACCAATGAATTCCTGTTGAAGATGATACAGTAGGTGTAGGTGGAAGCTGTGGTATCGTTCAGGGAATACTGTGTCAAGTGGAAGTGGATAGTTGGAGATGTTTTCAAAATTGTTCAGGGATTTTGTTCTGTTGTTTCAATGGATTCTTGTTTTACATACATATATACGTAGTTATATAGGGAAACAGATTGTTATCTTGCAGTAGCAATGCATAAAGAATGGGATGCACGTTTCTATAAAAAAAAAAGAAACCAAACCGAAACACCCACAAAGATTTCTTCTTAACATTATGGATATAGTCAACTTCTTGCTGAATTTTTAATGCATTCAGTGCCAGGTAGTTTAATTACTGTACCCTATAGCAAAATATGGTTGCTATTGCTGCATTTTAATAGCCTAATTGGGTAGAGATGTACCTTTCTTGAAGATGGATCTCTTCTCTGAAGATATCAAAGAGGAAAACGTTTTTTAACTTCTTGTTCAGTAGTGGTGCAGTTGGGTGGGACAAAGCATTAATTCATAGTTTACAGCTCTGAAAGCTCTCAGTTGTTGAGAATATATATATATGAAACGTGATAAAACAGACTTTGGACATAAATATTTATCTTCTTGGAATCTATGCCGGAATTTGCTCATTTTATGCCAAAGTTGAATTCAGGACTTTTTATATGTGAGAATTTGTGAGGGAGCTTGAGTTCTGCACTGTTTTATTGTTATTTTATTGTTATTGCATTTTATACTTCAGTTTCCTATTTGTGTTCTAAATTTGAAATCTTGTGATACTATTCAGTATGCAATATTTGTTTACATAAAATGTGCACATATGTACTTTCATGCTAACCTCTGTATTTTCTAGGGATTTGAAGGCTGGCAACATTCTTCTGGGTGAGGATGGCTCTGTACAAATAGCAGGTAATGGCAGTGGTAGAGTAATGGATACATAAAAAAAAAAGGTAATTGCAGCTGGATCAAAGGCGGCAGAGACAAGTTTTTCTGTTGACTTTCAATTATTCCTTTTTGAGTGCTCTAGCCACAAGTTACCCCAGTTTCAGATTTCAGCATTTTTGGTTAATTAAATGTGATGCAGAAATTATTCAGTATTTCTCAGTGTCCCATCAAATATATAAGGAAACTTTAAAATCTCCTCTTAATTTTTCTTTTTGATTCACCCGTGTACCTTAAGCAGTTTTTAAATGGTAACAACTCTTATTTCTGTTAATTTATTTCTGCAATTAATTCTAATAGTTCTTGGGGATCCAAAAATCTTTATGTACTGCTCTCTGTAAGAACCTTGACTGTAAGTTAGCTAGTGACTGAGATGTATGAGATAGATCTCACTGAGAATTATTTTTGGCATATCTGCCATTTGTCTTGCAGTTACTGGTTTGATACAGTTCAGGATCTTAAATATCCCATGAGTGTATTGATGTCCTTCTTTAGTGCTAGTCTGTAAGAATCAAATTATTTGGTCTCATAAGGGCTTAAGTACCGAGCAAGGCTCATGTCGTGTCTCTCAAGGTAGTATCAGATTATCTGGAAAATGGAGTGATCGGTGGAGATGCCTGCCCCCTCTCCCAGGAGACTGCCAGGCCTTTCATAGTTTATAGCTGACGATCAAGGATTGAAAGCTGTGTGTTTAGCAGCTCTCGGTAATAAAAATGGCTGTAGACAGAGTTGTATTTTTTATATAAATGATGCTTTCAAAGTACAGTGAGCCCCCGCATATTCGTGATCCAGTATTTATGAGATTCAGTATTTGCGGGTGATTTTTCCGTGAGCTGTGCGATCTCAACGCGTGCATGGAACCTACCGTGACCTCAGTCTGGTTGGCCACCAGTCCTGCCACTCGCGAGCCGCCGGGACAAGCCGCGGCGCCAGGACTCCTCCGCTCACCGCTAGCCCCCCGCGCTGGTGGAACACAGCCAGACATCTGAAATTAGCCCTGCGCTCAGGGCCGTCCTCCAGACCTTATTAGGGGAAGGGGCGTGGCTACGCGCGTGGTGTACTCGACTATGTAGTGGGTTCGCTATCTTTGCAGATTTCACCACTTGCGTGAGGCGGACCAGACCCAACAGCTCGCGAGTAACAGGGGATTCACTGTATCATGTAAATATGTATTCTGAGGGCCTAATTATGCCAGTGTGAAATAAAGATAAGACTACATTTTTGGTGGTTACCAAGTTTTTTTAACAATAAGAGAGCAATAGGAAAATAAAAATTGAAGTAATTCTGCAGTAAACGACTCTATTTCAGTATAACTGGATTGTAAGTAGTACAGTTGAAAATATTTTTCATAAACGTCCATTGAAAATTGACAGTGTTTCTTTGTACATTGGTAACCTGTTCTTTGTTCCACTTGTATCCTACCTCTCCCAACCTGTTACTACACCATGTCACTGGTGTAGTAACAGGTTAAAAGACACTGATCTTTATTTCTCTATTTTAGAATTTGGAAAAATCTATTCGTGTCCTGGTCTACTAATAAATATATATTATTGATGAATTAGCTGATTATCTTTGATTTGTCAAATCCCCATAAGTATTTAAATTACATATAATATTCCTGCTTGTTTTAATCACCTTCAAATTTAGTAGCTATGCAAAAGTAGCTTCTTGTCTTTGAACAATATGCAAAACAACTGCAGACTTTGGCTCAGAGTGTGTATTTGAAAAGCTTTAGTGACAGATGTGCTGGAGTCTTTTGTGACCTTATTCAGGAAGGCATATACTAGAGGGTTTTAAACTTGAGGGTGTTGTAGTGCGGATCTCCCAGATAAAACTCTACCTTTTATTCCATAGCAGTTCATGAACAGTGTGTCATGGAACAGAGGTCAGTTTTGCAATGGAGAGTTTCTATAGGTATACCTTTAGAAACCAACTTAATTTCTAAAATGTAAAACTTTTGCTTTTGTTATTGGTAGTTTAACAGATTTTGACTTTTTTTCCTTCTTCACAGATTTTGGTGTTAGTGCATTTTTAGCAACCGGAGGTGATGTTACTCGTAATAAAGTAAGAAAAACATTTGTTGGAACTCCCTGTTGGATGGCCCCTGAAGTAATGGAGCAGGTATTTCTAATTTAAACAAAAAATCTAAAACATTTTCAGTCTTTTATTTTTGGAACCTGAGACATTACCACCTTGGCTTTCCTTTCTGGTTCTGTTTCAGGTGCGAGGTTACGACTTCAAGGCTGATATGTGGAGTTTTGGGATAACAGCCATTGAGTTAGCAACAGGAGCAGCACCTTATCACAAATACCCTCCTATGAAAGTAACAATCCCTTTGTATTACCTAATCCTGTTAGCTGTATTATTAATGCTGCTAGATAGTTAGTACTACTTCATTTTCAATAGCATAAAGATATCTAACTAAATAGATACATTCTGTAGGGTGTTTATTATCTTATAATTTCTGCATTTGAATTGGTTTTGCTTATGACACCTCTTTTTTGATTTATTTTAGGTGTTAATGTTGACACTTCAGAATGACCCTCCCACTTTAGAGACAGGTGTAGAAGACAAGGAGATGATGAAAAAGTATGGCAAATCTTTTAGAAAACTGATCTCATTATGCCTTCAAAAAGATCCTTCCAAAAGGTAGGTCACTATTGCCATGTGCAGTGAAATTTTTTTTTAAATATATGGACTAATTTACACTGACATAATCTTGAAGTATATGATTTGAATTTTGTAAATAGCGGCCTTCAGTTGTCTTCATCTGGGGAGAAGAAATTACCTCTTAATTGTCCCTTAAGTTTTCTTCTTCTGGGTTGTTAACCTAATGTATTTATAGTTAAACACACTGTTGAGTTAAACTCCAATCAAACAGAAGTCCTTCCTCTACATCCTAATTTCTCATCTGAGGCAAGATATAAAACTTGTTGGTATCCAAACATATCAGTCTCTTGGCCTTTACAAAAAATGAAATCTTTTTATGTTTATTTTTCTCATTTTGTGACATAAACTTAGTGCTGCCTTTTACTGTAATATTTCTGGAGAAAATGACTTCTAAAAATGTATTTATTTTTTACTGTAAAGTTAGGGGGGCCAAGCTTGTTGCGTTTTTTTCATGTGTATGTAGGAAATTGCATGTCATAGTATCTTTGAAATTTGTTCTTTCAGCTATGTTTTGTGAATGGGATAGCAGGGTGATGAAAGTATTAAACATCTGTTCCAAAGCCATTGCTGAGAGGTCTCTGAATGAGTACTTTATTCATCCTTTGTTAATGTTTTGCAGACTCATTTTCATAGGATTCTTTTGCTGAAGAGTTGTAGGAAACACATTCTAATTAAGATTATTTCCTAAGGCATTTAGTCTATCATTGTTTTGTAGAGTTTCAGAGGTAATAAGTATTTCTAGGGAAAAATTTTTCTAAGAGAGCAATCCTGATTGTATCTGTCTTTTATAATGTGTGTTTCACAGATGTTATGCTAGCCTGAGTCCAGAGTATTGTAATGGGAAGTCAAGACAAAAAGGTGACAGCAGGAATACTAGAGAACAAGTATAATTGCGTAAAAAGATTGTGGCAACATCTTTTTTCTTGAAATACTTAAAAATATTCGTTTTACTAAAGGACCATTTGTGCACCGTTTTCAGATTCCCAAATCCCTTACACTTGTTGCTCTTAGTAGCCAAGACCTGATGCTTTAAGCTTAGTGCTGCAGTTTGGCTGCTTACAGATAAGAATGAAATGTGATCTGGAGAATCCAGCTTCTTTTAGTATACATTGTCCAGCAATTTTCAGGGCAAGATTTAATGGTATGAAATCATGGGAAGTAAATAAAAGGAGTTTTTCATGTCTCCTTGAACATATGCTGCTGAGTTACCTCACCTGTAGTTGTGACATCAGTGTTGAAACACTAGTGTTTAAGGTAATTATGCAAATTTATTAAAACACATGGAAAGTCTTCATACTCAAGATTACCTTGAATTGAAAAATTAGACCAGCAGATAGATGCTTAGATCTGTGTGCCAGTTATTCCATACTGGTATAGAGCTGGTG
>WEKX01013963.1:155611-253242 GCA_013390025.1 Pitta sordida | reverse complement strand
CCTAAGTTTAACTGTGTCAAAATTACTCTTGGATGGTGCTATGGGCTCCTAATGGAAATGATGAAAAGAACAAGGAGGATTTTATTTTGTCTCGGGACATGCTTTGTTTTCTCTCCAGAGTCTGCTTCAGTACTAGCTTTGGCTAGATAAGTAGCATTTTAGATCCCTGAAGCTAGTGGAGACAAAACCTGCTGTTGGAATCACTTTGGTAGTTCTCAGATTGTGACTATCTTATGAAAATGTCAAAAATATAAACTTAATGATGATGGGAAGAAACAGACTTCAACAGTACTGCAAGTAAAAATATATATCTCAGTTTTGACATTACTGCTGTTGCTTTGATTTATGCTTTGATGCTCCCGATGACCCTTTTTGGTTTATGCATCATGGTAATAGTGTCAGTATAGTTTCTTGTGAATACCTGCTGATGTCGGTCCAATAAAACAATGCTAGTAGGAGGTATTGAGCTGCTGTTTGGAAGATGTAGTTGTGCTTTTTTATTGCTGTGGAGCAAAGTTTTAGTTGCATTCATAGGGTCGCTCAGGGAAGAAAGCAATACCTGACTTTTTTTGTGGGTTTTGGTTTTTGTTTGTTTTGCTGTTTAAACATAAAATGCACTTGCATTTGTGTTGAACAAAAAAGAGGGGAAACTGGCAGCTTAAGAGACTGATAATTTTTTTCTCTGTTTTTGATATTTTTGCCATAAAGAGTCTTAATTTTTTCGTGTGTGGTGACTTTGTGTGAATTAACTCAGTAGCTATTATCATTCATTCCCCATTCATACAGTACTAATTCAAAAGTATTAGAGACGTACCATGTAACTAACGTCTTGTACTGTATTCACTGAGAGGGGTCTTTGTTTTCTGTTCTAATTTATTATTGATCTTTCAGGCCCACAGCAGCAGAACTTTTAAAATGCAAATTTTTCCAGAAAGCCAAGGTAAAACGTTTAACCCTATGAGTAAATTTTGCTCTGCCTTAAAATCTATGTGAAATTTCTTCTTGCCTCGTATTGAGTTTTAACTTAACAAATATTGGTTTTTCAGAATAGAGAATACCTGATTGAAAAGCTTCTCACTAGAACACCTAACATAGCCCAAAGAGCAAAAAAGGTGAGTGTATTCACATCTTTTTCTTGAGTGGTGTGGAAGAGAAAGCAGGGACTCTTTAGTTGCCTTACCTTGTTAGTTAACTGAGCCATTCTTTTAATGCAGTCCTTCAAGTACAGTGACTGTTGAATGTTTTCTGCAGCCTTGCTTTCTCTAGGAAGCATTGAGACATTCTGACTTCCTTGTGGCCTTGTTGAAATGATACATGATATGATTTTTTCACGCTTCCTTTTAGAAATCTACAGGTGAAATAGTTGTGAAAAAAGGTGATCTGCTAGCATATAGGTTCATAAACTGCAGAATTCATATCTTCACTGATCACCTGGAGAAAGGGTGAAGGTACTATAAATAGTGTTTATTGTGGACTGCCTGGTTCTTTGGATTGTTTCAGATGTTATTCCCAAATGTATGAAAGTCAGATCCAAACTCTACAAGAATTCTGAGTTGCTCAGACCAGTGGAGCCTTATTCCATGGGTCAGAGCTATGACATATGCTGGTATTTCTGTGGTGCCTTTTGCACTTGTATAAATGAGCTTACCTACTCATGTGCAGCAGAACACAAAAAATAATGATTCTTAATAGGTAAGTATTTTAAAACCTTTAAGTATGAAGCAGACTACTATTCATAAGAATTAAAAAACAGGAATGAATGTAGACTCCGGTTTGTTGTGTGTGAGAAATTATGGTACTCCCTTTTCCCTTTCTGTCATGACAACTCAGATGTCTCTTCCATATGAGGAACCTGCTCAGAGACTGCTGAGCCTCTGCAGGTGACAGGCTAGTGTGCTGAGTTCAGCTTTCAGAAAGCAGACTTTCTGGGAGGATGCTTTGAGGAGGGCGTTTCAGAAAAGGAACTGTTTCAGCCTTTGCTGGCACATCAGTTAAGCTTCAGCTGCCTGGACGGGAACTTGTGAGATTTTTTGTTGTCTTTGCCAATACTGGTTTGGCATAATTCTGAAACACTGAAGTGTTCTGGTAGCTGGTGGCTCACACTTGGAAAAGGCAGTCAGCAAGATCTGAATGCGTTAAGTTCCTTCTAATCTTCTTTTAGATGAAAGTTATTTTGAGAAATTGTTGGCAGTGATGGGGCTTGGAGAGGTTGGAATATAAAGCGTTGCTGAGACGGCTTGTGGCAGGGGTGGTGTGCTGAGCAGGTTCGCCGGGGCAGGCCAGTGCAGCGTGTTGGCCGTGTGGTGGCAGCAATGCCCACACAAAAAAGATCTAACTGGGGAAAATCGTAGTCGTTTGGCTTTCCTGTTACATCTCGGGCCGTACAGGAGTGGTTTAGACGTGTGCTGGTACCAGCTGGGTGCTGGTAATAGAGCATGTGCCTCGAGAGATTGGTCTCCCCGCTGTATCCTTAGGTCTGCTTTAGAGACTGCACGTTAACTCCTGCATACATGTGTAGGGATATGTACACATACTCATTTCTTTAGATAACTCAGCATTTGGAATTCCAAAATGAATGCAAGGTAGCCTCCCATACACTAGAAATGACTGAATGGCTTTTTTGACAATTCTTTCTAATTTGAAAAATCTGAATTGTAAGAAATCGAAGCTGTATGGTGATGGAGAGAAATTAATAGAACATCATAAATGAAAAAATATTTGGGCTTTAGCTAGTGAAAATGCTAAATTATTTATACTTTAAAAGGACACAATATTAAAATTCAGGAGGGATTTAAAATTTAATTCACTTGTTTGAACTTTGAATGTAGCTGCTGTTTTAAGACACCATAAAATATAAACGTACTTTAATAATAAAACTGTGGGGTTTTGCTTAAAAAAGCTTGTGTAAGTAGTGTTCGGGTGCTCGAACATAACATGTAAAATGTCTAAGGAGTTGCTTTTAGAAGAAATAACCTCTGTAATTCAAAACTTAATGTCACTGGGGCAATGGAGAGGAAGGAGCTGGTAAAAAGGAGAAAAGGAGCTAAGGAAAAATAAAAGGAGCTGGTAAATTATCTTCATTAGCACTTGGTGTAAACTGCCTTTGACTAATGATCTGTAGCACCACTGGTAGTACAGATGTCAGATCTGCCCTGCAGTAATTTAATTTTTCTTCCGTTTACTGCATGTATAATTGCTTTGCCTTGTTGCCCAGAAATCAAGCCTCAGTTTAGTTTTAACTTTAAATTCTTTTCCCTTGGCATATTGTTCCCATGTTTTACTTCTGCCTTTACAGCTTGTACTTGACAGCTATTTTTTTCTAAATATGAATTCAGATCTGTTTGTGAAATCCTGAAAGCAGGTACACAGGTCATACATGTGTAAGGAAAAAAAAGCATTTGATGCGTAAAGATGTGTCCAGCTTTAAACGTTGATGCCAATTTGATAATTAAGCAGCATGAGCATTGTGTGTTTAAAATACTGTTTAACATTAGAATTATAAACTGCATCTTTGTGCACATGTAACCCTGGTTCCAGTGTTTCTTTATTGCTTTTAATTTTGCTTATTTTTAAATGAAGCCTTTCTTCATTGCCCTAGCCTAGTCATTAAGGATAACACTAAACCAATTCTGAAATTCACTTACTCAGGAGGAACATGTTTTCCCTCTTCCTGTGCAGAACCTGCTTAGATATACATACTGGTACTGATCCACAGGAATGAGTGTTACACCACGCAACTTCTTGCTGGCAATTCTGGGTTTCATTAATGGGACTGCTCACCTGTGAGAGCATTGCTGGTGTGAAGAAGAACTGGAGGAAAGGCTGTGGTGAATGAGCTCAGTGCAGTTTGGTAAGCGGGGACATGCTCTGAAGCCACACTTTTGTCATTGATATAAATGTGGGAGCCCTGAAAGCCCTTTGCAGCCTCTGCCTGATTAGGTGGTGTTATGGTAGAGCAGCCTGTCCTGTCCTGCTTGGATGAGGGCTGTGTACACCCCTGGAATGCGAAAACAGCTCACCAGGAATTTAGATACACCATTTATTAAGCCATGCTGAAGTATTTTTAATTTGGTGCCAAATGCTACATCACGTCATTTGTGATTAGCATTGCTATATTGGAATAGAGCAAATATGAAACAGCTTTTAGAGTTTCACAGTTTTGAAATCTTGTCACACTAAAAAATTAATTATAACTGTAAGTACTCTGTATGCCCAAAGGCCCTGGGTCAATTTTATGGTTTTATAATCCTGTTTTTTTAATTTTGAAAATCTCCTGCATGACTGCTGTTTCTGTAAAGTGAACAGGGAAAAACATGTATCCGCATTTCATTTTATTGCTATCTGAAGCACTGCTAGTAAAAAAGAAAAATCTAAGTAATAATTGGTTTTGAATTCTAGTTTTTGAAAGGTGGTATTGCATTGTGCTCTTAATAGAAGCTTTTTTAAAACTGAGTTTTAAGTTACTGGGAAAAACCTGTGACAGCATGAAGAGATGATTAGTATGAGTGATACCAGTTTTTATTATACTTCACTAAAAATGCCCTTACTGATGGGTTGAAATTCTAGCTCCTCAGTACAGCTATTTTAAGGAAATGATCATGTTTCCTTATATAAGAAATCATCAATGAGCTAAATATCATTACATCCTGGACTGCTTGGACAGCTCTAACCACATGATTGTACCTCATCAAGACGTACGTGTGCAGCACTCCCTTGTTTCAGTAATGGATTTAGTCTAATAGATACACCTCATGAATGATGTAGGTTAGTACAGCTGGATTCCAGCTAGCTTGAAAAGTAGAGAGCCACATGAGCTTGAGCTCAGATTGTCAATAAAATATACATATAAATTTTTCTTTACACTTTAAGAGATGTTGATTTCATTCATGTTGATGTATGAAGGGAAAGGACGTTATACTATGTAAAGTTCCAGTGTACTATACTGGAACACTTTTTCTGGAAAGCAGCAGGTGAACTCTAATTATGTATTATGTATTTGGCAAGGCTTTGTGTGAGGGAGGACCCTCCATTGCAGATGATTAATTGTTCAGTTTATGCAGAACGCTGCTACAAGTGAAAAAAATTGTGCTCTGTATTTGGATATTACTAGAAAAAAATAAAGCATTCAGACAATGTTGGATTTTTTGGTGTTTTTTTTTTTCCCAAGAAGTTGTTGCAAGGGAAATTTAATGAAAATGCTTTTTCCGTAAAATGTAAATTTGACCAAAATTCACGTAATCAGAAAGCAATGCCTGCGTTGGTGGATAGTAGAATTGGAAATGTTTTTGGAGGCAGATACATGCAGTTGCATCAGCTTTGTTTTAATATTTCATGTAAAGGAAGAAGATTGCTCACAATTTTTGCACCATGTAGTTGTGCCATTAGAGGCAAAAAACTTCCTATAGTGTATGAATTTGTCCATCTTTTCTTTCATAGGGTGCTTTTACCATCTGTATGGAGTTTGTGAGGTTGCATTTTGTGGCCTTTCAAATAGGCTAGAATAGATGAGCTTTAAAACAAACCATGGCTTAGTTGAGTGCCTTTGTAGTTCAGATGGCCATATGCATATGTAAAATAACTTATATTACTGGTTATGGCAGAGTTTAAGAGCTCATACATGATTCATCTTGGTCATTAAAAAGTAGCCCTCATCCATATTGGTGTGTTCCACTGTGTGGGATATTGCTGAGATTACCTCTGTTGGTTACAGTGTGGTGCTAATCATGCCAAGGTTGCAGGTTCTGTCCCAGTATGGGCTATTTGCTTAAGAACTGGGCGTGCTGGTCCTTGTGGGTCCCTTCTGACTCAGAGTAGTCTGTGATCATGGTTCTGTTGCTTGTGTAACGGCACTGATCTGCTCCTTAGCTAATGCATGCATGACCTGTTGACCTATTAGAAATTGTCTTGAATGTGGACTAACACGAGGTTGGTGTATAAGGGAAACTTTTCAGATTAGAGGAGAGCTTTAAATATTTGACATTTATTGAAGCTGTTGAAACTTTCAGTACTGGAGGAGGATTTTCTTAAAAGTGCTGTTGAAATGCTCCTGGTTGAAGAATCGAGATAAGATAGCAGAAGTCCAGGTGTGTATGATGCTGGTGATAGATTCTTTGATTGGGAAATAACTCTCCTTACTAAGCAAAAGCACTATTTATTGTTCTATTTTGTCATGATTCTGTTTTCTATGTGTTGCTGAGAAATTGCAAGGACATGCTGGTTTTACCTGTTTGCCTTCTGAGAAATTAAGCCTTAAACAGTTCACTCACGTGACTTCCAACCCATACTGCTTCTCTTGGATTTGGAATGGTGCCCTAAGTGGAAAGAGTATCAATGGAATTAGTTATTATTAAAATATTATTTTCCCAGTTTATAGGCCAAAGCAATATTGTCAGTGCAGGCAGCCACAGCTGGCTAGCTAGGGTCACCTTAGTGTTGTGGAGTTTGCTTCTGGAAAAGACAGCCTTTCTGCCTGTCTTTGTTCATGAAGAGAACCAAAGTTTCAGGAGGATGTGCAAGTGTGTGTTTCTTGTGATTTTGTGTATTTTTTGAAAGTTTGTAATTCGTATGCCTGCATGACTTTACTGACAAAGAGGATTCTGTAAAAGCAAGGTGCCTTAGAAACAAGACTGCCACTCGTTACTGTTTGCCGGAAGATTGATGGAATGTGAGAATTTTTGCTTTTTTATGGAGAAATTTAATCTTAAGTCTTCCTAGTTTAAAAAAATAAAATAAAATTGGAGGAAAATTTTAAAAAAAGGCCCAGGCTCAACACTGAAGAAAGTGAAAATAAATACATTTTCCTCATTAGACTTTCTAAAGCTTTTAGAAGTACGGCACCAAAAAGAATTACATGCCTGTTGTTTTGACACTTGTTCTCCCCTGCACTTGCACTTGATGTTCTTTGAAATTCCTTGGGAAGCTGCAAGTTGAAGCAAGACATCCTTGAGATGGTGCTACCCAGTGGTACTGTAGGGGACTTAATTTAGATGAAAAGTGTTCTTGGCTCAAGAAGTTAAAATTATGGCTGGAACCGAAAAGTTCAAGGTTTTAATGAGAGCAAGTATATTGAGGCAAGCAGAGGAGAAAGATGTAATAGTAAGTAATACAGTAATCCTTCTCTACTTCGCATTTGACCATTTGCCAGGTTCAATACATCGTGGGGGTTTTTTTCCTCCATTTTAAGCAGCTTTACTGCTACTTCACAGATTTCACTTACCGTGGCATCTTTCTGGAACCAGCTCCCTGCAATATTCGAGGAATTACTGTAGTTTGTCTCTGTTTAGCACAGAAAAACAGCTTCACGAGAAGATTATTCAAACAGTGCATCTGTGGGTAGTGTCAAACAGTGAGTGTTTGAGGAGAAAGGGGAATGACAGGGATATGTGCATCCCAGAGGAGCTGTGTGCAATTTACCGGCAGCAGAGGGCAGCTGCATCCATGTACCCTGCGGCGAGGATTCAGTCCTGCTTGAGCTGTGTGTAGAGTCAGACTGGGAGAGCATCACTGTTAGGAACAGCTCCAGGTCTGGGATTTTAAATGCTGTAGCCTGGTTAAATGTGTGCTTCAGTGCATGCTGCTTCTTGCTGTCTGGCTAAAATAGAAGCACAGGAGTTTTATAAAATTGGATTTTATAAAAATTGCAGATCTATGTTAATTATTTTCATGATAATTTATAATTTGGAAAACACTCAAATTTTCATTTTGATCACCCTAATATTTTTTAAAATGTCTTGAATAATTTAGATCTCTTTAGAATCTCTGTGGAATGCAGAATGTATATTACAGTAATTTCTCTTACATGCATAAGCAAATAGAAACCTTGGAGAAAATAAGAAAGGATAGAAATTAGAATTTCACCTTGAAATAGTACTTTTCAGCCTCTGAGTTTGAAAGTCAGTGAAAGTCATAATACATTTTTCATTGAATTCTACAGTAAAAAACTGTTTTGCTGAATATTTTTAATGTGTCTTTCTTGCTTAGAGTGAAACCCACCTTATAATGTGTTTTCTACTACTGAATAGTGAAAGCTCTAAATGAGGCTGTGTTTATCTTCTTTCTTTACACCTCTGGTCATTTCAAGAAAATAAGCAGCTTGAATGATAGAAAAGGATAGTGGAACTGGAAAACGCTGATTTTAAAGGTGGATCTGGCAGTCTTGTAATGGAAAGTCGTTTAGTAGTGATTCACCATCGTGCTGCACATTCATCTGAGCAGACAAGAAAGCAAGCTCGAAAGATCTTTATCTTTCTTTGTCATCTCCCAGAGTATTAAGTTACCTCACCAATTTGCTGTATCTTTGATTTGTTTCTTTTGATTCTTGCAGGTATCTTCTTGGCCTTGACACCTTAATTTGATTGAGATTGTGGAGGGGGGCAGGCAGGAAAAAGAGGATAGAAAAGACCCTCTCTTTCCCTACGTGAATGAGCCATCAGGTCATGCCCGATGGCCCCTTTGGGATTCCTTGGTTTTGAGGTGAAGTGTTACTTTTGAGGAGCAATGTATCTTCTGTGCACAATTACTTGATAGGTTAGTTGGATTATAGGTTGGACTAGATGATCCTCAAGGTCCTTTCCAGCCTTTTCTATACTGTGATACTGTGATCCTTTTCAGTAGAAGTACACATTCATGCCTAAAAGGATTATGGTTAAAACGTGAATGAAAGAATTATTTCCAGTTAATAACATTCAGCAATAAACTTTATGTAGTGGAACTTACAAAAGGAAAAATGTCTAAACCCCAAAAATATACTGGTTTACTAAACTCGCACATTTGCCATGTTACTGGAATTTCAGCAAAACACTGCCATCTCTCAAAGCAAAATTAGATTCAAATTTTGCATTCTGTCTGAACACAGAGATAAGTAGTGTTGCAGTATTTATGTAAAACCTCATGGTTTTGGAAACCAAAATTAGGAGTGCAGGGAATTACCTGCACTTGTAAACAAGGTGTTTTGGTAACAAAATTGCATCTCTAGTTTGAACTGCCACATTTTGCTGTCTCGGAACAGCATTATGCCAGCAACAGAATAATTGGTGAAGAGTGATAGGAGGTGGGGTTTGGATAAGGAATCCCCCGGAGTGGATGGGGAGTTGGTGCACTGAGCATCTGTACCCATTTTCCGTCATTTCCTTTAGAAATGTACGAATGTGCTCCCTCCTCCCCTCTCTCTTCTGCGAATAATGCCTTTGTTTTCCTCTCACTGATATCTCCACTGCATTCTGTTTCTAACTGGGAGTGTAGGTAAGATTTCATGGCAGAGAATTGATGGCCATGCCCTCGGGTGTCACGCTTGTCATCGTGTAAGCGTGGTACTGTTTGGCTGTAAAAACAAACCATTGCCATAAATATTAAAGCAAATGGTCTCTCTTTTTTTTTTTTATAAACAGATTTCTGGTTTTTGTTGACTTGGGCTGTGTTATCCCTTAAAAAGGGTGCTCTTCAAGAACCAGCAGAGAGAGCTGAAGAAGTCTTGTTCAATGCAGAATTACCAGTCTCCTTTATTCAGCATTCTTTCATAAAGGAAAATGTAATGGTCTTGTATTTCTTGACTTTAAGTTACCAGTGTAGTTGATACCAATAGTAAATACTCCAATAGTTCCTGCATTTGAGTAGGAAACACTGCAAGTTCTATCTAACTTTTTTCCCAAGTAGAAGAAAAACAAAGGAAAACTAAGAGGAAGGTTTTTTTACCCATGATGATATCTGCAGTATGCAGAGTGGCTTAGGAGGAAGGAGCACTAACGCCAGATTACTGAGGTATCTTAACACCTTGAGTTTTTGAGTTCTACAAAAATTTCTCAGGCTGCCAGCACCAGAACAACAGGACATGGCCTGCACATCCAGTTTAGACTGGATGTTAGGAGCAGCTTTTTCACAGAGAGAGTGATCTCTCATTGGAATGGTCCGCCCAGGGAGGTGGTGGAGTCGCCATCCCTGGAGGTGTTTAAGAAAAGACTGGATGAAGAACTCATTGACATGGCCTGGACAATGGGAGGCTCAGATGGACAGAACGTGGTGCCCATGGCTCCAGGGCTGGGGGAGCGATCTCTGTGTGGGAGTTGCTTGGGAGTTGGGCTAGATGATCCTTGTGGATGCCTTCCATCTCAGAATAACCTGTGAACCTGTAAAGTGTTACTTTAGAAAGGTAGTGGTACATCCTGTTAATAGCAATAGTCTGCATAAGTTGTGGTGAGAAAAAACAAGATTGTGAATTGTATAAAACACATTCAGGTTTGCAGAATTTTTGTGGCTTCCATCAGACTAAAAGTACGATTTCACATTATAATGAACTTGGAGGAATTTAAGAATAGTCAGCAGTGAAAGGATTAGGATGTTTATGTGACCCATGAGACAGGATTGGATGGGGACCAGCCATCTCTTGAGCTAGTGCCTCAACTCTGAACAGATGATCATATGTACATGGGGGAGTCATGCTCTGTCTTGGACCTCAAGTTATTTTTTTTCTTTTTTTGCAAAGATTTTATTACAGTGTAGATGTTTTTATGCAAAAAATTCTTTTGCATTAATATGCTATATTGTAGAAAGTGACTTCTGCATGCCTTTTACCTCTGGTGATTAAATTTGTAGCTGTTTAAGCAAAAGGCTGGTGTCATAGTTGGATAAACACAATGATATGCTGATTTTCTTCATTTGGATTGGAATAAAATTAATTTCATAGGGATGGGGGTTAAAATTCACCTTTTTTTCTTAGGAAACATTTAAGAAAGGTTTGAAAGATAGCTGAAGATAAAAATTACAAAATTTGATTGCTCTATAGGCATAAGCTGTGTATAGAAGGAATTGATCCGAGGGTTTTTTGAGAGAAACGTATGCAGAGCAAAGTGTGGTACTAAAACCAGAACTGTGTGCAGTAGTGTCCTATTTTTCATCATTGCTCTTATTTGTAAAATAAATGGCACAGTAACTAGTTTCATAAATACTTCTTCTGAAGTTGCATGAGAATTGAAGATCTTGGAACTTCTGATTTAAAAAAAAAGAGGGTGTCTATGCAACCCCCCTCATCCATTACCGATACAGAGAAACCCCACATATTCGTGGTTTGCACATTTACATATTCAATTAGTTGTGGTTGGCTTTTCAGTGTTGTGTGACTGCATGTGCACACATAATGTCCTGGACCCTGGATTCAGTGGCTGGGAGGCACCAAAAGGCGCTTCCTTCACTACAGTGCGAGCCACACTCCCAGGACTGCCCTCCAGACACAATGAGTGGAAGGTGTGTGGCTACCAGTGGGGGGTAGTTGAATATTCATGGTTCAGTATCTTCATGGATTGCATAACTCACAGGACCTGCCCAGACCTGAACCCCCCGTGGCTTCCGGGAGCCCTCTGTAATATTGGCACTTCAAAGAGTATATTTACTCTGTAAGAACTTCTGGGATCTGTGTAACAATGAGAGTCCTGTCTCCTATAGGAACCAGTCTTAGGGGAAGGTGAAGGTGTACATTGTCAATTGACTGTTTCTTTGCCTGAAAGCCAGATTTAAGCTTGTATGAGGATAGATTGCATGAAATGAAAAAGATTAGATGTTTAAACAACCGCTTTTTCATTCCTGCTCTCTGGGGCATGTGGGTTTGGGTGGATCTTGAGTACTCTACTAACAGATGCAGCTGAAGGACATCGGTGGCACAAGACAATTTTATCTCCAGAAAAAGCTAAGCTGCAGTCTTTCCAGAAGGATATGTATATGTAAAAAAAAAAATTATCTATGGATTGCTTTCTGTAGATAGGTGCAAAAAAAATGGAGAAACAGCACTGACTGTTCTCTAGTTAGAAATTAATAGGAAAAAATGTCAGGGTTTCACAAAGACTTTTTTGCACAAAGATCTTCCATGAAACTTTATATATGTGAAGTCTACACATTGCTGCACTCCAGGAATTCAGGAACAAATTAAATTTGGGCTCCAAGTTACCTGTATGTGGAGGGTGGCAAGGCACCATCCATGATACTAAATATTAATGTTTATTAGTGCTATCAATTTTGCTTACACAAATGCATCTTATTTACCATACCTTCAAGTCACAACACTCTTTGTATAGATTTAAATCTATCCTGGACTGAATATTGCAAATATTCAGTTTATGGAGACTTTAATAGGAATACCTTAAATAATTCAGATAGTGGTGAACATCAAGATTACTAGTTCAGTCCTTTTGTTCTAGAATGAGTAAAAATACAATAGTTGCATAATATTGCTCTTAATGAAAGAATGAATTTGTAGTGTGATCTGGAGCATGTGCTGTACTATATATGAAATGCAATAATGCTTTACGTACATACATTGGTATCCCACAGGGTGTCCCTTTATTTCAGTATGTAAATTTAATAAATAAAAATACTAAATCTGTAAGTGGGCCCAGTTCTTTGTTGTTTTGAGCGGTTGTGAATAATGAAGTAGAAAGATCTTAATGTTCAGTAAATGTTCGTTCCCTGTCTTGTCACTCTACAAAAATAAACTTGTAAAGAGATTGCAGAAGCTAAAGAATCAGTGATGAATAATAGATTCTTCTTTCCCCAGTCTCTAACAACCACATATAGTGAGCACATCAGTGCCTAGAAGACAATAATTTCTATTTTGCTTCCTTATGCTGTACCTTTTTTTTCATCAAGCCTTGGGAAATGTGGGCAGCTTTTGCATTCTGATGCTGGAGGTCAGTCTGATTTGGGCTAAACTTCAGTGTGTGGGATTTGGAGTTGCCCTGTTCATCTGGCTAAACAGACATTCTCCTGGAAAGATAGTGCATGCTGTTATTGGCTGGGGAATTTTAAATTATCTGTATCCTGCTTTAAAAGGCTGGGGACAAATAGTTCTGTCAGCAGCTTAATTTATTATTAATTGTTTGTGACTGTATTCTGGAATAGGCTTTAAGCAGCAACAATGTATACAACAGCAATATTAATATGATGCTTAATATTTTTGATGGTCATGTTTTTTCACTCACTGAACTGTGCAGACATTCTCTGTTGTAGCTGATGTTTGCAATGTCTGTCTTCCAGAGCTGTGGTAATGTTGGCAGTGCCTTGTTAAGCTTTTTCTCTTAGAAACTGCTTTTGGTTGTAGATTAATATGTTCTGAGCTGCTTTTGTGTTGGGTTCAGTTTGCCTGCCAGTCATTCAAATTCATCTTTTATTCTCTGGTGCTCTTATGATTTATGTGAAATATGTTTTCTAATACATGTTAATTTATCTTTTAAAACTGAAGGCCTTTACTGTTTTATTAGCTAAAGTTATGAATCAGTCTAGTTCCTACTTTGAAAGGGTCATCTAGATTTTTAATCAGTAAAATCCAAATTGCAGTTGAGCATGTTTTAATTTGTTTTCCTTTCCATCTGAAGTATTTCCTGAGACATACACAATCCTAACATAAGGAATTGTCAGTACTGTGTATTTTGACTGAAACTGGTGAAGAAGTTGCATTTGTGTGGCTACTGCATGCATTGTAAAATAACTTTCTTCTAATTTTCATAGATATACAAGAAGGTTGTTTTGATACCATGCTCTGCCTTGCATTTGCTCTGTACCCTTGTATAAATCTCTTCATTTTTTTGCTGCTTTACTTCTGTGAAATGAAAGACCTGTAGCAGGGTATTGAGAAATATATAGAATATTCTCAACTGCCTTATTGCTGTAATTGCTGGAGTGAAATGCAGTAATGCTGTTTGTGTTACCAGTCTCCTAATAGTATCTCAAATGATAGCCGGACCAGAAATTTAATATATTTCCATCCGATATGTGATATTAGTTATACATATTTGTGGTGAATGAAGAGACAATTTATTTGCAGATGTGGTGCGCCCTTTGTGCTGATCTGCACCTTGGTAGGTGCATGTCCTCCATATGTGATGATTCTTTGTGGCCATAACCAGAACTGAGGCTGAGCTAAGTCAAGCTTGTTAGTCAAAAATTGTGCAAATTAGTTCACTAGGGGGTGCAAGTATTAAGCACACTCACAGTTTTGAGAGTTGAATAGGTTGTGTACTTTGCATTAGTTGAAACTCTAATTTCTTTCCTGTGAATATATGTGCTGGTGGGAGTCAGTCTGATTGCAACAAAGTGCCAGTAAACTTGTTTTTCTACCTTGAGAAACCTTTCAAGAAAATGATTTAATTTAACACGGTATTTTGCTTTGCAGAAACTTTTTCATTGATCCATTTTTTGTTTCTTAGAAGGCAATCTATTTAAAAACTTGAAATGCTCTCCATCTTCATCTGTAAAGCTTTCTCCCATAACTCTGCAGATGATGTGAGCATCATTAAGCTCCATTACAATAATTCTATTTAGAATAATTCTATTTGTTCTATTTGGAATAAATCTTCAGAACAACTGAAAATGGAAGTAGAAGAGGTTTTGGTTAATGCACGGTGCAGTGTGTGAATGTGTCTATAAACAATTCTATTCTTTTTGAAAAGCATGTTTTTAGGTGCAGATGATGTCCTTTTATAGGTTTGTGTCTAGCCTGGGAAAATGCTTGTGCTGTTAAACAAAAGCCTTGGTCACGACTTGAAGGATAATAAATAACATCTACAAGTATCCGGCAAATTGCCTGCTTGATGACTTTGTATCTGTGCTAATCCCTGATGGTATAGACAGTAAGAGCCCACTGATTGTGTCTGGGTTGGTTGCAGCTGAGTAAGGAATTGCTTCCCCCAGTATCCTGCATACATGTTTCTCCTCATTTACAAAGGAGTACAAAATATGGAGAAACCCCACAATTCAGTTTGCAGGGAAGAATTTGAAGGGGGGAATATCAATAATGACTGAAGAAGGTACAAAAAGGTGCTGAGGTTTTGAAACCATTGGTTTTTCCTCTGGTTTGTACAAGTGAAAGAAGTAAAGAGAAGAAGAGGAAGGAGTCCAGATGGACATCAATATACCTGCTTGTGTATGAATGAGGTTTTGAAAGAAGACTGCTAAGGGCATACTCATTCATGCTGTTGTGGTGACAGGCCAGCCAGCTCCAAATTGTGCTTGGTCCAAACCCAATACAGAATCACACAGAATATTCTGAGTTGGAAGGGACCCACAAGGATCATCGAGTCCAACTCAACACTGTCTCCCTGGCGGGAATCGAACCCGGGTCTCCCACACGCCAAGTGGGGACACTTACCACTGTACTAAAGTGGATTTAAAAAAAAAAAATAGCTTAAGTGGCCGGTTCTCCTTGAAAAGCTGCTTTGGAAAAATTGTATTAGTGTCTGCATCGCACAGTTTTCTTGGAAGCTCACGATCTCAGACTTCTGGTGTGCTATACTATTTTCATGCAATGTGTCTTGTTCATACAGTACCTGCTGGGAGTTGGAATCTGTCAGATGTTGCATATCTCTGCACACTGTGGTTTGCAGCAGCTGGAGGAGTTTAGAGCATGGCTGATATCAGTGTAGTCCTTCTTTAAGTTTTGTTCTTCCTTAAGTTTTGTTGAGAAAACTGAGTTTTTCTAGTCAGAAATCAGGTTTTTATATTTAAATTTTCCCCTGGTTTTGAGGTATCTGTGCTGACAGAATTGGTTTTCATTGCTGCCGCCAACCCTCAGAATGGTAGAACGCCTCAATGCAAGACAACAAAACACCACAGATGGGAATCTGGGAAATGATCTAAGTTCAACTAGGCAGTTCTATAATGTTGCGGATACTGGAAAACAGGAGATTCAATTTTGTGCAAAGACCATCTAGTGGGGGATTTTTTAGGGGAGAGGAGCAGGGAGTGTTGTTTGTTTGCTTGTTGGTTTTTGTCTGTGTTTTTAAAGTTATTCTTATTGCTGTCTTCTCCAACAGGCCTGGAACAGCCTTTCTGCCAAGTAGCTCTTTTTTCAGTGTGCTGTCTTGCTTTTGTTCTCTTACCAATATAGAGGCTATTTTCTGGAGTAACTTTTTTCCTTGTTTTATAATTGAAAAGGAAATGCTTTAAGCTTTATAAATTTATAGCACTGGGCAACCTACCTGTGCAAGCATTTGAAGTTGTGCAGTATATTGGTTGAGTGATGTAAAATAATTAGAGAAACTGATTCTAGTCTAAACACCAGCAGGGCTGCTGCTTATTGTGCTGTGCTTCCAGCCATCTTTTGGGTCTCAAAGTGCATAGGTGTGGGAAGAATTATTGGATAAATTTTTGTATTCTAAATACAATCTGGGGTAAAAAAAGCATGTTGTCTGGCTCCGAAAAAGAGCAAGATAGCACCAGAAGAGTATCTGATTTTTAGATTTAACTGCTGGATATATTATGCTTCATTAGACTTTTTGATCTACAGGAGTTTGCCCAGCTAGTTTGGTGTGATGCTTGCCTACATTCTCTGTCTGCATACAGCTGCTGCCTTTGTTCCTTACAGAAGGATACCTTTACTTTCAGAGTGTTCTTAACACCTCTACACATCTTACAGCTTTTGAGCAGAGCGATCAAAATTTTTAAGACTTGTGTCTCAAGAGCAACCTTGTCTGTATAACTTCTGCTTCCTTTCATTTCAATCAGTAAGCAGTTGTCATCTACTTGAGCTTGTTCCTAAATGGTTGTAAAATACATCCAGACCCTGTTTCCCTATATGAATTGTGCACAGCTTAGTTGAAGCTGCTGGCTTAAGGATGACCCCTGAAGTCAGATATTATTAGAATATGTTGGTGTCTCCTGCAGCAAATTAATGAAAGCACATAAAATAAGAACTGCTGATGAACTAGAACGCTGATAAAGACTAAAAATGTCTGTTAATGGCCAACAATATTTTGGTAGGTCAGGCGAGTGCCAGGTTCCAGTGGTCACCTCCATAAAACAGAAGATGGGGACTGGGAATGGAGTGATGATGAAATGGATGAGAAGAGTGAGGAAGGCAAAGCTGCTGTTTCTCAGGAAAAGGTACCTTCTGTTTGTGCTAAGACTTTTATGCACTGCAAGATATTCTGTCTTTATGTTAATTGTTAGTATTTCTGGATCTTTATTGCATAAAGCTGCATAGATCATTTCTCACTGCATTTGTTTTCCAGTCACGAAGACTGAAGGAGGAAGAAAACATAGAGGTAAAAATGTCTTTATCAATTTTTCTTTTCTTCCAAGTGTTTGAGTGAAGGGATTTCTTTTTGGTTTCTGCTGTTAAAAATGTGTACTGGGGTGGGAGTGTTGTTCTGTGGCCTCCTTCGGCCAGTACTTGTGAGGATAGAGCTGTATGCAATTGTGCCTGTAATAATGAACTTGAGCACAGAGTGGGTAAGACGGGCAGGAATTTAAAGTTGTGTTATGCTCAGGAGATTTCATGAAGATAGGGGTTTTGGCTGTTTTTAATTAATCTTTGTAACCGGATCACACTAATTTCTATCTTTGTCAGCGTGATGATGACTCTGCTGGAGTAGCCAGATCATCTCTAAATAATTTTTATTTCATAAGATTTGTATCATGACATGTATAGTTAAAATGTTTCATTCCATACACAGCAAAAGAGTTCAGTACTGAAGCAGATTAATTCAGAAGAATAAAATATCATATTGAATTTCACAGCCCTCTGCTGAGAGTGGGAATCATTGCTGCTATTAATAATTGCTTAATAGGATTATGTCTTACAGAAAAAATGCTCTTTCAAAAATGTCTGTTCCTTGTGGGGGTGACCTTTGCCACTTCACCTGCAGTTTTGGATTCTCTGAATATCATCTATATTTTAGTCTGAGTACTGAAAGAGTTTAAAAAGTTTGTGAAAGTTAGAGGATGTGTTAAGTATTCTGGGCGGGCTTCAAACTGTTAGTGTGGAAATTTTTTTGCGATTTTTTTTTTCTTTTTGTTTTTCACCTGTTGTAAGATTTTTGCTTTTTTCTCTAATAGTCTCAGCCTGTTGTTAGTGGTGACGAATACAGTGAAGTTCCATGTGCAGTGAATCTTGTCTTAAGATTAAGGTAAGAAGAGATTCTTCTATTTATTTAGCTGTATTACCTCGATCTCTCTCATTACTTTCATAATATTAACATAAAATCAATGCTAAAATCCTTATATCTCTTCATATGACCAGTATGAATAGTGTTTCTGTGACTAATTGCTGCCTTTCAATTGCTTACTGAAATAATGTAAAATGAAAAGTAGAATATGAATGTAGCTTCAGGCTAAGTGTACCCTTCATTAAGTATTTTTCCTTGTAGTGTAGGATCACAGTGAGAGATTTTTAATGAGTTTCTTTCACACTTCAGCAGTCAGCCTCTGAGAGAAATAAACTATAGCGGTATTACACATTGCCTACTCAAAACATTTTTCACTGGCGAGTTTGATCAGCCATTGTGAAGAAGTGACAGATGTTTTAGAAAATGGATACATATATGTTGTCAGACTTAAAATTATACTGAGTTAGAATAAGTCAGATTACCTTTAATTAGTATCAGTTTATAACTAAGATTCAAACTGCTTGATTATTCAGTCTAGTTCTTGGATGAAAACTTTTTTCAAAAGAAACTTTTATGTATTTACAGCTATTTTTCTTAAATGGCTAACAGATAAACTTACTACCATTCACTTTAAAACTCACTTACATCCAGTTTGGGTTGTCAGGATATGTGTGATAGGTTGTAAATTCTTAATTATTGCTGCGGGGGAAAGTTAAATGTTGCACGTTTTTCATGCTAATAAAAAGATAAGAAGTCAGTAATGATTAGAAAATTACAACCAGTATATTAGAAACAAATTCCTGATTTATGCATAACAAGTAGTTTTTAAACAGAAACATCAAAAATTGTGTGTCCTGGTTTCAGCTGTTAGTAATCAGAAAAAAACCCCTACACAGAATGAGTGCCAGTTTCTTCAAACACAGAAGACCCCCACTTATCTATGGTTCACCTCTCCATGGTTTGAGTACATCACTGTTCATTTTTCAGCGAAAAGCGGTACCACGTGCATGCGCAGAAAACACCATGAAGGCACACAACTCTTGAGTGCGTAAATGAGCTCATGAATATGTAAATAAGCCTTGCCCAGGAGCCACCAGGGGTGGCAAGGGGAGGGAGCCGTGGGCCACCCAGCCCATCTAGGATGCGTTTAATGTGCCTCCCTGCGGGGAGTGGCAGGCTGGGCCCCCAAGGGGCGCAGGGGGAGAGCACCCAGAGAGTGAGGTGGTGGGGCCCAGTGGTGCTGGGACAATTTGCCACAGCAGCTTCCCCAAAATGGTGTTGGGGGCAGCAGCCCTGGCTCTGGCTGAGACTCTGTGGGGCTGGGCCCACCACACCTCACCTGCTGTGCAGCTTGGTCTCCAGCTCCAGTGGCCCAGGGGGGCACTTGAGTTCTTGTTGTTCTCAGTCATGAGCCCAGAGGGAAACTGTGCCTGGAACACAACTTTCCAGCTTCATCTTCCCCCATGCGACCGGGGCCAGGGGCCGGCAGCCATGGGCTGTGGAAGGGAGCTGGGCGCTGCGGGTGTGCAGAGTAGGGGAACTCCGGGATGACCCAGGGGAGTTGATTCCTTGCACACACCAAGGCCAGGGAAAAAAGAAAAAGAAAAGAAAGGGGGGGAGGGGCGGGGAATGAGAAAAGTGCCAGTTTAATATTTGCGGTGTCCTGTCCCATCCCATCCATCTCACAACGGTGAGGGGAGGGAGTTGGGAACCAGGTGGCCTGGCCATGGCAGCGGTGGTGGGGTGACAGGCGGGGCTTAATTGCATATTCGAGTTCACCGTCTTGGTGAATCGTGGCCTTCGCACCCCAGTCCCAGACCCTTGGGGGCTCACTGTACTTCTCTAATGACAAATACAAAAAATTGCCTGTCTCTGGAAGGTTGGTTACAAAAGGAAGGATGACTAAATTTTATTGTGGGAATAGGAAAGACTTAGAGATTATTTGGAAGCATTTTAGTTGTCCAATTTACATAACTGCCCAGTTATGCTATCAATATTCTTTTTCATCTCCCTGCTGGCAGATAGATGGAACCATTTGCAAGCAGCCAAATTTGTACTGCTATATGGATGTACCAGTGAGATGCTTTGGGTACTTCTAAATTATGATGAAACCCATGGAATGATTAGCTTCTACCTAGTTACTTGCAGTGTTGGCATTTTTAGAGGGCAAACATTTTAGTCCTGCAAGTATAGTGAAATGTCAGGGATTACGCTTTCCGCTTTTTGCAGCTTTTGAGGCACAAATTAAGGAAGACTGGTCCTGGGAGACTTGTGTTTTCAAGCTCTTATTTGCACAATGAAGTTTTGTTTGTAAAGAGCCTCTTAATTCATGGATAGAAAAAATTCCCTCTCCCTGCCCTCCCTAAAAACAAGTCTGTAGTAACTAGGTTAGTGTGCTGTGATTATGAAGGTGGCTGTTGGTAGAGAAGTAAAGACAAGAATTTCAGTTTTAGGAACTCGAAAGTTTCCTATAAACAGAAAAACAACAGTCTTGAAAATTAGATGCACTCTGTAGCCTGGGAATACTGTTAGTGGTATCTTGGTAAAACCCAAAATTTGATGCATAATTTTGCAGAGTAAGTTTTGTTAATTTAACTGTCCTACTTTTGAGGGATGAATGCTCTGCAGTTTAGCCTTCATCCCCATGTAAGCTCTGACTGTGTCCTGTCTCAGTGGTAGGAGATGGGCAGAGTTGGAGATCTCTGCACTGTGTATCTGGCTTTCCTTGTGCTTGAAGCCTGAAGTCAATATGTGTGTATATGGAGGGAATGTAGGAGCACAGGCTGTATTGGGTAGCATGCTTTTCTTTCAGTTGGCATTCTTACAGAGTGCTAATCTGAGATGAGGGCTACAAGCTCCCTATACTTCTGCCCAATGATGTAGATTCAGAGTTAGTGTTTTAGCTTTCTTTTATATTTTTGAGCTTAAATGCAAATTGCTTATGGAACATGCAAAATCCAGGGGAACCACTAGCTAACTGGTGTATATATTGTGTTTAGAAAGGTACCTTTGAGGGTAGCATGTGAGTTGTGCTTCCTCTTCACTGTTGATCCCAGGAGAGGAAAAGCTGAGGCTGCTGTGAACATGGATGGGCCATCCAATGCTAAATACAGTCATACCTCATTACATTGCACTGTCATACTTGTGGCCTCATCGACTTGTGAAATTTTTTTCCCCACAAATCACAAAAAAGTGACTTGCAGCATTTCCCAGTTGATGCATGCACAGTGCCTCTGCTTCACCAAGGGGCGGCACCGGCACTCCCTGTGGAGTGGGACTGGCATGGATGGCCTCATGGGGCAGGCAGGTGACACCTCTCAATCACTGGGGACAGCCACAGGTTACTGCCTTATGAGTGTTGCAGAGGTTACATTGTGTTTATAGTCCCACGGCAGCATGCCATGACCTGGTCCCCTGCCACGGTCCCTGCCCCACTCCTGGGTGGAGTGGCAGGAAAGGTATATGTACGTAGTAGGTCATACATAGTCCAGCACACCCAGTGATACGTTAACGTAGCCCCAGGGAAAGCACTGCTGCAGCGCTGTACGTACCGTCCTCCACAGGGACTGTGACCGGAGCTACCGTCTACTTTCCCCCTGTGCCCTGCCCACCCATGTGCTCTCTCAAGCGCTTGTCCCCACCAGCAGCTTTCAGGGACTGCCTGTGTGCATGCATCTGTGTGTTACTGCTTCCTTGGCTACAGGTGGGGAAGGCAATGCCGACATATGGGCCACTGTCCCATGCTGCTCCAGAGGGAGGATGCTCCCTGTGGGAGGGTTGCAGAATGGCAGCGGTGCTGGGTGCAGCGGTGGCATGGATAACCTGGTGCCCTATGACGGAAGCTGCAGCTGTGTGGGCTGGAACAGTTGCCGCTGTCGAGCGGCCTGCGATGCACCCAGCCAGCATTTGAGAGAGAGCTGTGATGCAGCGGCTGTGACACAGGTGTCGCTGCTTTGTTTGGGGCAGGTGTTTTGTTTGTTGTTTTTGTTTCCAGGAATGCAACGGAACAGGCTTTCCCTACTCCTTTCCTCTCCTGAGGTGTGGAGGCTCTGCTGGGAACCCCCATGTCTGAAGCACTTGCTGCACTGAGGAGCAGATGCATCTGCTGCCGCCTCCATCCTGGACTCTTGGCTCGTAGCCATGTGCTGCCCATGCCTAGGAGGTCCAGGCTCCAGGAGGGTGCTGGCAGTCCCCCCTGCCCTTATATGGGCTGTGCCCTCTGGGGAAAAGACTAAGCTTCCCCTCTCGCCTTGCAAAGCTGGGCTTTGATGGCTCGGGGTTGCAGCTGGCGGCGTATACCCAGACATCACTTCAGGAAACCGAGAGAAATGCCTTTTGACTGTTCCTGGATGTGGAATTGTTCCTTTTGCCATAGTGCCCGTTTTCCGAGCTTTGAAACTCAGTGGGAGCCAGGACGCACGGGCTGGCATGGACCCACAGGACCCTGAGGGCTGATGGTTGTTTTGTTTTGGTTTTTTTAAACCCGGGAATGCAACAGAGTGGAGTGAGGTCGAGTTGAGAAAAGGGAGGGCACTGGGATGGGCAGGGACATGCCAGCACCGCATGCTACTGCCAGGCCGTACTGGGAACGGTAACCCTTCCCTGCCTGGCTCGCGGCTTGTCTACATATCCATCGGCTTACAGACCTTGGCTGTCCATGTGTCGATCCCTGTTTCTTTCTTCTGTTGGCTGTTTTGTTTGGGAGTTCGTGGGGTTTTGTTTGGGTTTTTTTTTCTGGCAGTGCAACAGCATTGGCTGTCCTTGCTCCCTCTCCCACTCTGCAGCAGTGCCAGTTTAAGTTACTTTCAGAAAGGAGGAATTCTGGCAGAAGAATTGATGCATTTCAGTAATTCCTTACCTGGACCATCAGGTTCTGTTATTTTTTTCCCAGTCAGGGTAGGGTTTGACTCATTCAGTAATTGAATAGGGAGTGCTAAATTAATACCAGTCTGTGTAGGAAAAATGCCTTGTTTTGGATCAGAAGCAGAACTCACATTTGGAAATAATCTTTAAACAGTCCTACGGTGTTCTTTATGCAAGTGGTGGTAGTTAATACTCTTACTCAAGTTGGAAATTACACAGGCTATCTGATTTTTCTGCCCTTAACTTGTATCTAATACCTTTCTGTTTTCATAGTTTTCTCAGTAGGACTAACTTGTCAGAATATTCTCTACTGTGAGAGTGGCTTCTTCAGTTGGAGGCAGCAATTTCCAATTTATTTTTTATCTCATGCACTCTTGTGCCTTGGAGGATGTTGCCCCCGAACTGAAATTAGCAGCGGACATTTAAATGTAGTACTGTGCAAGGCTTTTGGATGGCTCTAGTATTATATGCCTAATACTAGCCATTAGTGTTCTAAACCTGAAGTGGAGTTAAGCTACTGTGCTTGAATTTTGCAGTGAACTGAAAATACTGGTTCTCAGTGGCATGGTCTGTTGCCACAGCATGTAACTATGACCCAGACTGAGTGATCATTCCATTGAAATGCTGATGCTTCTGTATCCTCAGCTTCACAGAGGAAAGAGGTAGGGAGGAATGAAATCTGTAATACACATTTTCTCCAGTAAGGCTGTGCACATCATGCCAGGGTGTGGACCCTGGCAGGAACTCAACAAAGCGAAGCTGAAGGCAGTTGTCTGTTATCTGGTCCTACAAGACTGTTCATACCATCAGGGAAAGGGAGTGAGGAGGAATTGTCATCCTTGATTTGAAATTTCCAGTCTAACCACCAAGCTGTTACATTTACAGATTTAGGAAGGTCACTGTCTGAGGAGTTGAGTACTTGGATTAATAAGAGAGATATTTCATGTTAAATTAAGAGACTTATTACTGGTTAATAGTTAGGAATTGCAAATTATCTGAGCAATCTGAGGTGGTTAAATTAGTTCACATAGCAGGAAGATAATTTACCGATGGTAATTCAGAATGTCTCAGGACCTAATTTAATACAGTTCCTGCACACTAGATGATTTCAGCGTATGGAAGAACAAAAAGGGCAAATGGAAATGTTTTGCTGGCGAATTAATATTTGTTATTGCATATTTTATTTTAAAGAGTGTGTAGGGAAAATGCTAAAGCAGAATTTTCTGTAATGTCAAGGTTATTTACATGTAGGTGTTTGTGTGTGTATTTTGTACAAAAACATTGCTTTAGCTAATGTATCTAGAAACTTCATGTCATTTGATCAGTTCTGAGGAGTGTATCTTCTGAGGATCTGGACAGATATGTACAAATCCAAGCTATACAGTCATACCTCAGTTATTTGCGCTGTCATATTCACGTCTTCTTCACGGAAATTTTTCACACAGTCATTACTCAGTTATTCATGGTGCGGTGTATAGAATCACAGAATCACAGAATATTCTGAGTTGGAAGGGACCCACAAGATCATTGAGTTCAACTCTTAATTGGCACCACTGCCTCCCCAGCGGGAATCGAACCCTGGTGTCCCACATGAAAGGTGGGGACACTCACCACTGTACTAAAGTGGATTTCTATATATAGTTCTGTGGGAAGGTGCGGTCCCACACTGCCGCACTGGGCGGCCCCAGCCGGCCCTGCCAGGAGTCAGGAAGTCTTTAACTGTAACACAAGGGCCCACGTGGGTCCCATTTGGCCATTCTGGCCATGGCAGCCAGCCTGGACTTGCCAGCGCATATGCGCACATTCACAGCCTCAGACAGAGCACTCGTGCCAGTGCTAGCTGCTGCAATTAAAGGGAAACAACCCCAACTCCCACACTTCTCGCTGCTGTAAGGAGCCCAGGATGTTGCAATGGTCCAAAGTTGCCATATTTCTGGCAATAATTTGCCATATTGGTGTTCAACCTGTATTCGTGGAGACTCGTAATTCACGAATATGAAGGTATGACTGTAACTAGTGGCAAGCATTGGCTGTGCTCACTATAGGCAGAGAGTTGTTAGGTAAATGTGGTTTCCTCTCCATGCCAGAACACAGACAATGAGGTATCACTCTTTAGTCTGAGCAGAACTGAAGTGCTAATCTTCCTACTGTTATGTAGGCCTGTCTTTTATCTCTCTCTTACAAAATTAATTACATGTAAAGTTACCGGAAAAATGTACTTAGCTGGAGGTATTCATGGTAGATGTATTCATGTGTTGTTAATATTTATGTTTGAAGCTTAGATTTGTAGGTGAAAAATCTCCAAAACTATTAAACAAGCAACCCCTAAAATCTGTTCTGGCTAGAGGGGAAATGAGTTTGATAATTGGGTTAGTGTGTGGTAAGCCAGAGTTCTCATTTCCCATCCTCCCCCTCTCCTTCCTCCTAGATCTGTTTTGGTAACTTAAAAATATTCTGTTCTAGTCTCTTTTGTAAAAAAAATGAAGACTGATGAGTGTCCTTTACCGGGGACAGGTGTTTCTGAACACTTTTGCTATTAGATAGGCTTCTGTTCTCAGTGTATTTACTGACAAAATCCACGAACAAGCTCCCAGCTATGTGGTAGGTTTACAACTGGAAAGTAACAGACCATGTGTATATCCTGGGAACTGATCCAGTAACAAATATCATAAACAAAGCCATTTGTAGTATTCTTGAAATAAATGCATCTTTGATTACAGTATTGAGCACTGTCCTACATTTTATTTTGCCATCGCCTCTAAGGCTTTGTCTAGGATTCAGGGAGGTGTGGGAATGTGGTTACTGAACTGAATTTAATTTTCACAGCATGGAGACTTAATTTAAATAACCTGTTTAATCATGATTAAATCATGACTGAAATCAGTAAGCAGGAACCCTTGATTAAACTATTGATTCTAATCCTGCTTTCTGTTTGTACCTCTATTATTTCCTTCAAAGCTTGCTCTTTAAAAATGGTAAATTATGCATTTCTTATTCACTGCCTAAGTATGTTTTTATGCCTTGCTGTATTTCTACTGGAAATAAATTAAAATTTGAAAAATTTATTTTAATTATGACCTACATAATCACGTATACAATTGCTATACCATCCTTTATTTAATAGAGAGATGGTATATATATTTGTTTATCAAAACAACTTTTTTATGTAAAATTTATAATTATTGAGCCAAGGAATCAATGTATTTTTTCTGCTTATTCAATTTGGGTTATCAAGAATATCTACATGTCTAAATATTTAGATCAAAAGGAATTACGTTTTTAACCTGCACAGCTGTGGTTGTATATTATGCAGGCAATTGCATTTGGGGATGGTGCTGATACTGAAATTTTAAAATCACTGGAGGTTTTTTATTCCATTTTGGCTTTTTATTGTACTAGTTACAAAAGGAAAAACAGGCAGGAACAAAATGTAACAAAGAATCCTAAACCTTCAACCCCCAATCTTGTTCATGTTAAAGGAAATAATTTGAAGCTTGACTTGATCTCAGTATTAAAAGTAATTTTATCTGTATTGTTAATGGCATGGATGTTACTGGTCAACTGCAATAGGGTTTGCATTTTGATAATTCAAAATTTGCAAGTGGGACAAAAACTTTGCTGGTGAAGCTGATTTACTATAAAGAGAATGTGGCCTTTTGCAGGAAAACCAGATGAAACCTTTGAAGATTTTAAAACAAAGCTTAATTTTTTTCCATGCTTTGCACGCATTTTGATGAGCTAGTCAGGATCCATGAATTTTAGTTGGATGATAATGCCGATTGCAGTAACTTTTATGGTGTCTCAGATGTCTCTTTCGTTTACCTACAAGTCTCCTTTGGTTTTGACAGTAATGTACTGATAGGTCATCTGCAGTGTAAAACTCAGAGCCACTAGCATTGGCAGGATGCAAACATCCAGGGGGTTTTTGATTCAACGTGTTTAAAACTTCCTTTGATTTGGATCAAGTAAAAGGTTTCTCTGTGTCTTCCCCTCAAAGCCTGTTTTGTGCACTGGGGACTTACATGATTCTATTAAAAAATACATATCCCTGTAGAACTTGCTGCAAGTCTTTTGTCTTGAGTTCATAAATGAAATCAGTTTTCTGGAGCTCTATTCTGAAGGTACCCTGTGCCTCCTGGCAGTGATTTGCCTTTCATGCTTTCTGATTTAAAGAACTGAAATTTTGCTTCAAGCATTGTGGCTATTTTTCAATACTATACTTACAGCATTTGTCACTGGAATAACAGGTAATAATCCTTCTTCTTGTGTACCAGGCGTGCAGAAGCAAACAAAGTAAGCCATGGTGTGCTTAGCCTGTGTGTTGCTCTGGTGTTTCTTATCAGTCAGGCAGATGGTGTATCACGTCAGTCAAATAGGTAATACAAGTTTGACCTCCTTAAAGTGTGCACCAATTTGGTATCAAGAAGTACAGAAATCGTTCAGAGGTATGCTCTGAGGGGATAAGTTAAATGATAAGCAAATCCAAAAAAGCGACTGTAACCACAACGCACTTTAATGTTTAACAAAGTGACCAGATTATGTGCATTTCGTCCTCTGTGTTATTGAAATGTTCTCACTAAATATTCAGGGTGATTGTTTTTTGTCATTACTGGTGTTATTTGTACTTAACTCCAGTTCCTTCTAGGAGCAAGGCTGGTTTAGATCACTTCTGGTTTCACCCAAGCATTGAGATTTCACCACATTAATAAATTCTCAGTACAACTTCATTTTATTTTAAGTACTCGTTAAAAGTTGATGCTTTTCAGAAGTTAAATCTTTACCACCGCTCTTAAAAAAACTCTTGTACTACTGTAGGAATAATTTCAGGGGAAAAAAACTTGTAATAACTAATGTCATCTCTGCAGCAAAAGACCTGATAGCACTCGGACTAAGTTGTTCCCGCCCGCTGATATGTGAAAGCAGGTGGAAAGTGTGAGCCTTAGAAAAGATGATGCAAGTGAATACTGCTCTTCACAGCCAGTGCAGTGAAATGAGTCACTGATGTCTAAAGCCAAAAATACTGTTTGTTTCAGAGTTTGTTCTTTAGCTGGGAATGAATATAACAAGAGGAAAAAATTGAAGGACTTTTAACGTTCTCTGATTTAGCTTCTGGCATCAGCAGCTGCAGGAAGAGAAAAGAACCATATTTAGATACAGATATATCTAAAATGTCTCTAGTTCTAACACTGTCGGTCACAATATGTAGACTTGGAGCTGCAAACCAGCGGATGGAGAGAAAGGACTTAGTGTTCGTATGTTGATTCAAAAGTGCTAAACATGGTTTTGCAGATCTAGTTTTCTTGGGTCTCTTCTATCACACAGCTTGTGCATTTTCTTATTTTTACTATCATATCCTATCTGTTTTTAGACTCTAGTAAGGTCACTCTAGGACCTGTAGCTTTAAATAGAACTCTTGTAAAGTCCTTTCCTGAGGGAGGAGCTGTCAGCTACCCTGGAGCCTTGGACAGTGTTCTTAGCTGCTATTATCGTGACCACAGCAATTCACTTGGTGGTTGCTTTTTTGTAATGTACACTTGTATTTTCTATATGGTGACATGCAGACAGTCAATCTTTAACCTGCTGTCTCATTCCAGCAGCTTAGAAGTCAAATGACAGTGTTTCATTGTGGCATTGGCTGTTTTTCAGTCTTGAAAGCATCATTTGACTCTGCTTTGCCTTTAGTATTGCTGCTCTCTTAATGTGTACTGATTAACAAACATGGTGCATCATTTCAGGAATCTCTCTTTACCCAAGAACGTGTGATGATTAAACAGTAATAGTAGTTTTGTGTTTAACTGTTGAGTTCTACAGTTGATCTTGAAACGACATATGCTATTTTCTTCTTCCAGTAGTGTATATAGAGCAAGGTATAAGTTGTGAACCTGTGGACTTTTTTTTGCAGAACCAGTGAAGTAAATGGTAAGGTTTTAATGGACTTAAGTAACTTTATATTTTGGGACTACATTTTATTAATACAGAGAGATTTTAGTCCCATTCTTCTTGGTGGCAATCTGGAAGCAGTCAGACTTCGAACGACTATTTTGCTGTTACCAGAAGTTAACAGGAATGCCTTTTTATTTAATCTAGAATTGACCTGAAGTAATTAAAAGTACAGTGAGAAGAACCATCTCCACACTGGCTGAAATGACATGATCTGCTCTTGACATGCTAATGTGTAATGAGGAGCCTGGATATTGATTAGTAAATGACAACTGCGTATGAAAGTGTTAGAAAGGGATTTACATAAACATGTGGTGAATCCTCAGGAAGCTAATGCTTCTTTACAGTAAATGCTCTGTTCTCTTGTGTTTATATGATCCCAGAGGAGCTGTAAAGTTCTGATTCATGAAATTACTTTAATAATAGACTTCCTCTATTGCTGCTTTGGTTTATCTATGTGTGTGGTACCATTACTTCAGATACCAAGAAGAAAAGGGGGGCAGAGATGAAGCAAGCTGGGATTTTTGTTGGGATGGGAGAGGATTCTCACTTGCTCTGCCCTAGCTGAATAGCTAGATTCCCACAGCTGAAGCATAAGAAAATTGGAGAGCAAGAAAAGTCAGGGCATGGAAGATTGAGATGCCAGGCCAAACCTCCAATTTGGGACCAATGGATAAGGTCACTTTCAATATTTTGTTCCCAAAATGTTTTATTCAAAACTGATATAAGAAACAAGTACTACAAATCTTCAGTACAGGTATTTAATACTTAAAAAAGGAGTACAGCGTCACTTAAGCAGGATTTTCCTTGACTGATGCTCACAGCACTTGTGAAATAATCTAGCACTATAAAAACAATGCTACAAAGGGAACCATGTTTATCTTGTGCTTTATGCCTTAAGCATAAATAAAAATTGAATGAGTACAGCTCTAGAATGTACAACCCACCTATCACTCCAGTTAGTCCATTTTGATGTGAACTTCTGCTTTCTCTGCAGTCTTAATGAGCAAGTAATTTAAATTAATCTGTGGTTTTAATTACACCAGCAACTGCAGTGAGGTAGTTGAAACACCAGACTGCTTGCCCATTTTAGGCTGTGCTGTCTTGTTTATTCAATTCTACCGTAGTTTGCTTCTATGGTACTTTCAATGCAGTTCAAATTCAGGATGGGAGTAGCATCCATGAGAATGAAATTTTGTACAATTGTCATAAATGTGGTTTCTTTCTTTTTTCAGTGTTTTTTGTTAATGCACACTCTTAGATTTGGCCACTGTCATTGGTCCATGATGGTGGGGGAAATTCTGTCCTGTTGGGAATAGGGCTTGTCAGGAGTATGAGGAGGAGAGGTGCTGATTGATAAAGGGTGCCATGTAGCACCATGTATTATAGTGCTATTCGTAATAAAGTTTCCAATGTTTTAGTTGAAGATGAACTTATTTCTGGTTCTAGAAGAGCATGCATATTCTGCATCCTGCTGTTGTCTCTTCCACTCATGAGTCAGCTTTGTTGATCACTATTCTGTCAGTATCTGCATTCTTTGGGGACACTGGCTCTATGTACCAGTCTTTGTAAAACATGTGGGATCATTTAGTATCTGAAGTCTGAAAATTAAGCAATGCAGAGACAAAAACTGAGTGTTCTTACGCACATGCACGCCTCCTTCTTTTAGCTTGCCTTGTGGGGGAATTTTTTTCTTATTTTGGAAAGGAAGAATATATAGTTACTTAGCTATGATAAAATGCGTCTTACTCAGAAATACAGACTCTCCCGAAGGGCTATGTGGAAGATGCTGATGCTTGCATGAAAGAGAAATGGATATTTCAGGTAACTCTTGATAAGAAGTGGTGGATAAGTTTGTGGAGGGAAAAACTAGTAGTAAAAAAAGAATGAAAATAAGCTGCTTGTTACATAACCAAGGTGTACAGTCATGATTTAGACATAAACTTTAATTCCAATAGTCTCATTTTTTTGAATTGCAGTTACATGATAGACATTCTGTGTTCAAAGACAAAAGAAATAATGACATTAAATGTCTCTAATTTACAGTTGCATCATTACACAAATATGATTTTGTATTTTAATTCAGCAATGTAGAGCTTTTGTCAATCATGTGGAACACAGCTAAGTGACTGTAGTAGGAATTATGCTATCACTAGGTAGTTATTTGAAAGAATTTGTCGTCAAATCTGAATGCCTGAAGTCTTTTATCTCTCTGGATTTTTTCGGTAAAACAATGTCTATCTGGACAGCTGCATGTTTTGTTTATTCTTTAATCCTGGTTTTGTTAAATATGTTGTTCAGTATGTAATTTCCTTCAAAACAGTATCTTTCTTTTTTAATCATCTTTCTTAATTATGGGATTGCTGAAATTTGTAGGTGGGAGGCTAAGTGATGAAGTTGGCCTTTGTGCTTTTTCTAGTTCTTTGAGGAAGCATTACAGTGAATCCCCACTGCATCGTGACTTCTCCATTACGACCCGGCCCATTTGCGAAGCAAATTTTTCGCAATTATGATTCACGCATTTGCGAGTTGAGGCGCCCCGGACATGCGCAGTCAATCTGCTCTGCCGAGGGGCGGTGCTGCGGTACCTGTGGGGTGGGACTTGTGGGTACCTTGTGGGGAGGGGGCTTGAAATGGTGGCAATGTGTGCCCGTCCCTGAACGGGGAAACTGCCTCNGGGACACCCCTTCCCTGCCGCAGAGGCACGGTGAGCATGCGTGGGGCCCCTGGGGCCGGCACGAGCACCAGGGCTGGGCCAGGGGGCTGGTGGAGGGGGGAGCAGCGGCATGAGATTTGGGCTGCAAGTGCACACGGTCACAGCAGCCGCTCTGAAACGGTTCCCTTTGCTCCCCCCGGCTCACAGAGCTTGAGGGAAAAAGCAGAAAATTGTCCGCACCGCTCCAGAGTTCCGGGGGGTGGAGCAATGGGTGTGGCCTGCATGCATATTANGTGATTGTGCCTGTGCTGGCAGCCCCGCGCACGGCGGCTTGGGCGTGCGGCAGCGGCTCAGGCGCGTGGCGGAGCGGGGCTGGGGCACGCANCGCGATGGACGGGGTATAACTGTATTCCCTCGAAAATGAGATCTAGGTATCTTAGTGTGGCATCAAATCGTTTCAATGGTAACAAAATAATGAGTTTTAGAACATCTTTTCACAAAGTGTAAAGTTCTAAATTCTGAAATTACTTTTGCCAGAAAGATGGCTGACAAAACATCCTAGCATGGCATGCTTTGGTGTCACCCCTATTGCACATAAGCGTGTGGAATTCTTCTCATTGGAGGTGAGTCCATAATGGAAAGCAACTTGCAGGATACTAAAATACACAAAATACTTAGAATTTTACTACTTTTAAAAAGAGGTGGGGTGTTTTTGTCCCTGATAATGAAGGTCTATGAGTCTATAATGGTATTTTGAGAGATGGCAAAAAGGTCTAAGTTGGCATTTTAAAACAGAAATAACTTTTTCACAAATGCATTTGAGAAACTAAGAACCATTAAGAAACTATGAAGAAGATAAAACTATTAGTTACAAGGGTACTAGTGCCTTTCTTCAAATTCTGTTTCTATTTAGCAGAAATAAAGTCTGTGTGTGCTGCTGCGTGGTAGGAGTGTAATGGATGTAAGTTAAAAATGAACAAATGAAACACTGCTTGGAAATTCTGCCTGCAAATAAATCAGCAAATCCAAACAGTTGTCACTGAGGGAACTAGCAAGCTAATTTGCAGTTACAATGACATTAAATAGAACCAGAAAAGTGTCTGAAGGCTGGAAAAGAGCATGAGCAGCTTTTAGGGGAGAACTGAAGTGCATCTTCTGTTTGGTGGAATATATAATGGAATACATAATTTATGGAACTCAGTAAATGCCTGGAAGGTAATGGAACAATAAACAAAAGCACTTGCAGGCTTTTAGCAAATTCGTCTTGCCAAACTTCCTTTGTTTTGCTTTCCTGAATAGTAGTATACCATTAAAGAGAAAGCAGCAGTGTCTTAAGTTGAAAATATTTCAAAATGTAACAGTTCCCAATAGCAAAAGTTGTATTGCTGAATATATATCAACTTTCCTTGAATTTTCACCTTCATTTAAATGAACTGATTTGACTAGTTAAATTTCTATTGGGAAATGCTGCCACTTGAAGGCAGAGTAAAATACACCCCCTATGCATCCTGCTGGAGGAAAGAATTTGTATCAGGAGCAGCTAGTCTTTCACATAGCTGTATCAGTTGGTTAAAAAGCTGAGTTCATGAGTTCATAATTACTTAGTGCTATTTTACGTGGTGGAAATTCTACTTATGGGAGATCTGTGGAAAGAGAGACTCTTGAGAACTTAATCACACACAGAGTCACATATAATATTCCAAGTTGGAAAGGACCCACAAGGATCATCGAGTCCGACTCCCAAGCAATGCCCATACAGGGATTGAACCCACAACCCTGGTGCCATAAGCACCACATTCCATCCATCTGAGCCTATCTCAGGGTTATGTCATTATTCTTTTTTCTTCCTTTTTTTCACAACCAACTCCCCATCCCATCATCTAGACTATATCAATGCGTTCCTTATCCAGTCTTTTCTTAAACACCTCCAGGGATGGCAACTCCACCGCCTCCCTGGGCAGACCATTCCAATGAGGGATCACTGTCTCTGTGAAAAAGCTCTTCCTAACATCCAGTCTAAACCTCCCGTGATGCAGCTTTAGGCCATGTCCTCTTGTTCTGGTGCTGGCAGCCTGAGAGAAGAGATTCACACCCACCTGACTGCAACCTCCCTTCAGGTAGTTGTAAACAGCAATGACATCACCTCTGAGCCTCCTCTTCTCCAGGCTGAACAACCCCAGCTCCTGCAGTCGCTCCCCACAGGGCTTCTCCAGTCCTTTCACCATCCTTGTCGCCCTTCTCTGGACCCTCTCAAGCAGCTCAACATCCTTCTTAAACTGGGGACACCAGAACTGGATACAGTACTCGAGATGTGTCTGACCAGCGCCGAGTACAGGGGAAGAATAACTTCCCTAGTCCAACTGACCACACTGTTCCTGATACAGGCCAGGATGCCATTGGCCATCTGAGCCACCTGAGCACACTGCTGGCTCATATTAATTTTTATGTCAACCATTACTCCTGAATCCCTCTCGATTTCACCACTCTCCAGCCAGTCATCCCCCAGCCGATATCAGTGCATGGGATTGTTATGTCCAAAGTGAAGAACTTGGCACTTAGACTTGTTAAGTCTCATATTATTGGAATCTGCCCATCTCTTTAGCCTATCAAGGTCCCTCTGAAGGGCCCTTCTACCCTCTGGCATTTCAACATTTGCCCCCAGCTTGGTATCATCTGCAAACTTGCTGATGGTGGACTCAATTCCCCTGTCCATATAATCCATAAAGATATTAAACAGTACGGGGCCAAGCACTGATACCTGTGGGACTGACATATAATACACATCGGCAAAGGGAAGTGGATTGTCTAAAGGGTACTTGGAGATGGGTTGTATGTTGATTTTTTGGTTTTGTTTTTAACAGCCATTCAGGATTTTCTAGGGGAGGGGAAGGGGGGAAACAGGTTCATACGAATTCTCTGTTGAAGAAAAATAGAGCAATGTTCCATATAATGGCACCAGACATCTAAAACAGAAGTAAATGAGCCTTGTAAATCTGTACCTGGCTAGCTGCATTTTCTGCAGCTTTCTGTTAGTGATCTTAAACTCCTGCAGTTCTTTATTTAGGGAACCCAAAACTCCTTCAGCTTTGAGACATTCCTTTGATTTGGTAAATGAGCACTTTTCATTTTAAGCACTGCATGTGGCATACTTAATTTTCAGAGTTTGCTCTCTCACTGTTGTATGTGCTGCCAATCATTTTGGGGTTTGTGTTTCTACATTTTGCTGGGTTTGACTTTGTAATATGCTTAGGAGTATTTAGCAAGTGATAATAGCTTTAAGTCACAGCTGACTATGCCTGCCTATTGGATTTAGTTTTCCCACAGCAAGACTTCATGGCCTGGTATGCTGAAATATGAGGTTGCATACAGTTGCCTTGCTGAGGAGAAGAATAATGAACTGCAAAACGCATTTTGTTGCCATTAACTTTTGCAGTGGATTGTGTTATTCATTGGAAAAAGAGTGTGCTAAAGCAATTAAGTTCATCCCTATGCTCAGTTGGCTTGCCATTTCCAAAAATTAGATGGACATCTGTTTTGCAAAGAGGCTAGTGTTTTGTTGGTGGTAGAAATTATTAACTAAGACTGAAGCTGGAAAAATGCAAGGAATGGAGTTTTGGGGCACAATATGAGACTGTAAAAATTCTTTTAACGTTGGTATTGAGTCTCTTAAGAGTATTTCACCCATTGAACTATTTAAAATACTCTTTGTGGCAAGCAGGAAGACAGAAAATCTTTGGCTTTAACATGTGATGCTTTTTTATGTGTAGGTAGAGCTTCACTGCTGAGACAAGGGTAGTCAGTGAAAGAATTTACCCATTTTAAAGCAGTTTGTAAACACTGCATTAACACCACTTTTCAGCATTTAACATTTGCTGGATACTTTGTCTCTTAAAGGAGCATCTTTGTATATGTGTGATCTCAGGGAGCTCTAGGTCCAAGTGAATCTTTTGTTGCTCTTGGAAAAGGTACATGTGACTCAGACTCTGTTGAACTATTAGAGTCAATAGAGTCAATATGGCAGAGTGTCTTTTGAAGATGTAAAGGAAAATATTAATCAGAGGACTTTATCCTTCATGTTAGTGAAGACATTTTCATCTTAAGCATTTTTTTTGTTAGTTTTCCCAAAATATTGCCATGAAAATGCAATGGAGTATCTCCAATCTGGGTGCTTTGGGACAGCATTGTTTTCAAGGGTAGATACACTACAAAAATGTGGTTGCCAATGCCTGAGATATTCTTTGGATATAGTAGCTGAATTGTTGTTCTGTTATTCATTACATTTTAATGTATACACTGACTGTTTTTCAGGAACTCCAGGAAAGAACTTAATGACATACGGTTTGAGTTTACTCCAGGCAGAGGTAAGGCTCCTGCAATTGAATTATTCTCTTACTGCCTCAAAAGATGTTTTTGAAATTGATTACTGCTTGTGGTTACTACAGATTGCTCCTCTGGAATGTTTGTGTTCAATATAAAGCTCTCTGGAGAGCTTTATATTGAACTTTATTTGAGTAAGAATTGCAGATATATGTAAATTCTAGTTACAAGGTTGCATAATACGTATATTAGGAGACTTGATTTGCAGTATACTTTTATGAAATTCATGTCTTACTGAAATGATCTAAGATCTTGCATAGCAGTATTTACAGCTTTGGAATTTCCATTTTTACATTTGGAAAACATCATAGGAAGTGGAATATGGTATCCATAAGAGTGTATGTGATGATGGTGGTAATATTTAAATGTCTTTCCCCTTTGTAATAAAAGGCCTGTTAACGAGTGTCAAGTACATACCATTTTTCAAATGCTGTCTTCAACTGAAAGTAGAACTTTGGTATAATCACCAGAAAGAAACTGGATAGGCTTTCCAGTGATAAGAATTTAAAAAACTTGTACAGTTACCTTTGTAGAAGGAAAACTAAACATTACTGGGATAAAATGCACGGGAGGCTGATATGTTACAGAATCACAGAATCAGTAAGGTTGGAAAAGACCATAGAGGTCATCAAGTCCAACCTATCACCTATTACCTAACCTAGCCAAACCTGTTACCTAACCTGTTGTCATCCTGCTACCAACACACCATCCCACCTATAACACACTACCCTAATATCTAGGTCATGCCACCAAGTACATCATCCAACCTTTGCATGTTGACAAAGAAGGTATCATCCTTGTTAAATCACAACCCTTTGAACTATGAACACATTTCATATTCCTCAGAAGTCAGTATTCACTCAATTTAGAAAAGCCTTACACATGTTTTTACCTAACAGTGAATCCAGATTGGAAGAGGTGTCTCTTTTTCCAGTAAATCACAGTATCTTCCAAGTGCAGTATTTCTGTGCCTGGATATATTCTTTGTTGTCTACCTGCCTTTCTCATTGATTTTGGCAATTGAGTAATAATGGAAGAGGCTTGTTACTTCATTGGGTACAGAGCATCTTGGTTTGTCAAAAGAATTACTTGGGAAGCACTTACATAAGCCATTTGAGAATTCTTACTTGGTCAAATAAGAGGATATAGCAGGAATGTTCTTCTAGTCAGTCATTGAGGCAGGCAAGAAGGCTGATGTGGTTCTCATCTCCAGAAACTGCAGCCATCTCAGCTATGTCGTTTTTCACTTGTGTGTGTTTCTTGAAGAAAAGATGCAACTTCATGTAACTGCCTCAAAACATGTGCTCCATACGGATGTTTGGCATTGGGGACACATTACAATTGAGATTTAGGTGGAATTTAAGCTTGTTCCTGCTGTTTTTGATGACTTCCCTTTAAGAATTCTAAAGTCTTCGTCCAGGAGCTAGTACTAGTCACAGGGGTTTAGGAATTAAGCCCCCCGGTACAGCAGATAATAGAAAATNATAAAAATATATTTACTTTAAACCTAAAGCTCAAAATAATGACCCTTGAACTACTCTGCCCCACTGGTAACAAACAAGCAAGCCGGTGCAGCATCTCTATGTAGATACGCAGAACAATGGAATGAGAATGAAGAAAGCAATTCAAGCCACACTAAAGCATTGTGTATTTTCTTGGTTGTGAACATACTGAACTTGTAAAATGTGTAGAATATGCAGATAATAAAGGAGAAATGCTAGTGGCCAGGGGAGGTGAATGAATCAAGTCGTTACCTCATGCAATTTGCTGTGATAAGATAATTGTCTTTTTTCCTCCTAATTAAACATAATTTTGAATTCAAGCCTGCCTCCATGGGTGTTTTGGAACTAAAATATATTTTTGTTAAATTGCATTGGATGACTTATACTTTTAGTTGTTTTTGTAGCTCTCATACTTACTCGTTTCACCTTTTGGACAGACACAGCAGATGGCGTTTCTCAGGAGCTGTTCTCTGCAGGCCTGGTTGATGGCCATGATGTAGTTATAGGTAAATTACATTTTTGTTTGCTATTATGCTCTTGTGACAAGTTTGTGTTAAATGGATGTGAAAAAATGTTTTCTCTGATGTTGGTTTTCACAAATTCTTTTTTTGTCCTAATTTTGCTTTCATGTATGTATGGTTCAATCCACAAGACAATTTTGATACCAGTCCAAAGATTGCTTTTGCAAGGCAGAACTCTTCAGTGGTTTGAGAGGGGTGATGCAATGTAGTTCTCCTGAAGGATTATTTACAGTTCAATAATTGATCATTTTTGCAATAACTTCGCTTTTTTTGTTTAAAAATAAAACGATTTTTCAGTGGGCTTTTGCAAAGTGTGCTTTGGCAGCTCTGACGTTAGTAAGCATTCTGTTTGGGTTTATAGAAGCAGAAGCAAGACAGAGTTCAAGACTTATGGAAATTGCACCTAGAGGTATTATTTCTGTGGTAAAAAAATGGTAATCGGAAATGTTTTCTCACTGCTGAAAGATAATTCTCTAGTTTTCTATTCTGTGTTTCAGTAATTTTTTAATTGTTTTTTTTTCACTTGAAATTTAGTGTTTTGCAAAAATAATTCATTTGGGAGTGCTTATTTCCTTATTTCTTTGTTTTCTTCGGATTGCTTAAGATCAGTAGATGTATAGTCACCAAAGTCAGAGTGTAGTTATGTATAGCAGATGTTCAATGTGGGGAAACTGAATTGAGGGACACAAGGAAGTCAATTTTTGTGTTGTGATCAAAGAAGTTCATATCCATGGTTAAGATATCCTTGAGCAAACTCCTCAGTGGTATGGAGGGTATTCTACAACTCTGTAAGTTTGTATGTCTTGCCTGGAAAATTATCTGAAATACACCCTCACTAGGTTTGTAGGGTTGTTACTGTTTCTCAGGGAAACAAGTAATTTTTACTTTTATTCGTTCAGAATACAGATTTGATTCTAGCTGATCTAAGAAACAAAAGTCCTATCTATGCTTTTATCTTAATTTCCAGAGGAAAAAATATCTTGGAGAGGTTCAAAAATGGTACAGCTAGAAGTCACTCTAAAGTCACTGTAGTTATAAGGGTTTAGGAAGATGCATTACTTGGCCTTGCGTTTATTGCCTTTTAAATGTCCAGTATGAAAAATGTTGTTACTGTATTGCTGATAATGTTTGTGTTAGAATTTTCATTGCCAAAAGACACCTGTCCTTACTTTATTTTAGAAATAATAAATGAATAATTTTTTTCTGGCTAAGAGAAGAATTTGTTGACTCTCCCACCTTCCTGGGCAGTCAGCTGGCACGCTTAGAGGCAGTGCAGTGCGATGCAGTGCGAGTCCTGCTGGGACCCAGTGAGACCTCTTTTCCCTGCTGCAGAGTTCTCTTCCAGTACAAAGTGCCAGTGCTTCTATGGACATAGCAGCGTGAATGGGATTTGTTACCATCTTCCAGAAGGAGTGATGAGGGAAAGGCAAATGAAAACAGATATTCTATAGGTAGTAGTCCTGTCCCATACTGATGGGACTTTTGCTCTTGAAGAAGCACAAATAAGTAAGATTTTCCCTAGCAGGCTTAGAGACACTGTCTAGTTAATAATAAAAGTTTATTTCCTTGCTTAGTCCATGCTTTGAATTGCACCAGACTCTGGCTTTTATCACTGTGATGGAAGCTTTTAAAAAAAAAAAAAAAGTCAGTGTGGCTGTGGACAGGTTGTTTGACCATGCGTGCAGAGAACATGTACCTGTCCAAATCCAGAATAACATTATTTGAAGGAATATTAAACAGTAACATGTATATATGTTCAACAGAATGTAACATTATACATAGTTCCCAGTTAATCACAGTATTATAGCATTTGACATTGAAACAGCTGACTGTCTTATGGTATCATGTCTGCTGAAGGTACTTTCTTACTAAAATGAGACCATGAAAAAGCAGGAAGCCCTGTTTGTTAGTACATTTTTTGTAACAACATCTTAACTTACAGTGAAACTGATAATCCAGTTTGTAAAAAGCCACAGAGTTACATGATAAATATGTTTTTGCTTTCCTTGGTTATTATACCTAGTTTTACTTTGTCTTGTTAGATTAATCATCTTTGAGACTGAATGAAGGCTTTTGTTCCACTAATTCCAGCTCATGACTTTACCGTTATCAGAAAATGGGATAGAGCTGCATGACTAGGACACATACTGCAGATATGTATGTGCTCAAAGAGCAGTGGTGCTGCTGTGGGTGGGTAACTGGGATAGCACTACCATTTGAAGGCACCATAGGTTTGTCATTTAATACCAGTAATATTTCGAGATACACTGATTTTTGTAATATGTAGGACATCTTTTAGAAATTCGGGGGGTTTTTTTCTTGTGTCTGTTTATTCTTGCAGTTCAAACTGAATTAAATAACTGAATTTTTAGTTAAATGTATAACATTTTTACTTATTCCGAAGCTCAATGTGCCCATAAACTTTGTAATGAGAAAATGCCTTTATAGACTCTTAAAAATTAAATTCAACTAAATTAGATACACTAAACACTTTGCATTTACTATTAATATATTTCCCAGAAAGAAAACATACGGATTTTATGAAAACCTGACTGTATTTTGAGGCATTTTGTAGAAACTTTTGTGCTTTCAACATGTGCACATAACTTGGTTTCTCTTTAGCAAGATATGCAAAAATCACTGCAGGTGGAAGAATATCTCTAAAATCTCCAGGGTTTAACTAAGGACTTAAGTATTTCAACACATCTGGCTCATTTAAAGCTAATGCACTGAAGGGTGACTCATAATGACTAGAATGCCGGGGGTTCTGGAAGCTTGAGGTACACCTGCAGGTAATGAAGTTTTGCGTCTAATTGCACCTAAGTTATTTTAGCTGTATCTGTTGTACGTAAAAGATGCACTTGAGAAAGTATATTATGTGAAACTGGCTGGTTTCACAAAAGATCCCACTGTGCTGAATTTTCAGTGTGGTGGAAGCTTAAAGATTCAAGGTGAAAAATAAAAAGGTTGTTAGGTGAGTAATCCCCCCTGCTGGGGTTGTGGCAGAACTATAAACACGTGACATCAGGAATTCCCCAAGTGTGCAAACTATTCTTCACACATACAAATACGTATATCCATGTATCAGAGGGAATGTGCTTGTTTTACAGCCATGGTAAAGTTAATAATAAATTTTAGTTACTTAAATAAAAAGATAAAAGTAGAATTGGCAATTACCTTCAGAGAAAGTTTCTTTTGTCAGTGTGCAGTCCACTAGTTCCTACTTAATTGTGTAAATGAGGATGGATCTATATGGTTATTAGTCGGATTAGTCTGAGTTTTGCTTGATAGAGTAAGTGATAAACTCTTGGGCTCAGGGTGTGTTCTCTGCCCTTGTAGATCTGAATTTAGTTTTGATGTCTTTCCTTTCTAGTTAGGAATGGAAAAAACCCCAAACCTGTGAATTTGAATCAGAAATTGCAAAAGCAGCAATATAAGCAATGTTCCTGTTTTCAATAGTAATTTAGTTGCTGTTATTTATTTTCTTGGCATTCACTTCTCTGCCAGTGGTTAGTATGTCAAAATAAGGATTTATTAGAGGTTCTACAAACTAGAAGTATTCTATTTCAGAATCTGACTTCAGCACATCAGGGATTATTTTCTAAATACATTTTTCCTTGTTTCAAGTTTCAGATAAAAGGTATTGAAGCAGCCTGGCTGCTATTTTATCTTCTTAATAGTTTTGTCAGAACAATATATATATATAATTCATAGCTGAACTTGGGACAGGAGGATTTGTGTAGACCTGATGGGGAGAGGAGGTTATCAAGTAGTAATATGCATAGTAGAATGTGACCTGCCTTATTTCATCATAGACCTGTATTTGAAATCTAATCCACAGTGATGGAGATATTTGTTAGAGCAATCTTGAGCATCTTGATGACTATCAAACTGTAGTCAAAATCTGAAAGCCAGCACTTGCTTTCTACATTCAGTCACAGGCAAATTATTTTTTTCTTCAGCCTTTGCTCTGACTCACTCTTTTGTGTAGAGAATTTATGAACACATTTACTGTAATGCCTCAGGCTTGTTAAATATCCGTACTAGCAATGTTGGGCAGCAGGTCTAAGTATTTATTTTAGATGTTCATTTGAGACTTGACTGAGGTTTGGGATGTTCAGGATCATCAAAATGAAGAGGAAATTATGGAATCTGTATGTACTCATCCCTCATCTTCCTAGGTAATCTACCCCATTAAACACACATAGAATCAAGGTTTGAAACAGATAAACATTCAAGTATCCAAATATATTCTACTTACCTGTTTGTAAACATTATTTATAAACCTTCTTTTAAACATCCAGTGGTTTGCCAAAGTGTTCTTCAAACCCTCTGAGGGGGAAAAAATCAATTTGAAATACCAACCACCAATTTTTTCATACGTTTCTGGGAAAAGTTTGCTAGGTATATTAATATAGTTATATAAATTTACTAGTTATATTAATATTTGGATTTATCATAAGAACAGTTATCAAATTTCACTCTTTTTCCTTTTTTTTGTCCCTCTTATCACAGACGGTAGAATCCAAAACACTACCTTGGGATCAGATATCCATACTAAGTAATTGAGAATTTGGGAATGTAATAATGTGTTATTGGAATTGAAATAGGTAGATTTCTAGCACTAACTTCACTTTCCATTTTGATATGGTGCTCCTGTGTAGTAAAATTATACTGCTTCTGTTGGGTGGGAATTTTTCCATCAGCTACCTAAAGAAAAATTAAATCTTTTGTTTTCTATTTTTTGCTGTGACCCCTAGTTCTTTGGGAGATGAGGATGCTTTTACTTGGTACTGTTCTTCCTCGTGCCTGGACTTTACAGAGGCATGAAACTGCATACATTGCTGGCTTTACCATGTTTACAGTATTGGGGCTCAAAAGTCATGAGTGCTGAAGTGATTTTAATAATTGTTTTAAGCTGTGGAAATTGCAATGTGAAATTGTAGTCCCATTCACTAGGAGGCTGCACAAGACCATTTTCAAGATGAAACTGCTTTGGTCTTCTGTTGTCCTGTAGCTGCTCTCTTTAAGCTGTGTTTTCTGATTGTGAGACTGCAAATCAAGCTGTTGGATATTACAGTATCAAATGTTGAAATAGAGATAGTTTCCGCTGTCTTTTATCTGTATCTACTGATTCAGCAATGTACTTTGAAAATTCAGACAAATTTGTGAGCCTTAATCTCCCTTTGATAAACTCCTAGTGACAGCCTCTTCATAAATAATACATTTCTAAATGTTTTAATGCTTCTGCCATATCAGTATCCAATAGCTTCTTCAGAAGAGAAGCCAGGCTTGTTGCTGATCTCCCTATTTTCTTTTATTTCTTCTTACAAGAGTTGTGTCTAGGTCCTTGCAGTCATCTTGCAATAAGCACTTGTTACTTAGCTGCCACAGATCTCCAAGTACTTTAATATTTTCCTTGCTGCTGTCCTCAAGGAACATAAACAGAAGGGATTTTATGACTAGCATAAATGGCTGAATGGTTGAACTAATGGAATCACACTACGCTTAAGTGACCTTTTTGACCTGTCTTTGAAAAACCCTTTTATGTTTCAGGCAGAATGTTTGTGAGCTATTAGATAATAGCTCAGACAGAGAGAGATCTGGAGGAAATGTTATCAAATGCTCTAAAGACTGATGGTTTTGATTGCTTGCATAGTATACTATGCCAGTGCTAGTTAGGTTTTAAAACTTCATTTTGATTTTTTTCTGAACTTGCAAATGCATGAAAACCACTGTGTAGTATGAAATATAGATGAATTTATAGATTGCAGTGAACCTCTTGCCATAGATGAAACTGCCTCAAGAGTGTGGATAATAAATTTAGCCCTTTGGAGGAAAACCCTAACCGTAGCTGAATTTTCAGGAGAGATACCTTCACCAAAAGGTGTTCCCTGCCATTCGGGCATCCTGCTTCCTAAGACCCATATAGAGCACAGCATTAATCCTCAAAGCTGTAGACTCCCAAGGCAGTTAATTATGGTGAGCTCCATGTATCAGATGAAAATGGTAAAATAACTGCCTACAGTTGGGGAAGAGGTAATATTTGAAACAATCAACAGAAAAGCCAATAAATCTGAAGCTTTGAGCCTGGCTTCTCTAACAGCCATACGTTTGATGAAGTAGGGAGCAGCTGAAGGTGGCTATTTTTTAGAGACTGAGTTTTGGACTACATAAAAAATATTTCACTTTTAGCTTATTAAAAATATTTTTCATCTTCTGAAGCTTATAATTTTTCTCTTTCTTTTTGTGACAGTAATTTTGTGCCTGAATCATGTTTCCCTTTCCTCATATCTGACTTTCAGGATTACAGTATGCAATAGCTTTGCAAACTGTTGAAGGTGGGTATACTGTCAGAGGTTGCCCATCCATTCTTTGCAAAATGGAAAAGCAGATGAATCATTATTCTTTTGAGAGCACCACAGAAGTATCATCTCAAGCTTTAGATTCTGCTTGTGTCTGTGTTTATGCCAGATGGCTCTGGCTCAGTTGGCTGGGTGGGCATTGTACTGGAAATATTTTAACTGTACTTCATATAACTTTATTTACTGTCTCATTAATTTTAACTTTTCCAGAAGTTTTCCCTCTTCAGAAGCCATTAGGGTTAGATTTCGTGCCGTGTTAAGAATTTCAAGTAACCAAGGAGAGCCCTGTCATAAAACAGAAGCAAAACAACTATTTGAGACTGCCTGAAATAAGGTTATTCTCTTACATTATTTGTGATCTTGAAGGTAACCTCTTTTTGTTCTGTTACCTCAGCTTACATTGATCACTTGTTTAAAAATTATAATTTATGTATTTTCCAAAAATTGTCATCTAGCAAAGAGAGATTTGTATTATATATATATGAGAGACTCTAGTTATGTAAGGGCTTTTTATTTATTACATCTGCAATTAGCAGTCTGTGTTACATGCATTTATATGCTCGGTTTGACCTTTTATCCTACTGCATGTTCCACAAGCGCAGATACTTATTTTGTCAGAGTGGCACAATCATTTGTCACTGAGCAAAACCTGCAAAGGAACCTGGAATGATTTGTGTTATGTAGGTTGATTATATGTCCTCCAGAAGCCTTCTGAAGAAAGTGAAACAGCCCCTCATTTATTGTTGTAAACAACAAAAAGCCTCTTGTGGTAACTGCTGCTAATGTTTGAAGGGGGCTTTTGCTCCAAGGCATGAAGTATACTCTATTTACTCGCAGTTTATGCTGGCAAAGATTTTTCCATCACCACTTCATTTTTCCTGCAGTTATCTTTTTCATGTTTCTTCTTCTGACTTTTACAGGAGTACGGCCATAACATATTGAGAAAAGACTGCAAAATAAAGTTGGGTATAGCATATCCAGGTCTTGTAGAAATAGTGAATTCTCAACCGGATTTTAATTATCAGTTAGTGCTGCTTGCAGGTAAACTAATCTGTGATTTTCACAAAGTCATGCCTTCATCCAAGGCATGACTTGAGAGTGCTTCAAAGAAAAATGGCTCTGTCAAGAGGAACTGCAGTGTACTTAACTTAGAGATAAGGTGTAGACTGAGACACACATTTTACAATAGTCTCCACTGTTCCAAATAATTTAAGTATGATTGGAGAGACCAATTCCTTTCTCTCTAGGAAGTCCTAATGTGAAGCTCCTTTTCACTTCAGGGAGAGCAGTACTGTATTAAATTGACTTTTTTCACTGACTTCACACAGTTCAGGAGAATTTTTTAGGAGTGTGGTACAGGGAGAGCTGGTGAGAATGGGATGGTTACTTTCCTCCCTAGTGTTTGCAGATGTCATTGAGTTCATCTGCGTTTAGAAACTAGTCTCATTTGTTTTATTTATGCCAAATTAGAACTTTGTAAATGAACTGTACTAGGAGGGTTAGTGAGTCTCAGCCTAGTGAATCATTTTCCTTGGTGAAAATTGCTGGGGGAGATTTTCATCAGTAAAACCTAATAGTAGTTCCACTTAAAAATAATTGCCTGACGTGACCAGTAATTCTGAATAGGACTGAACAGTAGCAGCAACTGCCTGTAGGTGAGAGCATTGTTTAGTGTCATGAGCGTATGCCCAGCGTGAATTTTTTGGTGTCTTTCAGGGGACTTTGCATGCTTAGTGATCCACTCAGTGTACATTTAGATAATATGTAGTTCTGAATTTTTAGAAGTATATTCAGAGGAGTCATTAACGCAAATGATAGCTTAATTTAATTGCATTTAAAGTTGGATGAGTATTAAAGTATAGAGTATATTGTTGTATTTATAATTTTGAGTGTGTCTTTACTGTAGCTAATAAGGGATCCATGGGATTCCCTAAAACTTCTGGGGAAATAATTGGCGTGGCATTCAGGAAGGACTTTCACCTGCTTGGGTGGCTTCTGCTAACTGTGCTTCTGACTTTATTTCCAAAGGAAGTTACCTAAATTAGAACTGCTATGGACATCTGCAGTTCAGGGGTTAGGGCTGTTTTTCTTAGCTGAATCCATCAGGGTCCAAAATATTTCAGTTACCGGTTGAGTCTAGATCTTCAACATTTTAGGTGCAGAGAAACACATACAGTGCTATGTAGTTACTGAGGTCCTGCTGAGTCCTTACTGAGCACTTGCCTTGCACTAAGGTAAGAAAAGTAATGATGGTCTCATCCATAAAGAAAACGAATCATATTTAAATAGTTTGCTGAAATACAGAGTTAGGTATCCCAATTCAGACAGTTGCCTCAAATTAGTGCCCTTGCAGTCTAAATAAGAACAAGACCCAGCAAAACAAAACCAAGGAGATAGAAAAATGGAAAAGATACCAACAGGATGATGCAGTCTTAGTTGATAATAATTGCATATGCTTTTATTTTTACTGCATATGCAATATTGCAGAAGAAGTAGGCTTTGAGGGTCATTCACATTCACAGTGGCTTGGTTGACTGAGTAATGACATTATTTTGGCAAAATTATTTTTATTGACATTCTGGAAAGACCAGAATATGTAAAACACAGTACCAAAAGTCAGAGGTGAAATGCTAGTTTTACTTGAAAATGCTGAATATGTATGATTAAATTGAAAATATTTCTCTGTAGGAAACTGCAGGTGTGACTATTTTTATTGTAAACTTATATTCTAATATTATGGAATCTTCGGTGGTCTGCTTTCTCATTTTCAAGTGTAGCTTGAAAACATCTGGCATTACTTCTTTAACTCTTCCTAATTTTCTATTTGATTACACATTACACTCTAGTTACGGTCCATCAGAATAGCAAAGATAAAGCATATTCCACACGTAAAAATTTTTGACTTGTGGTCGTATTAAAAGTACAGAAAAGTGAATAAATAAAACTATGTCCCTGTAGTCTTTTACTGAGCACTCTTCCCAGAAAAGCAGTTTTCCTTAAGAATGATAGCCATCTAAAATAACACTCCTGTCTGTTATTTAAGTAACAACAACAAAGTAATTAGAATTAAGTATTTTCATATACAGTAAACCTCCACTTATTCACAATTTTACTCTTTGTGGATCCAATCCTTCACGGTTCATTTTCCGCAAAAAGCCATGTCTGGGCATGGGCAGATAACACCGCGAAGATAGACAGCTCATGAATAGGTAAATGAGCTCATGAATATGTAAGTAAGCCCCATCTGTTGCCCCACCCCCTATAGCCCCTGAGTGCTGGGGAGTGTTCCTGGGATGGCATCAGGAGTGGAAACCCCAGCACCGCCACCTCAGTGGAGAGGGAAGCGGGCATCCTGGCGCCACCGCCATGGTGGAGGGAGCAGGCAGCCTGGTGGTCCCCACTGCCATGGCACCCCCAGACTGCGCGCCATGGTTATACAGTTGAGTTGACTTTAAACACACACACACACGCCTTGATAAGCTCTGGCTTGATATGGCAGCAAAAGGCAGGAATCCTGGGACTCCCTGGACAGGAATGGGCAGAAACCATTCCCTTCGGTCTCCCGAGCTGGCTCAGGGTGCGGTCTGCACAGTGCTCTGGAGCTGAGGGGGGCAGGGTGATGGGCAGGGCTTAATTGCGTATTCATGAGCTTGCTATCATTGCCGGCTTCGCAGGAGAGAACCAGATCTGATGACCCGCGAAACTCAGGGGATCACTGTATTCCAGGTTTCTCTTGCTATTGTCACTTGGAAATTTTTAATCTCTTCCGTGGTGAAGAAAATGTTAGGGGTTTTTAAGACTTTGATTCTACTTGTGAAGCCCTTGATGCTGCTTTCCTCTGTATGATAGTTCATTAAAACACCTGCTGATCATGGGCTGCAGTTTACAAGTGCAGCAATAATAACTTTGCCAGTAACTGTGCCTAAGGGCAGCTGGAATTTTTTGCACTTAGGGGAAATAGTCCAGCAGCATGCTGACTTGTCTTAGTTGCTCAACACATAAAATGAAAGGCTGCCCCTTCTGAAGACACCTGTGCACCTGAAGCTCATATTTTTGTAACATTTTATTTAGGTAAAGTTAAAAATCTTTGGATTTAGAACTCAACTGCTATCTGGTTTTGTAGCATTGTATTTTCAGTGAAATCAGCAAAGACTAGCTAGAGAATTTGTTCTTTTTTTCTTTTTTTAAGTCATGTTTTCCAGAGATATGGATAAGCCAGAGCTCCTCTTGAGTGCGTTTTATAGATTTTTAAGACATAAAAAATTGAAGCTATTCTGTCCTGGCTTCAGGAGCTGTGAGGCTGAACACTCCATTTTGCCTACATATGAGGTTCTAAGTATTAATTGTAATGAAAAGCATTATCTGTATTTGCATCTGTTTTATGAGGTAGGAGGTACTGGAATAAAATTGACTTCTAGATTGTGGAAGTGAATTGTGTAATTAAAATAAAAACTGTTTGTAATGGCTAGAATGAAGGTTATGCATAATGAAGCTTAAAGCATGGAAAGACTTTCCATGCTATAGGTGCTATAGTGCACTTGCTATAGGCACTATTGTGCCTGTAGTTGGCTTCATTTAACTGTTTTTCCTTTTAAAAGGTGTTCTCTACGAAATATACCTTATGCTTGCTTTTAAGTCTTGTACTTAGTTTCAAACACACTTTCATCTCCAGTTAAATTTATTACAAGTGTATAAACAATCCTTGGTGCCATTTTACATAATTGCATAAAGAAAATGAGACACCCCCCCAAGTTGATTTAAATTTAACAGTGGTAGATTGGTCTACTTGTTTACTTCCGTAAATTCCCTTGCTAAATACTGCATTTCCCCTGTGAGGCCAGTTTCTCTTACTACACAGTGAGTCATGTGTAATCAGGCATGGTAGAAGTGAAAATATTGTCATCACAATGTTAGAAGAAGGAGGAAGTAGGAACCTGAGTTTGTGGCAGCAGGACATTGAACATGCCAATGTTTTGTGTATGTGTTCCACCATATGAAGTATGTGGAAAGTGTTATTTATGGACAGCATGTCATTTCTCGCTTCTCTGCTTTGTGGTACTTACCCATTCAGTGTACTAAACAATTACAGTCATACCTTGCATATTCACACGTACTGATTCATGTCTTCACAGGGGTGGCGCTTCTTGCTCGCTAGGGACTGCCCCAGTTCACGCCCTTATGAATGTTGTGGAGGTTATGTGGCTGGCAAGGTTTATAACACGTGGTGTATACTCCTGCGGCACCACGGCACACCCTCTCCCGTTCTGCCGCAGCAGGCAGCCTGGGCTGCCCAACTGCCTGTGCCAGGAGTGGGTGACCCACTGCTTCTCTCCCCGGGTGTCCTGCCGTGAGGTGCTCTCAAGCATTTGTCCCAGCCAGCACCATTCTGGGGAGTGCCTGCGGACTGCAAGCAGGGACTACTGAGCCCTTGCCCCACCGTGGCCCCAGGCCGAGCTTCCCCACCACAGAGGCAATGCAATCATGTGTGATGGCAGTGGTGTGGGGGCAGTGGCCCAGCATCAGCAGCGGTGAAAGCAGCAGCATGGCCAAAGGGAAGCCCAGGGATTCTCCAGGGGCCTCCCGAGTCAGAGAGGGCTCAGAAACACCTCCCTTTACTCCCCTGTGCTGTGAGAGGCCGTGGGGAGGTGCCAAAAATGCTCCCCAGTGCTCCAGATGGGCGTGGTGTATTTATATACATATATGGCTTACCCATGCTTGTGGATGGGGCAAGGCGTGGAATCCCCAGCAGACCTGTAACCCCCAAATGCAGAGGTATGATTGTATTTCTTCTTTATAATCTTATTTAAACAGCTCTGCCATGTGTGAAGTCTATCTGATGCCAGTAGTAAACAAAGGCACTCAATTATTTGATCTGAGTTAGTTCAGGATCTATGACTGCAAAGCTGGAGAGCAAGTTCAGTAAACACAAAGTTGAACGCTGCCAAGTTTTTTTTTGGTCAAGGTAAATGGTAGCAATATTGTTAGGAAGGACTAATTAAAATGTAACTTAAGTGTTTTGGTAGGAAGTTTGTTATTTTCCTGCCTCCTCCTGTGTTTTAAAAAATTTACTTGCTACTTCTTGCTACATCTGTTAGAGCATACAGCTTCTTATTCTAGACATTTGGGCTCTGTTCATCTTAATAAACAATTAAACTGTTCATTGCTGTTACTTCATGAGTCTTGATCATATTTTCTAAGGGAGTAGTTTGAAAATCAGCTCTTTATGTCACTCTTGTATTTTAATTCTTCATAATTTTTTTTGCAAGTGAGTTTTAACACGCCATCATTGGTGCTAATGCTGGCCTAAAAAAGGGACAGAAGCACGTAGTTAGAGGGGACAGTGAGCTCAGCCTTCTGTTAAAAACTTGTACTGATGGTAGCCCTGGCTATAGCAGAAACACAATGTAAGACATGTCAGCCATCAGCTTGTCCTTTGCTATGCGATTCTCCCATTTTCCTTGCACTTACATTTGTGTGATTGTTAATTCTTTATGGAATAGACTAAACTGAAAATTGGCAAGGTTTTTTTGGTTCTTATCACTTGGTTTTCAGGCAGATTTTTCCCCTTGAATCAGTTCACATAGTCACAAAGAGTATCAGTGACTGCAGAAGAAAGGAGGCAGGATTTACAGCAGCCCAACTGCGTTCTGACTTTAAAACAACAGCTAAAGAGTAATTTAATGATTTAAGTTGTAATTTACAGCCATGTATGTGTGTAGAATTAAGTAGAAGATTCATCATGAGGCTTGATGTCATGTTGAATGCAATTTTCTATAGTGTCTTTTTCATACTTTATTTTACAGTTGCTGCTAACTTACAGAAGATAGTAGATGACCCAAAGGCCTTGAAAACATTGACTTTTAAGTTGGTAAGTAAAAGCATGAAGAGAATAAACAAAACTAATGATCACAATTCATTTTGTTAAATAAACTTGTTGACAGGTAAGATGACTGAAATTGCTATGTAAGAGAGAAAAGCTTAAAACTGTTTTGACAGGACAGCTCCATAACTGTGTGTGGGGAAGGTGGTTCAGTCACATGAGTTCTGAGCAAGTCTGAGGTTTAAGTGAGAAACTGCAGAAAGAAAACCTGTTGAAAGAATTTCAGAAACAAGCAGAGAAAACTGTAATTGCTAGGTTAACACTCCTTCAGCCCTACTCCCTTAGCTCTGTCCTGGCTGAAGTGTCCTTTGCTAGTGGACATTTTTTTCCAATCACATTTTTTTCTAACACCTGCCACCATTTTTCTTGCATGCAGATCACCCTCTTCACTGCTTGCTTCTCCTTAGCTGTTATTTTCAACCTTCTTTCAGTTGACTATCCACATCTGCAAGTCGATCTTACTTCGACTGTATTTCATTACAGTTTCTTCTTCTCCATCTCTTTCTGTCTTCTGTATGTGCATCATCAGATGCTGGGTTTGGGCCTGAGACTCTTGATGCTGCATTTTGTGCCCTGGACCATGGGTCTTAATTTTGGTCAATGTTGATGGTATCATGATACAGCCAATTTGACATGTACATTGCAGAAACTGAAGTCAGAGTTGGTGTGCTGTCTTTTTTATTTCTTGCTAAAATCAAGTTGAAAAAATTTATATACCTGAAGCTATTGAATTATTAGCTATGCAGATACTAAACTCTTACCAATTAGCTTTCAGCACCTATTGCTGTGAATGACTCAGTCACATATGAAAGACTAGTTAGAAAATGAAAGTGTGTTAGATAAGCATTGTTTATAAAAGCAGCTGCTTCAGATGGGCTGTAGAGAGCCATTTTTAGACCTAGCTGATGATAATGTATGAATTCAAGGTATTTCTTCCCATGTCATTCTTTAAAGACCGGTTTGAGTAGTTTTAGATGACTCATTTGTACTCTTTTTTCTTCTACAGTCCAGTAAAATCCTCAGAATTTACACATTTATTTTGAAGAGGTTGGAGTGGGGGAATGAAGACATGTAACTCAAATTATTTTGTTTCTTTGGCCTTTACTGTAAATACGGCATAATGATGCTTCTCCTTTTGCAGCTGAGCTGTACTCTTGCTGTCGAAACATCTGAGTTGGCTTTATTGTGTAGTCAATGGCTTCTCAACAAGAACATTTAGATAGACAGATACTCCAGAGGCTCTGCAAAAGTCTGGGTTTCTTCTTCCCACACTTAAAATGGAGGCTTGAAATTCAAAAATGTAATGTCCTGTAGTATCCAGGTTAGACCGTAATTCCTTGCTGCATCGCAAAAAAAAAATCACATGATGTTTCAGGTTCCACTGTTCAGTGTTATTGTCCTACTCTTTATCATATTCAGATTTAATAGACAATCCAAACTCAATGTCTTTGTCCCCTCTCAAGGTAAGTTTCATTGGCTAGGTAACATTTTCTGAGGTTATTTTTTTTACCTAAGCTTCTTCCTGATACTTTTGACCTAGGTTTCCTGTATTATTCCTGTGATTCACAGGAAAAGAACACAACCACAAGAAATATACTAATTTATTGTTATCCTTGGATTTATTTAATGTATGTTCCATTTCTGCCTATTTCTGTATTATGTAGTGAAGTTGTTAAATTAATTGTTGCCTAGGAGAACTCTGTAATATCAGTGTATGCCTTACACGTCTTAGCAAGATTTCACTGAATTTGAGATAACATATATACAACTTGATTAAAACACATTTTATGGCTAAGTATTTAATGGAGATTCAGGGTCTAAATATAGCTAATCCATTCAGAGAATTCAATTGAAAAGTACTCTGTAGTCTAGGATTAGTTATTACTATTTGTGACAAAGAATCTAGTTAGTATCTCACTGCTTGCAGATTGCCTGTGCTGGTATATAGCATTTTATCCAAACAAGAAGCATTTCATCTCTGGGGAAAAAAGGAACAATTTCTCTTAACTATTTTTGTCTTTAATTACTACCAAAATTATAAAGAATTTTTTTTAAGTGACGTGCCTAGATATCAGGGGTTGGATTCTCCCTCTTGCATATTTTTTTAGAAGTATATTTTTGATGTTAAAATGACATAGTTCTGCAGAACATATATAGTATTAAATCCCATCTAGTTGTCTTGGCTAACACAGAATTAAGACTTCCCAGCAGGATCCAGCTGTCCACACTTTGGGAAGGAGGCTGCTTTAATACACAAGTAATCTTGGCAACACTCAAGGAAACACAGAATTAGAGCAGAGCATAATTTGCATGTTATGTAAAGATTTTTCTTATGAAAAAGTGTGGGAGGAAAGCATTAATGGAAGGGTGTATTCAATCACTATTGAATATGTGAATCTCTTCTCTCAGGCTGACAACACCAGAACAAGAGGACATGGCCTTAAACTACGCCAGGGGAGATTTAGACTGGATGTTAGGAAGAGGTTTTTCACAGAGAGAGTGATCTCTCAGTGGAATGGTCTGCCCAGGGAGGTGGTGGAGTCGCCATCCCTGGGGGTGTTTAAGAGAAGACTTGATGAGGAGCTCAGTGACATGGTCTACATGATGGGAGGCTTGGATGGATGGATGGAGCGTGGTGCCCATGGTTCCACTCTTGTGGGCCTGATCCCTGGTGGGCGTTCGCTTGGGAGTTGGACTAGATGATCCTGTGGGTCCCTTCCAACTCAGAATAACCTGTGAACCTGTGAATAGTTATATGTTGCAGTTTGTGTATATTAGTTGTACTTATAGTAAGCACAAAATCGAAGCTATTAGATTCCAGGTGCATTAAATATATACAAGATGTTATTTATTGATAAGGCATTTAAAAATCTATATGCATCTAGATATGTTACTTAGCATGGCTCTGAGGAGATTGACAGAGTGTAGAATGATGTTAGGAGTCTTAGCTCTTTTGAGCATTGTAAGTGCAAAATTGAAACTCTAATTTATTTGGTAAATTCCCAATCCAAGAACCATTCAGGTATCTTAAGACTAACCAACGGTGATGATCTCAGATCTTTAACTTGCTGCTTCAGTAGAATAAGGGCTGTGAAATACTATCCAAAAAGAGAACTTCTGTTCTCTGTGTCTGCTCCAAGTAAATTTGAAGGAGTAGCCTGGTGTAATTCTTCCACAAGTGTCAACATGGTTTATTTTTGGTCATGAAAATTCACTGGATTATATCACTTGGGGCACCTTGTATGCACAGACCGAGAGCTCTTCAATTTACAGTGCATGTACATGAACCAGTCCTATTAAAGGGTTCAACTGCTACTAATGCATGAAAGGATCAAGAGCATTTTTATAGTGTGAACCAGTTGTTCTGTTGGGGTTTTTTTGTGACATGCAAAAGAATCTCAAGGCATCTGTTATAATTAGGTTAGAATTACAGTATCACAGTATAGATAAGGCTGGAAAGGACCTTGAAGATCATCTAGTCCAACCTATAATCCAACTAACCTATCCTCTACATCTAGATCATATCACTCAGCACCTCGTCCAGCCTCCCCTTGAACACATCAGGGGTTGGTGACTCAACCACCTCTGTGGGCAACCCATTCCACATCCGAATCACTCTTTCAGTAAAAAACCTTTTCCTAATATCTAGCCTAAACTTTCCCTGTTGAAGCTTAAGACTATGACCTCTCGTCCTGTCCCCAGAGACCAAGGAGAAATGACCAACCCCTGCGTGGCTACAACCTCCTTTTAGATAGTTATACACAGCAATAAGGTCACCCCTGAGCCTCCTCTTCTCGAGGCTAAACAGACTAAACACACTTTAAATCAAATTTGTATTTTTTATCTACCATAAAAATAAAAATGCAGTGAAACTTTATTTAAAATGTAGTCACTTTTGTCCTACAGAAGAAAATTTTGGATTCAAAAATCAAAGTTCAAAAAGATTTTGCCTCCAACATAACTTTTTTTAAAGCAGACCTAAAGTAAAAGTCCTGAGCAAAGTGGGTTTATATTCTTACTGTTATATGTGAAAAATGAACTGATCACTTGTGCCAGTTTCTATTGTGACAGGCTTTACTGAGTAATCTTAGCTATACAATTTTATGTACTAGATTGTATTGTCAAAGGAGCTCTCCTTTTGCAAATATTAGTGTTTACTCTTTGTAGACTGCTTCAGTTTCCTGTTTAACATTGTTTGTTGGTACTCAAACCAACTTACTGGCTGGACTCATGAGATATGTGCAGCACAGAGGTAAAAAGTGGATTCTACACATGTAGAATATATTAATTGCTCTTCATGAGTGAAAACAGCATGCTCACATGAAAAAGTAAACTTGGCTCCAGTCGGGAAAGCTTGGCTTAAAGAAATTGAGTATTTCACTGTTAATTTTCCAGTATTTTTTCCATAATTTTTAATACTGATTACAAGAGTTTGCTAAAAATTGAGGATGCAGTTGGCTGATGCTGACAGAGGCTACATCGAGCAGTCTGAAAACTTTCCTTAACTAAGCTGTTTGCTGACTATGCGATACGGGGAAAATTCACATTCTGGCTGTCAAATCCTCTGTTGCAGTGTGATATACTAAACATTTCTGTTTGTACTTGCAGGCCTCTGGCTGTGATGGCACTGAGATTCCTGATGAAGTGAAACTGATTGGTTTTGCTCAGTTAAGTGTCAGCTGATGTCTGTCCCTTGACCCCAAGTCGACATGTGGGATTGTGAAGAGGCCAGCTTAGATGCAAAGGAAAATTAATGCACCACACTGATTTCCGCTTCATTATCTAGCAATCCACAAAGTCAGAATAAGCAAAGCCCACAGCTACACCGCTGCTGTTAACATTCAAAATGCTCCTAAATGTCTCTTAGCAGTTATTTGGATTTCCCCAAAGTGAAAAGCCTGTTGAAATGCACTCAGGTGGCTATATTTATTGGTTATAAAAGGAATTTTCTATCAAGTTACTTTCATAAACTTGAGTGATACTATTTTACCTGTAATTGTGGTTGATAATACTGCCTCTGTTCTGTTCTATTTAGAAATTAACATACATATAAAACTTTAGAATTATTAGCCAAACTTGAATTCTAGTTTTAAAAATGACTGTGAATTTTATTTTTCATATATTTATGCATTACACATACCAGTAATAAGAAAATTATTTGACTTGATTATGTACTATTTGCAGTTAATCTCCCACTATTTAAAAAAGTTTCAGGTATGTCTGAAGTATTTGATAACTTCTAGGGGTTTTTTTGAAATTAATTGATTCAGCATTAGCAAGCTTTTGTTGGTTGTATGTCAAAAAATCAGTCCACAAGCTGATTGTCAAGGGAGTGGGAGGTGCCTTTGCAGATATTAATGTTTTAAGAATGTGCCTGAGGCTGCTTATATAAATAATCTCCATTTTCTAGAAGTACCATGTATGTGGTACAATATATATAAATATATATAGTTATCTAAGCAAGGAGGGGATATACAGTAGCAAAGGTGTTAGAGTATTTTGACTATGCTTTTTTGGGGAGTCTATGAGCTAGAGCTACTTTGAACTGTTGTTGTTAAGGTAGAACGCTTACTGTGTCCATTTCTGATCCGACTTACCCTTAATGACATAAACCAGTTTCATACAGATGATAAAAACTTGAAGAACAGAACTAAAGCTTTATTTGAAGTTCTGTAAAGTACCAAGGTGGAGTGAAAATAATAGGGCTTTGTGCAATGATCAAGTAAAACTCTGTTACAAAGAAAACACTTCCGACCCAAGTAGTCTTCTGCTTAACCTGTGACATAGATGTTATGGAGCTAGCAAACCTTAGGGAAAAACTTCCAAATTTGGAGACAGGTTTCTTGGAGGTTACAATTTCAACTACTTCCTAGCTAATCCTAGATAAGCGGCAGCTCTGTAATGTACTGAAAAGAGCAAATATATATTATTAAGAGAAGTTATTTATAATGCCTTGTCATAATCGTTGAGGTGTTCTAGAACCATTTGCATACGAGTCAATGTAACATCCTATCCTACTGTTTACATGATGATTACTCCAAGATGACTGCAAAGGTTAAAAAATAAAATTAAAATAAAGGTGTATTGCACAAACTGATTTGTGTTTTGAATTTCCATGTTCTCTGTGCACCTCAGTGGCACAGCTGTGCTGCAAGGCTGTGTTTCAAGGGGCTGCTGCCCTTAATGAGTTATGAGCAGCACCTGAGGAGGAGGAGGGCTCAAAGTGCTGTCGGGGTGGAGGGTTGCTGTCCACTGCTTTGCAGAAGCCATTTAAAAGACTCCCCAGGTGTTTATAGAAACCATTTAAAAAACTCCCCAGGTGTTTGTACTTCAAGAAATAATTTGTGTTTCTGGGGCAGAACCTGTATGCCTGTAGGGTGCTAGTTTATTTGGCAAGAGAGCAGGACGGCCAGGGTGGGGTGGGTGGTCGGTCCCAGTTGGGGTGTGTTGGAGCTGGTCAGGCCTCTTGGGGCGAGTGGTGCCCTCAGAGCCTGTGGTGGATGAGCCCCAGTCCAGTGGTGGGTTTTGGCAGTCCTGGAGCAGACAAACAACAATGGTAAGTGAGGATTTCTCCCGTGACCTGCGTGTTGTGCCTGGCAGTGACCCTGGAGTGTAGTTGTGGTTGGGGGGGACTGGCTGTAACCGCAGTTGGCAGTGTGGGGACAGAGCTGCCTCCAGGGAGCTGGGCCATGCTGGGGGAGAGCACGCTATGCCTGCTCTGGGGGCAGGCTGTGATTTGACAGCTGGTTGTTCGCTTTTGTGTTGGAGCATGAATAGACTAAAGAGGTACCTTAAATGTGCACCCAGCAGTGGAACAGCTGATGACCTGCAACACTGCAATGGAGTGGTTGCTGAGCAGGGCTGGGAGGGCCTGAATTCTAAGCATTGCCATTGGTTTAATTCTGTTACTTTATATTAATATGACTTCTCTAAACATTTCACTGCTTTTGACTAATCCACCTGCAAAGTAGTTAGCTGGCTAGATGTCTTTTTCAGGCAAAAGAAAAAAAATGTTTGGGGAAGCTTGTTTTCACAGATCTATAAAAAGAAGTGGGAATATATAGTTGGATGTAAATCATGTTCCACTCACTGTACGCCTCTCCAAAGGCTGTGGAGAGGGTGTTGGGTTATGAGTAGCAACTGTCAAAAATGCTCATCTGCTGGGCTGGTTGGGACTGCAGGAGGTGTCTAAATAAAGAGTGTAATACTTTAATTAGAGGCAGTCAGCAGCATTGTGCCAAGATAAGGCAGTAACAGTTGTTGCTCACTTGTGGTCTGATGCAGAAATGTGATGGTTCACTGGGCTTTCTTGAATCACTGAGACAACATTTGTGCAGCAGCATTACTTATCTGTGTTGGTTTCTTTGGGTTTTGGGGTTTTTTGTTGCTGCCAAGATATTCTGAATGGATACAATGAGAGCAAAATTACTTTTTGAAAAGGTAGAAAGAAAGAAAAGGTAGTTAAATCCTTAGCATTTGTTAAAATTAAGTTTATAAGTAGTTTATTGTTTCAGTACCTTCAGGGTGGGGGGAAAAGCTGAAAATACACAGTATGTTGCAGTAGAAAGCTGTGTTCAAGCTACAGTAGAGCAGAAATTACATTTGGGTTTAATAGGCATTTTCTTCTTGAATACTATATTTGTATCCTCTGTTAAATAATAAGGGAAAAGAGAACCATCAGCTGTTCATTTTTTCATGCTTACATGAAAAGCCTGTAGGAGGTGAGTAAAGGTCTCATATGTGTGATGTGACTTGCCCCAGAGCAGTTGTGCTCCTGTTAGAAAGGTGTTTCTGGCTGCAGCACCTGTCTGTGTTTCAAAGAAGAGGTCTGTAATTAATGAGGTGAAGCTGGAACAGGTGAGCTACCATATAGTTGTCTCTAAAGCCAAGAAAATAGAGCTTAATTAGATGGTACTAAAAATATAATCATCTGTATGGTGATTATATGCCAGTGCTTGCAGCTGGGCACTTGCAGGCTCTGTGGGCTGTGCCCATGGAGCCAGCCACGCCAGCGTGCTCTCTTCAGTGTGCCTGAAAGTAGCTCTGTGGACTGAAAGTCAGTAATGAAACACAGTTCTGTATTTAGCATTTTAAAATGTTAGGAAGGGCGAATATAAGCACAGAATTTAGATCGGTACAAAACCAGGTCTGGAGAGTAATTCCATGTATAAAGGAGTGGGAGAGGAGGGATATTTCCAGCTTTTTGGCTCCTAGGATTCCAGCATGGGCTTTAGGCCAGGAAGGCTGACTCCCATGCTGGCAGCAAACACTTTTCATGCCAAGAGAACAGGAGCACATTTCTGTTTACTCTGACAAGTGCTGATCTCAGTTATTCCCACTAACGATACAGAGTTTTGTGTTCAAAGTGAAGTTCAGCTAGCTAGTTGTGATAGTATTCTAGAAAGCAAGAACACTTTATCCTGTGTACTGTCACAATTTGCTCTATAGACCTCCCTGCTGGAGGGCACACTTCTGCTCTGTGCAAGGAAGTGGAAGAGGGAACAGGGAAGTAAGTTGGGAAACCTAATTGAATTTTCTCTCCCCATGTCCTCTCGTGAGATAAAGCTGTCTCTCTTTCCACCAAGCTTGGCTCAATTTCACATCTCCAATTTTGTAGTTTCCAGAGCAGTCCTATGAAACCAGATTGTGGGGCATCCCTCCAGAATGTTTTTAAACAGTTATTTCTCTGAGAGGGAGATGCTGTGTGCAGCCTGTAAATGGTGTGCATCCCCCTCATGCTTTGCTTTAATCAGAGATTTGTTTGCCTTTTCACCACCTACCTCTGCATAATGATGTTAGATCGTGAGATTGGCCTGTGCCTGAAATCAATTAGCTTTGATGAGGAATCTGACACAGACCTAAAACACTGCTAATTGAGTGCATTGAAAATGCTGATTTCTGTTTTGCAGGGAGCAGAGGATGTTGCCGCCTGCTCCCCCCTCATCCCCTGCGTTTTATCAAAGCAGGAAAAAAAGAGTCCTTGATTACAAATAGCAGTTGGTCTATTTTTAATCTTGAATCAATTGTGATATGACTTTATTCAGTCAATTCCTGTGGGTTTTTCCACAGCATCAAGTGGGCAGGCTTTCCACCCTCTTGCAGTGTACTCATGCATGTGCATGCACGAGGAATGCTAATTACTTTAAAATGAGAAGTTGGAAAAGCAGCAGAAGCCTACATCTTTGAGTTCCATGTGCACGAGTTCTGCTAATGAGTAGCTTGATTTACTCAAACCATGAAAACTGCAACAAAGTTTATTACACAGTGGTCCAGCTAATGAAATAGCCAGGCTTATTAGGTGAGCTTTGATATTTTAGTTATTCATATGCCCATAAAGATGTAGGTTTATAGCTGCTTTATGATTGTTAGATTGATGCTCATCAAGCTGCTTGCATAGTCATTGTCTTCTGAGATGTTGAATCAAACTCACTAGTTGTGAAGTTGCTGCTAATATCATTCAGAATATGGAAAATGGTAGATCAACAAGCAATTACAAGGACCTGGAAGAGCTTGTGGTAAGAAGGAGAAATGTAAATTTTGCTGCATAAACCAATGGGGAGGCAATCTTGTCCTTGGGACATGAACATCTAATTTTCAAAAGTGAATTTGAAAGGCTATGCTTGTTTATTGTCTCAAAAGAGTGCAGAAAATCACTTATACAAGTAGATATATGCATACATATATGTATGTGTATGTTCCTCTATGTATAGATATATGTTCCATATATCTATGTTTCTCTACATATATACAAGTAGATGCATATATGTAGAGAAACAGCTATAAGGAACAGAATTCAAGTATATAGGAAATACAGGACCCTTGTTTTTTAATTTTTCCCCATAGGTACATTCGAATATGGAGCTTTTAAATTTTTTTTCTTATGGTTTAAATATGTTGCCAAAGCACTTTGGGAGAGGCATCTATGGGATAGTCTTCAAGTCTAGTTTGAAGGTTTACCTGGAAGCTGTCCCTCATTGTAGCTGTTTGGAGATTATTAGCTTGAAGCCGCCTTCTTGGGATGCCGCCCCTCTTAAGTTTGTGCTTAAAGTGGAGGTTAAGTTTGCATTGCACAAGGCGATGATCTGTTTGATGTTCTGCACTAGACATCACTGTAGTATGATGGATATCACAAACATCTTTCTGGCATACTAAGACGTAATCAATGAGGTGCCAGTGCTTGGATCGAGGATACATCCAGGTTGTCTTCAAACTGTCTTTCTGCTGAAACATAGTGTTGGTGACGGTGAACTGCTGCTCTGCAAAAAACTCTAACGAAAGACATCCATTGTCATTGCAGTTTCCAACACCATGCTTGCCTAGTACTCCTTTCCAGGCTTCAAAGTTCTGTCCTACTCTGGCATTAAAATCACCAAGGATTATGATTTTATCATTTGCAGGAACCTTTTGGGTGAGGCAGTGCAGGTCAGTGTAGAATTTGTCCTTTTCTGCAGGGTCAGCTTGAATAGTTGGAGCGTCTATGCTGAAGAGAGCAACACATTGCTTATTGTGTAGTGGGAGGCGTAAGGAGATAATACGATCGGAATGTCCTGTTGGCAAATTTTCAAGTTTGGAGGCAATGGAGTTTTTGATCATGAAACCAACTCCTGAAAGATGACTTTCAGTTTTAGGTCTGCCTGACCAACAGAGTGTGCAACTGGTACCATATTCTTTGAGGGTTCTCTTCCTCCAAGATTCCTTGTGGTTTAATCAGTTCTGGCACTATTCCCAGTACCTGATAGAATCAACCGAGGATCTTGTTGACTTCAGGACCTTTTTTTCCTCCCTTCTCCCATCTTGTCCCCCTTTGCTAGAGCATCTCTGGTTAAAAGAAACTTCAACTTCACTAGAGCATTTACTCTATATTATGAGAAATAGAGAAATCTACCTTAAATTAGAACAGAGAATCCAGAGGGAAGGTCCATTATTGAAATCTCTGCCCCATAAATTAATAATACTTCTCAATAGCTTCAGTGGGACTAAAATTTCACTCCCAATCTGTGTTGCTTATGAACTCCTCAGTTTACTCCCGGGGCTATAAAATGGAAAAGAATCCAATCATGATTAAAGAGTAGGTATGATTTGAATGGAAGGTGATTACTAAAATCTCCCTGAAGTCTTCCACCCTGCTTGTGCTGCAAGCTTTTCCTATTTACAATAGCATAGCGGAGCTATCCAAGCAGAAAATGACACCAGAGAGAAAGAGTTTTCTGATTGTTTCTGATTAGGTTCAGTGCTAACCTTGTAAATCTGCCTGCCAGATGGGGCACTGCCAAATCATCTGTAACCCTGATGCTTCACAAAAGATGGAAAGGGTGAGGAAAGTCCTGCAGTTCTGTGCTGCTTGATACTTTTGTTTCTCCAGAAGGATTTTTGAGACGATAAATCTAAACTCTTGGAGGAGAGCAACTGAGCTACAGTTCACAGTTTTGTGTGTGAATTTATAAGGCCAGAAAAGGTCTGAATCTCTGAGTTCTGTCCTATTTGGAGGTAGTGTAGCATGGATTGGCCTGTGGAAATTATAGCAGGACTGTGTTTAGGTGAATGAGTGAGTGTTACTCATTCCCCTTTTTTTATCGTCTTCCTATTCTGTTGTCAGCATAGTCAAGCTATTTCATAGCTAAGTTTTTAATTTTTAATAAAGTAATAGCAGATGAAGTCTTACAGTAAGGCTATATGTATTTAAATCCAAAGGTGACTAGGGCTGTTAAATTTGCACATACCGTATAAATTGTTTGAAACAACATAAGAGTTTATGCTAAGAGTAATAGTACTGAAATAAATTTAATATTCTTCCCCTCTTCTGGTATAAGCTGAAGGCCTAAAAATAACTTTCAGAGGAGTACTCTAGTGACCTTGTGACAAATCAAATTCATGTCAGTTTCAGCTGAAGACAGCTGTTGGATGCAAAGGATTACACCAAAGTGAATTAAACATTCTGTTTCAGTCCAGGAGAATAAACTGATTTGTTTTCCAGTGTAGGGTATATGTTCAGTGTTACAGAAAAGGGATGGTATTTTACTTGCTGTGAAATTGGCATCCTGAAAATGTTTGGTACCATTCTGATTTAGTGAGGGAAATACTGGAACGTGTAGATCCATATCTGTGGCTTGCGTATCCACGGATTCAATTAATCGTGGTTGGATTTTCAGTGAGTTGTGAGACCGCGCATGTGCGCAGAATGTCCCGGACCCCAGATTTCACGGCCAGGAAGCACCAATGGGCACTTCCTCTGCTTTAATGAGGTGCTACAGTGTGAGCCACACTCCCAGGATTGCCCCTCCAGACGTTATTAGTGGAGGGTGCGTGGCTACAGGCGGGGAGTAGTTGGATATTCACGGATTTGCTATCTCCACGGATTTCATAACTTGTGGGATCTGCCCAGACCTGACCCCCAGCGAATTTCAAGGGATCACTGTTGTATGTTCTCAGATTCATTTGAGGCAAAACATGTTCTTTAGTCTAAGATACATCATGGTTGGTTAATATTCGCAAAAGCCCTCTTTGCTGCATATACCAGGTGTCTATGGGGCTACTGCTTATCCAGGATACCTTCTTATGAATTTATTCATGCTGATTACTGCCAAGGCAATGAAAACAGAAGAACCTACTTATACTGTAATATTTTATTACTCTGTATCTCCCCATATCTGTCATAGGATTTTTTCTGTGCTGAGGTGTCATTATTGTTCATGTTCACTTGGAAGTAAATTTATGTTAACTTACCTTAACCTATATTTACCAGAACAATTTTATCTGCAGCAGAGGCTCCAAGTGCTATTACATGTCAGCATGGTTTTGTGGAAGCTTTATAGCTTAGGATACTTGCTGTGACCCTTGCAGATGTTAAGCAGGTGGAATGAGCTGTTTGGCTGGGATATGGACAGGGCTGCACAGAGATCCTGCCTGACTGTGGAGCTGGGTGCTGCTGAGGGCTGGGGACAGCCACATGCTTCTGTTGGGCTTGGCTTGTGCTGGAATTACACTGTCCCTGTACTGGCTCTGGTGCATCTCCTGTAGGTGTTACTGGAAGAGCAAAGCAACTTTTGCAAAAATAGTCCATGAAAACAGAATTAAAAATCCCTAATTTTACACCATGCTTGCCCTGTCCTGCTGTGTTTGGGATGTCAATTCCTTGTTGAGGCAGAACGCAGGCAGGAGCCCTCAGCAAGGGTAGTTCTTAATGCAGGTGCCTGGAATCATCACAGAGCAGTGTGTGCCATGGACTAAGGGAGCAGCCTGTGACATCACAAGCAGTTCTGATGCTGTGATGTGTTGTCCTTGTGGCTGGAAATGTTTATATGTATTTATTTGTATATAATGTCCTGGTAAGTGTAGATATTGACAAATTTAGGAAGAAAGCTATAAATACACTTTGCAAGTTACAAAATATTACCTATATAAATTCCATGTCAACAATCAGGCAGATGAAGTAAGATATTTGTGTATGCTATTTACACTTGTGTGTATTACCAACTTCTTTCTGTTTGGGATATTCTTTCTTATTAGCATGGAAGAAGTTTCCGGGGGCAGGGGGGGAACCCATTAAGTAAGCTTTAGTAATTTTACATGCTATGTTGAGAAAACATAATGTTGTTTATGGTTAAATTAGATCTATGTTTTAATTTAAATTTGATATGTATCAAATGTACTTCTGGCATAAATGCACTATTAGAACTGCACTTGCAAAGCAGGTTAGAATAAGTTGTGGGAAGAAGACAGTATTCATACTGCTCCTCCTGAAAATGCTGCTTTTTATCATGGTATGGATCCTGTTAAGATTAAAAGTGCAGTTTCACAAATACGGACTTTATGAACTGTTACAATAAATCTGCTGCCAATTGTCTGATATGTTTCAGGCAGCTGCAAATCGCACAGATGATGTTGCCTCACCCATTGTGAATTATTACTTAAAGCAAATACATGTCTTGGCATTACAGCGAACTGGCATTAAAGGCGTGGATCAGAGGCAGTGGTGTACACGAAATTTCAGAATACGTTTATTTTTCTATAGTTCTGTTATCTGACATAGGCTTCAAAGAAATAAATATCTTTGTCATCCATAGTGTGTCACTTCTGCAACAATTCTGCAACTCTGGAGTCTTTTGTGCCCGGTTCTTGCATGTGAAGCTCCTTTGTTTCTTCACCTGAGGGAGGTGATGTTATTTTCACTTCCTTTGGTAGAATGGTTTGGTTTCGAATGAGCCTTTAAAAGATCATTTAGAGCAACCTCCCTGCAATGAGCAGGGACACAGAATCATAGAATAGATGGGATTGGAAGGGGCCTTTAAAGGTCTTCTAATCCAACACTCAGGCTTTGATTAGATCAGGTTTTCTTGCTCTCAAACAAATAGCTTGATTAGTAGAAGTAAAACCTGGGAAAAGGCAGAGTTGTTTTCTCTAATATCTTCTCATGAGCTGCCTCCCATCCTCACAGTACACTTAATTTCTGTAAAGCAGCATTTTTTTTTGTGATACATAAAGGAATAATAGGCTGTTAGGTGCTATTGAAATGAAGGGGGTAGGAAAGAAGAGAATGAAATGATAGATGATTAGAGCTGGAAAGGGAAAATATAGTCAGGTGTAGTAACACCCACAGTTCATATGATTTTAGTTTACTTATTGATGTGTCTGTCCCAGCATTCAAGTGAAATGTAATATACATACTCATTTGAAGTGGTATTTCTCTTGAATGTAGCAGAAGATAAAAGTGTAAGTTTGTTTTTAATGACATTTCCAGAACAGCAATTTCAATACTGTGGGGGAAAAAATTTAAAGCATTTAATGTTAATTGTCTGAGAAATAAACGATTTATCACAAATGAGGTAACTTTATCTGCTAAGGGTTCATTTTCATTAATCGCCTTAGATCCTAGAAATCCTAACATGTTTGGGGCACCATGATCTTTTTTCACCAAGGTATCATGTGCTCTTCCCCAGTGCAAGCTTTGTGGCAAATTACGGATCATTAAGGATTAATTGAAGATTAATAATTAAGGATCCTGCAAAGGGTTTGCCTGGTTATTCTAGAAAGCTTTCCTAATGTACTGCTACTACAGAGTTTAATAACCATTCTTGCCCTGCAGATTTTGTTTGGCTATCTAAAACGGGTGCACTCTTTTATGGTACTTAGTAGATTGGCCATTTTTCTGCTGGTTGACTTAGTGAATTTAGGGTGTTCCTGGAGCTTAAGAAGCACCATTGGGAGCTTAATCCTTAAATTGATTAGAGTAAAGGTCTAGATGTTTCATTGGCTATTACTTGTTCTTGTGGACCTTCTTCCACAAGTATCATGTTTTCAATAGGTGACTTTGCTCTCGACAAGGAGGACAGTAATCATCCCACACTAGTTACCTCAATTGTGCACATAATGAGTGGAGGGTTTTTTGAGGAAAGTAAGGGTAGTCTGTTTGCATTTACTTAGTCTGGTCGTTCTTTTAGGCATATGGCTGGATATATTGTCTCCAGCATTCACCCGTATCCGAGATACAGTTATACAGCAATTTCTGTCATTAGGCACATTTGTTGTGTGTGAATGGGAAGCTTTTTTGATCTTGTTTATGTATATTTACTTATACAAAATGAACAGCCAATAACTGTTTTGTCAAATACTGACTTGAAAGAGTTAGTTTATTTTCCTGTAGGTACTGGATATTCAAAGTCCTTTTGAAAGAATTTGTGAACCATTGTGTAATTTATTGCACCAATTAACACAAGCCAATACTTTTACAAGTAATTAAATCAGTTTAAAAATGTTGCACAGCTCACCCATCTGTTTGAAGTGAGCTAAATTGCAGTATAATACAAATTCAAATAAATACTTCGATAACCTCTCCTTCTAAGTTATGACAGCACCTGCACTGTGTGCATGTATGTTCTCCTATTAAAAATGTAATTTTAATTACATGCTGTATATATTCTTTATTCTTGCCCATTAGTTTTATCCCCATGTGTAGAAATGCTGAATCCGAGAAACAAGGCAGTAAATAACACTGCCTTTTAATGACCAATTAAAGCAGCCTATCATCAACCTTGGCATGAGTTGAATTACTTATTTAAATGGTTAGAATAAAATGCTGCTTGGGAAGGGCAGAGTTAGCCTCATCCATGCATGATACCACTCTCCAGAGGCACTAATACTTCATTTCATAAACCATTCTGCAACCGAAGCTTGTTAAAACTGGAGACTAAATAAGTGATTCCAAAGTGATGGCAAACATAATACAAAGTCTCAGTGCACCTTGATGGCTTTATCCTAAATGATCTGGGCCTTTTTTATGGCTTCTTAAAGGGGAAATGATGTATATAAAATTCATTAGCTACATACTTTTAAAAATAGCATGGGTCTGTTGACACCTGTTGAGGAATACATCTTGTGCAGGTAGCTCAGTTTGCAGGCTGCAGTGTGAGATGCAGATTGAGCTCTGATTGGGAGCCTAGAGACACAAGAGGCTGTGAACTGCCAACTCTTTGAGAGGTGAATGGATACTGGGAGACACAGCAGGAGCAGAGGACACAGGAGGAAGAGTGAGACTTTCCTGCACTTGGGCTGTGAGCATACAAAGGCCCTGGGGCTCCTCTGTCAGGGGTCCCTCCTCAGAGGCACCAGCTCGAGCTGTTTCTGTGTTACTGTGGCATGAATAATTTGCTTTATGGAATGAGGCATCTGAGACTCCACTGGGAAATCTGGGGTTGAACTGGGAAGGAAACTGGTCTGGCTGTAGTGGGGTGTGTGGGGAGTCAAGCAGGGACCTGTCAGGTCACTGGAGCTGCTGCCTGTGAAGGGGCTCCTGTCCAAGCAGTGAAAGTCTTTGGTGTTGGGAGTGTGACCATCAGAGAGTCTTGTGAATGGTCAGAGTGGGAAGTTTGCAACACCTATTCTGTCTATAGCCACTGTAGCCCTGTAGACTGGTTGTCTGTTCCAGATACCAGCAAAGTTCATCTTCTGCTTTAAATGTGATAATATAAGATAAACTGTCCTGTCTGGTGAAACTAATCCAATAATGCAGTTGTTGATACCTCAAAGACAGGGATGGAGAAAAGTACTGCTGTCCTCAGCCTTCATGCAAATATTATTGCAATAAGTTTGCTGCAGGTATCTGACTATTAGGAAGATATGAGGAAAATGGACACAACACAGGGAGCAGAAGCAGATAAAAAAAGCTTAAAACATTGAAATTGTTGGATAAAATATACTTGATTATATGGAAGTTGAAAAATGAAAAAATGCCTTTTTTTTGAATTCTGATGCACTATTTATGAGTAAAAGTAAAAAGGAATAAGGAAAAAGCATTAGAAAGTGTGCGATAGTGAGATCTGTTAGGCCATGCAGTAGTCTTTGCATTGAGAGGCAAGATGAAAGATGATAGACCTGTTGGGTTTTTTTCCATATACCTAAAACTATACCAGGCAGTATCAAAGAAAGGGTTCTTGAAAGGATTACTTTAAGTGCTACTTGCCCTCTGAAACTTGCTGAATTACTTCGCCAGGTATTGGACAGCATAGGACTGTAAACCCTTCAGGACTCTCTCTTCTTAAAATCCCTGTGCTCTTATTTTTGTGGCATGTTTGAATGGATACGTGTAGATGAGAGAATGCTGAGCTATGTAAAAACTAATAAGGAAACTTGAAAGAGTGATGGAAACTACTGGGAAATGTGCCAGATCAAAGCAGATTAAAAGCACAGAAGAACAGAGTGAGACTAAAGAGATTTTTGTAAATCAAACAAATAGCTGGATGGGGAAGAGAATGATAGGAGAAAGAAGAGACAACTTTCCCAGATGTCGATCTTATGGTGATGGGTTTACACTGGTACTGGCAAACCGTGTGGAACTCTGTTTTGTAAGAAACAGTCTACAGTACAGCAGAAAATGGAGACCAGTGTTACACTATTTTGTTCTTAAACTTGCATAAGATCTAATGGATAATGGATAACTGTTGAAACTTCTCTCAATAGAAGATGCTTTTTGAGGAGGGATTATAGAGAAAGGGAATAAATAATAAAAACATAAGGTCTCAAAATCACAGAATCACAGAATTAGTAAGGTTGGAAAAGACCACAGAGATCATCAAGTCCAACCTATCACCTGTTACCTTACCTAACCTGTTACCTAACCTGTTGCCATCCTGCTACCAACACACCATCCTGCCTATAACACACTACCCTAATATCTAGGTCATGCCACCAAGTACATCATCCAACCTTTTCTTAAATACCTCTAGGGACGGTGACTCCACCACCTCCTTGGGCAGTCCATTCCACTGAGAGATCACCCTCTCTGTGAAGAAGTTCCTCCTAATGTCCAGTCTAAATCTCCCCTGACGCAGTTTAAGACTGTGTCCTCTCCTTCTATTACTTGGTTTATCCCTTTCTGCTCTCACTACACTTCAGCACCACTTTTCTTTTAAGGTGTTCCTATAAATGTCTCATGTGAGGAGAGTTGATGCATGACCTGAGTGTGATGCACTTAGAGCCCAATGGCACATGTATCAAGATGGATGAGTGCAAGTGCTGGTTGTGGCTTATCTCACTTGTGTGGCTGCTATCCTTTTTTGCCAAATGAAGGCGAATGTCAAGCTAAATAATTTTGTGTGCTAGACCTGCTAGAACTTCCACAATGATACTGTAGGGAGCTCTCTGCTTCCCCCTTGCATCTACTGCTGGGTGCCTAGAGGTCCCAATTCTTTGAGGAAAGAGGTCATATTAGAAAATAGGCCAGAGAAAAGAACTCCCAAGGGAAAAAAGGGATATAGGGATTGAATTTATTCTTTAGAGTTTTTATGTAGCTGCAGGTATAGTAGGTGTTAGCCAGAACACCACAATTTTGGGATATTTGCTTCCCCAAATAAAAGTTGTCTGCATTACAAAACCACTGCACATAATTCTGCCTAGCTTGATATGTAATGCTGCCTTTGCAGAATAAATGCTCAAGGATAAATCTTGCATGGCAAATAAATTGCCTCTTGCTCTCCTTGGCTCTTTCAGGTGAGGCAGAGGTATAATGTAGAGTCAGCTAATGTGCAGATCTAGCAGAAAAAGTGTGATGGATCTTTTTTCCTGTGTTAGGCATGTCATCAGAAGAGATCCGTGAGACGACTCTCCTACAGATGCAGTTAAATCAATACGGTGTATTTTTTTCACCCCCCACATAACTCCTTCTTTTCCATTTCAGAAATTCATATTTTTAAAAAAGAAAAGGAAGCAGATGTTATTCAGTACAATCTTTCCTGTCATACAGATCTCCTGTTTTGGGACACTGCTGCTTGAATAGGCCAGCTTCAGCCATTTTAAGAAGGTTCTTTATGTACAGTTTTCACTTATGGCAGTGCAATTTCCTTTGGAAATCTATGACAATCAATTAAGTAAATGAGAAAATAGAATGCTTGTAATTAAGATAATCAAGCTATATGAAATCTACCCTACTTGTGCTAGTATCTGTATATCTCCAAGCTGTCTATTAATTAAACACCATGTAAGTGTTGCAATTAGACTCAGGCTGCTTTTATGAAAAGAAGAGACAGATGAAAATGATTGGAGGAGTTTTACTGTATATGAAACTTAGTTGGTTTAAAGCATCTCATGATTTGTAAGGTTGCTGTGTTGCTGCAGACACTTGTGGGACAACTGAGGTCTCTGTTGCAGGCTTGAGCAGCTTCTGAAATAGATGGCCCAAAGAAAATACACTTTGGCTTGCAAAAGCTACCTTTCTTCTCAAAGATGGGTGTTATTTTCCCTTCAGTTTCATGAATGAGTTTTGGAAGTTCAAGGTTTTGGAGTTCAAGGTGTTAGATATTTCATTCTATATAGGAAGCTGCAAAAGGAAGGATGGAGTGAGATGGATTTTTATGACTAGTCCTTACAATAAAAGTGAGTTTTTCCTACTTTTGTATTACTTATTTTGTTTTGTGCTTTTATTTTGTTGTGCGGACCCTGAAGTTCATCATGCTTTTATGAGATGTTGGTTTGGGGGCATTTATGCTTTCTCTTTTTCTCCTATGTGTAGCTTTGGATGGCTGCTAGCACACATGTTAAGATACCATGGAGGTAGCAGAAGAACCATGTTGTAGGGCCAAGGGACACAAAGAGCTTCACCACCTTAGAACAACCAAACTTTGGTCTCATAGGCTGGGGATGCCAAAGCAGCTGAGCAGGGCAAAGCAGAGCACAAAGCCATCTGCTACTCTGTCAGATATTGCAACTTTAGTACTACAATCTTTGGCTTCAAATGAAGTAGTACACCTGATCCATGTTAACATCAGCTTGATGAAGTTGTTGCACAAATGATGAGTACCAGTAGTATTTTTGCTTTGTTTATTTTTAAAATTGTTATTTTAGAGTCTGCTTTTACAGCACAAGATTCTTCTTTATGGCAAATTCACTGATACTGTGTTTTCAGATAATACCACTTATGTATATTTCCAGAAATAAGTGAAAGAAACTTGCAGGACATCTTTAATTTTTTACTTGATTTTGGTTTTGCTTTGTTTTTATTATTTAACATTGATACAAAAAATAGTATCTTGATTAGCAGCTTTGTTGGCAATCCCACAAAACTGTAAATAATACATGAATCTAAAAGAATACACTCCTACAGACACTATAGATAAAACAATATATACAATTTAGACAAATAAATACATAAGTACAGCCAGTCATATATAATGATACACCTAAAATTCAGTTACTGTTGACAAGCTTTTCTAGTTAATTATACTCTTCATTTACAAATTGCCATTGCCATCTACATTGTAAAGACAAAAAAATCCCAATAAAGAACCAAAATTTATACTTAACATTATTATTAGGAAAGATGGAAAATGAACCTTGAGACTTCTGTTCAAATACTCTCACAGTTTTAGGAACAAAAAAGAAGAAACGGTTTTGTGGAAAAACTCCTCCCAAAGAGAGGCACTACCCCCTCAACCTGCTTTGCTCAATGTGCTTTGTTCGTGTACATTTTGGAATCAAAATGTGATTATGGTCACACTTTTGATGTGACTAGAAGCCAACAGGTTTAACCAAGTTGTCATTTTGTCCCATGCCCACTGAAATAAAATTACCTTTAAGGTATGTAACTATTTGTTTGATTAAAGGAAGTCTATTGCAAACATTCATTTTTTAACGGTTCTCTGTGTGTCACAAATGCTACTGAGTGAAGGGACAGCTGTCCCTGTGAGTAGATGTATTGCTCCCTTTCTATCTCCAGGTCACAATACTGGAATTTCTGAGCAAAGAGAAAATAATAATTTTTAAGTGTAACAAGCTAGTGAAGTCTAGAATCAGAAAAATAATAGAAGTAGAAAATTAGGCTTTTGTGTTGCTTTAAATTCACTTGACAGCAAAAGAAAAAAAATATCTTGTACATTCAAGAGTTAGGGCACACATGCTTAAGGCTCTTGAAACACTGGACAAAGATGCCTCACTCAGCTCCATGCATAACAGAATGCTACATAGCAAGCAGACTTACATGTATATACAGCTGAATACAGAAGAAAATGCCTTAGAAATATGTACATCAGTTTCAAGATGAACATTTACATTTATGTTTAAGATCTATCTATTTATAAATGGCAGGAAATACACTTTTTCAGACACTATGTTCAAGGTGTACCTTGCAGTAAAGCAGTCTACTTGTACTAGGAGAAATTGAAGGCTACTATGCTACTTGAGCCCTGAGGTATCTGTACTGGGAGCCCTGCTGTCCTCTTGGTTACTAACCAAAGGCCACAGAGGCATCAGCTGAAGTAAGGCAACCAAATCCATTTGGCTGTGGATTCAGAAACCCCAATTACTGCACAGTGCAGAGGGATAGCAGAAGTGATTGCAGCCTGTCGTTCAAATGATTACAAAATATGTTCCTGGTAGAATGGCATCTCTTCTGTCTGATTTACCCAAGGGCTGAGGATGAATTGGACCCTCGTTTCCATTCACAAACAAGCATATTCTAGGGCTTGCATAGGAAAAGCTGAAACTTCATCCAATCAGTGCGTTAGATACTCTCTTATGAAATCAGTTGTACCTTGTTTAGCTCAAGTCCTGAGTTTGACAGGAAGTAAGAGTAACTGTAACAAGCACTAGATCAATTAGGAAAGGATAAATCTTACACTGCAAGTGATTCAGTATTTTTATAAAAATTACTGATTTTTTTTTTTTTTTTAAATTTATGAAGGGTACACAAGCTCCTGTTGATCAACAGGAACTCCTAGGCTGTCTGTTATGTAGCTTCACACTTAGATCTGACATAGATTTGTTTGACAGGGCTCCTGCTAGTGACCTGAAGGCCAGACTCGCTTTACCTTCCTTACAAGTAGTTTCTTTCAAAATGAATGGTGCTGCATCTGTGAACAAGACTAATAAATCTTTTATAGTAGCATCTCCATTTCTCTGTTGTTATTGTAAAGTGCTGTGTACACCTAGAGCAAAATCAGGTCAGAGTTTTCCTTTAAATTCTTATTCAGTTAATTTCTGACAACTTTATAGACATCCTGAATAACATACAGACTTAACAGTTTTGCATATGTTACACATTATGCCAGTTGAAATGAATGAGACTTTTGTGTATGTTATGGACAGTGTGAGCAATCTACAGCTAATAATATATTTGGTGAGTGTTGTGTTTTTGTAACTTGTGAGTTCTTCATTCCAAGCTATTATATGGCAATATCATATTTTACTTGTTATAAGACGGTGCCAAATAGAGAGAGCTTGAATTTACCAAAGAGATTTAATGACCTTGTATAAGCATTCATATTCAAAACACATATAAGCACATTATAAAACTTGAATAAAATCTTACGTATTTGATTTCTGTTGCATGCTCAGGGGATCTCCTGAGTGCAATCTTGGAATGTTGGCGCTCTGAGTAGTTTGATTTGGGGTTTGATTGGTTTTTCTTTCTAATAGATGCTTCTTAAAGGCCCTCTATTTTGGCGTGAAATTTGTACGTAATTCTTATGTATTCTGCTGTCCAATCAACAGAAAACTGAATGCATTCTTTTACTGGACTAAATTCTTCTTTTTTACACCATTAAAAATCCACTGGAATCTCATTCCAGGATGTACTGTAGCAAAAGTAAAGCTTACCCTTAAAAAGCTGCTTTTGTGTTATTTTTAGGTAAATCTAGCACTGACTGACTTTGAAGAAATATTCTGCTTATGGACACTTTTAGCATTCAATACAATTCATGTTGCTATGCAATACATTTAATGGAGAATCCATTGATACTAATGAGACATTGCCTTGCTTTGAAATGAACAGATATTCATGCTTTTCTCATGTATTTTTAAGGTAGTTTTTCATATATCTCTCCTTTATTATTTCACCTACAGATTCTACTTCACTTTTAAATTGTGTTTCTTACCTTTTATGGGTTATTTGAGGAAGTGTAAAGAAATGGGTATATTCTGAAGTAATTTAAAGAAATACCATTTGGTGGATGAACATATATTTCAGTGTGTGGATTTGTTTCTAAGGCCAATGAGACATTGATATTCTTACCTGTCTAAATTTTGCTATGACACCATCAGTAAGCTATTTGGGAATTGTACACATTGTACTATAAAATATCCATCAAGGTAGGTATATAAGTTCAGTGCAAATGTATACTGCTTAATCTATTAACAAAGCTCTAGAGATGGTTGTAGGGTGCCAAAAAAAGAATAAAACCATGTTTCTAATTTTACATTTCTTAGGGCCTGAGTCTTATCTCAGAGGCTGGGGCATGAACTGTTAAGCAGCTCATAATAGCTTATTACTGTCCTTCTACACACAGGTGCAAGAGCTGATATATGCAATAGATGACAATATACAAAATCCACAGTTTGACTCTAATTCCTTTCGGTTGGTGTAATGTCCTTACCAAAAAGAGCCTGAAATTTGTAAACCAGTAGTCAAAGCAAGAATGAGAAACCAGTCGTAAAAATCCTCTCATAGTTAATATCCCACAGTTTAACTTGTAAATCAGCAGTTCACGTTGTCAAAAAATAACCAGACTAAACCAAATTTTTTTTTAAAAACAAGGTATTTACATCTGTAAAAAGCTTAACATCTAAGATGTTTCTTGCTGGACATGTCATTCCAAATTCTGTGCATTTCTTCTGGTGTTATCTGGTGCACTGTGATCACCCTGCGGTACCTGCACAAGCTGTAGGCCATTTTCCAGTGATTGAAGCCACTGTTTTGGAAGGGGTGAATTCCCAGCTTCCGAAGGCAAAGTCCAACGTACACGTCTTCAAGATGAAGAAGTCTGGTATGAAGGGAGGTTTTGTAAATCAGTTCTGCTACGTCAGCTGAAAAAATGTAGCCAGTGCCTGAACAGAAGGGTGGGTAATTGCTGTCAGGATACAAATCTCTTGGCATGTACCACTTACTGCGAACATCTCTTATTGGTCCTCCGTTTATAACATATCCAGTGAAGTACCTTCTCCTTGGCTTGGTATTAGGTTTGAGCAGTTTATAAATAAGGTTGTCCATATTTACAAAAATATCACTGTCTGTCTTCATAACATACTTCGCTTTTGAACAAAATGTTGCCACCCACCTCATCCCCATCAACGTTTTCAGAGTGAGGTTATGGTAAGAGTCGATAAAATCCTCCACGATAATGTCATGAAAAATTTGGCTTTCTTGCTCTACCATTTGATTTAACACAGGATCTGCATTTTTTCCAAGAAGAAATAGCGTGGCAATTTTAATTCCTTTAAAGTTGTTTTCGTCTCCCCACGTTTCTCGGATGGCTTGCCTTGCATCGAACTCTTTGTGAGTTGTGCTGATAAGAATGACCAAGAAAGGGACGCTCTTCTCACATTTATTGGGTTCATTGATAAGAAAGTCAAAGGAATGTGGGTTTATAGGTCGAGTTCTTATGTTGCCAAAGGAAACATTTTTTCTGGCTATGGATATGCTACTGACCTGTCTGTGGCCAGTGTAGGATGAAGTAGGACGAGTTATACTTAAGTACCAAAGAGCACTTGCCCAACAAACTACTGTCAAAATGTATAAGCATGAGACCTTTGAAGCCATTGTTCCTCTAGCTCTTCTATTCCATGTGATGAATAAATAGCCTTTGTATGATGAGTATACCTATGTCCTGGAGACGCAGCATATTATTAATGAAACCTGAAAGTTCGATATAGAAAAGTAACTCTGTAATCATTCATGGATCTCAAATAGGAGCTATTAACCCTGATGATACTCAGGTTTTCTTCTTTTACTAGAAGCAGCTTCCATTTCTTGGAATTTTCTGATATTTCTGAAAAATATGAAGAAAATTTTTCCATTGCTAGATCATAAAAGCCTAGGGCAAGAAAAATTACCTTATATGTGGCTGGCTATTAATAAACTAAAAGTCTTAATGCATTTCTCAGATACTCCCTTTTTTTTCTCATGAGGTACCACAATGCAAGATAGTGTGCTAGAACAGAGCAGCATAACTGAAGCAATGCTTTTATGATTGGTAATTTATCATAGACGGTTTTATATAAAAAAAAGTTAAGCATGCATGTTGGCTATTTAGATAATTTTAAGGGTATATGAAAATAATTTTCTGATTTCTAGAATTTTCTTGCTTCCTAACAGTTTTTCTGGACAGTTTTTCAAAACGTGTTGTGGAACATTTTAAAATTATTTAAAGAATGAAAAATAATGTACTTCATCTTAGGATCAATAGGATCTGCAGCAGCTATACACATGAACGCACATACAAACCTTATTTTGTCTTAACGTTGTTAATGTCTGTCCTGCTAACAAGAGTGGTGTCAGGGTTCTGCTTTGGTGGAAATCAGGCAGAACGGGACTGAATGATAAAGGCACAGGAGAGAGAGAGATGCATATGTTGTCTTACCCATGTAAAGGTCAGCGCTCGAGTAGATTCCATAAAAGTCTAAAAATAAACACAATTCAGTTATTTTTGTTGGCTTGTTTCTCCTCTCCCCCCAAACCGGTCTTTTCATGAGCAAACATAATTTTTGTACCATGTAAGATAATCACAATGGCAGCCTAGGAATGGTGTCACTTTGCTGGCTGATGTGCAGATCACTTGCCAGCCTGGCCAGGGTTTGCAGCCCTATTCTGCAGCTGTTCCAGTCCTGCATCCAGCACTGGGTAGCCTTGAGGCTTTCCTGGATGCCGGGAGTGTACCAGCCCTGAAATTTCCTTTGCTCTTGGCAAGTTTGCTGGGAATCAGTTCTGTTTATCATCATTTTGTGGAAATGACACAAGCTGCCTCAAGGCTGCCAGCTCAGTGCTAACTCCTCCAAGGCACACCTGTATCAGGAGAGTGCCTTCAGGCTCCACCTTCCGGGTTTTTACCATTGCATTCCTTCAGAGCTGAAGGACAGCAAAAACATGCAACAGAGGAGCTTTTTTCAAGAGTCATTGAAATATTTAACATTTAGTTTGGACAGAACAAAACATATATAGATTTGTATAAAAAGATAGAATCCCGTCTTAGAAACATCCTTTCTGATTTCACACTGCTTTGACACAGACCCCTCTCTAGGCCAGGCCATCAGAATGAGAGGACTATTACCTTGTGTCACTATTTCACACCGAGGTCTAAGAACAGGAGAGAAACAGCTGAACATTTGCTAAACCTACACAGACTCTACTGTCCTTGAGCTAGCTCTGTCCTGCTAGTCTTAATTGCGTACACTTTTAGTTATGTATTTAATGGCCAGAACCCATATACTGCTTTCCTCTTCCACAAAATAGGGTAATGTGAATTTTTTGCCTGATTCAGAGCTTCATCAGTTTCGATTGCTTTTGCACTATAACTGGGACAATTTAATGAGGTAGATTTTGACTATGATCTCCCACATTACTTGTCCCAGAACTCGGGGTTTATGATCTTTTTCCACCAAGCAGTACCAGCAAATGTTTACAAGCAGTGTATTTAAGTGAGACTTTTAATTGCTCCATGGCATAGCAGGCACATGTACATCTGTATAAAAAACACAGTAGTAATAAATATATGCACAATTGCTGTAATGTCTGGAGAGGGGATCTGTCCTGCTGTAACAACCCACTGTGATACAATTCTGAGAAAGGCAAAACATCCCTGATCTGGTGGGTTGGTTTTGTTTCTGGCTTCGTTTTTGAGTTCTGCTAACCGCCCCCACTGGAAAGGCACTGTGGAAAACCACCAAGCACGAAATGCCATACTGTAATGAAAACATAAGAGTGTGAAGTCTAGAAAACTGTTAATAAAGGAAGAAATACAGCAGTCATGGGTTGGAGATGTAGAGCGAGAGCTGTGTAGCTGAGTGCATATAATGACTCCAGCATTAAGGTCTCACAAATAAGTGTAATATTCTGCATATGATGTTTTATTTTAGAAAACTATGTATTGCATTACCTAAATGTGTATGATGGTCTACATGTTTTCTTTCATAACAGTACATTAGTTACTATGAACACTGTGTAGATATCTGAGGGAAAGGAAAATTGTAACCACTGCTTCTTACAAAGTGCAAAATCACATAAAATAGCTTTTTTAGTCCAACAATGACATGGCTGTGATATCCAATCTTGTGTGCCCTGAAAGGATTAGATGCAACAAAAACCTTACTCCATTTTGAAGAAAGATGCCAAGGTATTGTAGGGAATTTTTTCTCAGTTATGAAATCTGTAGTTAACTGTGTGGAATGAGTGTTTCCTATATTGGCTCTTGGATTGCTGTCTCTTGAAAAAAGTTTATCTTTTTCTGTTTTGTATCTGGTTGGAGTTTTTTATTTGTTTGGTTTGCCTTTTAAAAAGAAAAGTAAGAGATGGTGTGCCTTGGCTTGGAGTGTTTTATGCCATCGTTGTGGTAATTTTTGAGAAAAGTGCAGGTGAAGTAATTAAGAATGAACTGGGTGTATTTTTCCTGATGAGTGAGATTTTAAATTTAATTATTTTTTAGGCAGACAGGAGTGGGGGGGGGGCGGGGAATAAAAAGAAAGCTTCCTGCTTTCCTATAATGCGTCTCTCTGCTGTTCCTATTCTGTTGTGAGGTACAGATGTAAAAACTGAAGTTCATGTTCCTTGTTTACTTGAGCTTTTTTACTTATATGGGGAAGAGATTTGAAGGAAAATGGCACAAGCAAAATTGGCAAATAGTGTAAATACAGTATCAAAATAGCTGAGAAATCATAATCTGTAATTTAGGTGAGATTATTTTTTGCCTTCAGGACTGATCTCTCTCCCTCTTTGTAGTATTGCAGAAAGGGGCTGGATGAGTAGTTATGTCATGGGGTTTTTTTGGCCACAAGACAAATGCTCCTATAAATTATTTCTGGTAAAATTGTTCCTGTACAGTAATTTCAATAATGTTTAGTTTGCAAAAGGAAGAAAATACATAGGTTGGTTAGGCAGGGAAATATGAAATAAGCAGTGAAAAACTTTGTGATGATTTAGCAGTCAAGAATTTCGAGGGCTGCCAAATTCTATTAAATTCAATTAAATTATTGAAGGTACTAAAGTCTGAAAACCTTTTTGTTGTCTTGCGTTCTGACCTAAAAATAAAATTTTCAGCCATGCAGTATGTACATCTTGTTTATCAAGGATGTGAATTACAAGGAATGAAATCAGAGTGTAAAATTAATGTACTCAAATTATAGTGAGTTAAGACTTTTTTGTTAATTACTCATTTGGAAAAGAGGAGGAATAACGTACATGAATTAAGATTGCTACGATCTGGATAACAACTAAAAGTGCTTCAATGCCTTTCAATGAATCTCATAATGAATCTCTTCATTATGAGATTCATTTAGCAGCTTGCCCAGAAGTTGTTTAGAACATGTTTAACCTAGTCAATAGTACATATTTCTAGAGCTGCCTTCAATATTAAAGTGTGTAGCGGCTTCACTAATATATTTTGGTTTAGCCCTGATGCTGGACTAAGTATATTGTCACTATAAGGATGACTTGGTGGAGGAGGTTGAGTTTTGCTGTCATCTTGAATTTGGTATTGAAATTTGAAGATTTTCTAACAGGAGGATATGGGTTGTCACAGGAAGAGTGGAAAGCTTTTCTTAGCTTTGGATATTGTCTGTTGGAATAGGCTGTGTGTTATTAGGGGACACACATAGCCAGAAGAAGGTGTCGCCTAATTTTCTTTATCCTGTGGAATGAAAGAAAGCTTTGCAGGGGGGCAGTAGCAACATTTTAAGAACTTAGATCCTTGTCTTTAAAGTGTTTTAATTCATTCTGTCCCTTTTCCCAACCTGGTGGTTATAATCTATGTAATCAAAAGCTCGAGCTTTGCTAGGGGAGATGATTGCAAAAAGCAAATGTTTAGCATTGTGTTTCGGTACGGTGACACGAAGTTGGGCATTTAATTGCGCTATTCACAGCTCATGATGTGCAAGCCAGAGAAGCCACCACGCTGGAGCACAGAAAGCTGTACTGAGTAACTTGTTTAAAGTAATTGTCTTGATGAGGACTGTATTTGCAGCAAACATTTTATGAACTGCCTGAAAATCAAGGATAATACTCCAGATAATGAGGACATTTGAATCTTGCTAACTGTTCATGGGCAATTTTCAGGCAGGGCCAAAAATGTTTAGCAAATGTTACTTTTCAGATGCAATACTTTGCCAATACTTCGGAACACTGCTGTTTCTGCTCAGCTGCTGTTGATCTTTCTTTCAAGACAGCCCATCCTATGCAAGTGCAGTTGCATTTATGTAACTAGATCACAGTGGATGTAGAAACCACAGCTCTTGAAGCCTGGCTGGTTTCCATAGCTGTAACTCATAGCGTGTCACTACTGCTGAGATAGGTGCTGAGTGGAGACAGTCAGGATGCTGAGTCCTGGGGATGACCCTGGATGAGAAGTTGAGGGAGATTACAGATGCTCATCCTGACACCCTAGGGCCTGTTAGGCAAAGCAAAACTGAATCAAAGTAACACTTTGCATCTCTGCCAAAAGGTACCTATTCCTTTTCCTGGAAAAAAAGAAGTAAGGCAGCTGTGCTAACTTTAGTAAATGTAGCAAGCTCTTCTCATATTCCTTGAAGAGACATTTTTAAAGTTTTCTATGATCCTGACTTTCATCTGTCTATAGACTAAGATGCTGAAATCTCTTCACAATTTATGAAGTCCTTAAAGTAACGAAGGAAAAGTCTGTGATAATTATCTTCTCAACAGACTCAGTAGTAATCCTGAACATTAAGAACACATCTACAAAGAAATCTGGGGATACTGTTACATTCTTGGCTGCATGTTTTCTTCCTAATTTCTTGAGGAAATTGTGGACACATGGCATAGGTGATTGAACAGGAGATTGCAAGCTCCTCTCTGGCAACTTCATTTGAAGTTTTCTTAAATATTATAAATGTTTTTGCTGTGCCTTGGTGTAACGGACCTGAAACCAAATCAAAGAAAGACCTGCTGCAAAGGAGCCACAGTCTTAGGCTGAAGAAAGGAAAGTACAAGCATTCATTTCACATCAATGTTTTTCAGAAAAATTTTTCAGTTTAGGGGTCTTCTAGCTGCCTGGCTTCCCTTCTCTTCCTTCAAAAGCAATGAGGACAAATATTTCCTGAAAATCGGGTTATGTTTTAAAATATTCAGTTTGTACACTGAAAACCATTCCTTGTTCACAGAAATATTGATAGGCTTTGCCCTAGGCAGCAACAGAATGTGAAAGCAAGTGTGATTGCAAAAGTGATTCTTTTATACTAGTAGCTCTCTTTTCGTGAATGCTGATTTGCTGATCATCTTTGCTGTATTTCATCATTAAATTGAAGAATTGATCACTGGAAATAAATCTGGTATTTATAAAATATTTTTGAGTATTTACTATCTGATCCTAGTGTGATCACAAGGTAAGAACAGACTATGAATTAGGGAAATTTATGAAAAGCTTCTAAATCTTCTATAGGGAAAATGGGAGTTTTAGGATTTCCAGCAGAACTGCCCATGCTACCAAAAGTTCTCTAATCTTTAAAGAGCTACTGTGTAGTCTTTTAGGAGTTAAAAGTTAACTATGCATGAAAGCAAATGTGCCTGAGTGACTTTTCTATGTTTTCCACTTTATATTTTTTCAATGAATGTATCTCTATAAAAACAGGATTTTGCTCCTTTTCAAAAAGTATTGAGACAGCCCAAATAAAACAACTGAGCTGCATTTTCACTGCTTTCTTTCTCATTCTGAAAAACAAATTATGCCCGCCTTTTTTCTCAACAAAATTATTTACAAGTTAAAATGTGAACAGTTTCTACTCTGAGTAAATTGTGAAGTGCAATTCAATTGCAGATGATGAAACAACTGAAAGAACTATTTAGGAATATTTTGATTAACACAAACATCAGATTTACTATGACTGAGGGGAGTGGGATACATTACTGGCCAGTAAATGTGCTCTTGACTGTCAGTGTAAAGAGGTGGGATCTCAGTGCTGATTTGAATAGCTTTTGTCTCTGACTTGGTTTGTGCATGAGGAATTTTGTAGCTATAATTTCCCCTCCAGGGTTTGCAGTTCAGGAAGTATTTTCTATGCAGAAAATATTTCCCTGCTTGCTCTGAGCAGAGACTTGGGGGTTGCCAGGTTGGACACACAGAGAGAACTCCTCAGAGAGATGGACAATAGCACTTGGCATCAGTGCGTCTGGGAGGCAGCTGCCTTCTCTTGTGACCAGGAGCCCAATATGCACCAGATGTGGCTATGTGGAGCTTCTGTAGCTGCATTTTTCACTTGTAGATCTGATTCTGAATGACACTGGCCTTGGAGAATGTCCCGTGCTGGTGATGGAGGATAAAGCGGTGAATGCTCAAGATTCAAATTTGTCCAAACTGGACACTGACTATTTCATAAAAGCAAAACATTGACAGTTGGTTTGCTAACCAGAACAAAAAGGTATGATTTTGCAAAATCTGCCATTCATATAACACTGAAATGGATTTTTATCCCATTTGGTGTATCTCAGCATTACATTTTCAGTAGTTCTCTTACTGTTTTGGTCATTTTTTAAAAACAAGCCCCTGTCACAAACATACAAGGATTATGACCACCTAGTCAACAGTGGTGTGAGACAGCTGACTCCAGGTGGAAAGAGATGAAAGGACAGAGCAGACAGACACTGAGGACTGTCTGTACAATGGATAGATTTCTAAAGTTTAAGTAAACCAGCTATCCTTGGTAAGATGATATGTGATCTAGAATGATTATAAGCTAGATTTTACTCAACAGAAAATAATATTACAGCTCAGGATACGCCGATCAACAGTTCTGGCTTGCTGTATTGCTGATTACAAGTGATTTTACCTGAAGCCAGTGCATGCTGCTGTTAATTGCAGTTTGGCTGCTGTCTTTGGTAGAAGGCATTTTAAGCATGTATCATTTGTAGTAAGCAGGAGAGAAAAGAAATGGAAAACAAAATGAAAGAGCAGAATATTTTAAAGAAAATATTTTTTTCTTTTTTCTTGTCTTTTAAAGTTACCCATGAGATGTCAAGGGTCAGATCTGTGCATTTTTCCCCATTAATACTTTTCAGACATAAATGTAAAAACCACTTCGTGATTTCATGTTATGATAGCTCATTTGTGATTATAATAATCATGTTCTATTACAACAGTAATGTGTAAATTGCATCTCATTACAGTTATAAACTGCTGCAAATAACATCTTTCAGTTTGGGCTACCATAGCCACAACTGTTATTTTTTTAGCTATTGTGCTGTGTTCTAGCGTGAAATCTCACAGCAACATTCCTTAGCTCACGTCACCATCAAATTGGTTACATCTAGTGAAGGTTTAGGACCAAAAAAAAAATCAAAAGTTTTCTTGAAAAAAAAATCAAGGGGAAACCCTTTAGTACTACTTCAACAGAATCTTTGGTACTCATGAAACAATTTTACATACTACTAGAGTCCATAGCTTGAATTATTTACAAATAATAGTGTTTGAAATCCAGTATACTGCTGTTCTTGTCTTTAATCTTCTTAAATTTCACTATTAGATTTCCCGTGTATTCACAGCAATGCCTGTGAAACTGTAGTCTGGGTTATGACACCAAAAATAGATGACAGTGGCCTTGATTATATAGACGCCTACCCTATGGCACTGCCTTCCTCAATTAATCTTTGTCAAAAATGGGGGACTAACAATTATGTGAAGTCTGGAACACCTGAAATCAGTGTCTGTAGTGATGATGACTCATCAAACTGCAAAATCAATCTACTTCCCCTAATTTACATACTATTGGGAGCAATGAAAGAAAAATACAAACAATGAAAGCTTTTGGATTTACCTAAAGACTTCTAAAATAATTTTGAACCTCCACATCAAGGTATCAGTCATGTTACTAAAGGAACTTTGTTTTTAACCTCATCAAAAGTGAGGGTGCTTGGGGCTGGAAACAGCTGTATATAAATACATTGTTACAATCTCAGAGTACAGTTCTTATTGATAGTGACTGGAAGGATTCTGCAATATCTCAGGCATATCTGTATGATATCTATATTTATTGTAATTGTGTATCTTTACATGTGAATGTTGAAGATATGTACTTTTTAAGGAATGAAAACCAGCTAGAATTCATCTTATTTTCTCGTTTTTTCCACAACAGTGGTGCTAAAATTTTTTGTAAACAGTGGATTTAGTTGATCATATAATATCATATTTTCAACTTTCTATGCTTAAGAAAAGTTAGGTGTTATCAGATGTCCAAGGAAACTGTTGGATACTGTGATACTGTGTCTACATGGGATTTTTTCTTTCTCTTCTCTGGAAATGGGTGGGCATTCCCTTGGGAGTTGGACTAGATGATCCTGTGGGTCCCTTCCAACTCAGAATAACCTGTGAACCTGTGAAATATTCCTCAAGCTGAGGAGGTCCAAGAGCCCTGACCTGTTTGTACAGAAACAGGTTTTCCAGTATGTTTTTTTCATGTTTGCATTATAGTAATGAATGTGGAGCTATGTTATGAAGCATTTGTCACTGTTAGATGTTTATAAGTCAAGCTTCATGTTTCCAATTCCCTTTGTGAAGTAGTTGTGATACATTGAACACAAGCCATTGCTTCTAAAACTGCGAGTCTCTGCAACCAAACAAATTACTTTTGGCTTCAGCTTGGAAGACATGGCCCATATTTCAGAAAACTTATTCTCAGATGTGTGAAACACATTTCCTAGACATACACATTTTTCTTCCCCCCCTTGCTTTTTTTTTCTTTTCTCCTTTTGGTAATTGGTTAGTCATGATTTGAGATCTTATAGGAGCTTTCCTGAGCAGTGTTTTCTGAAAGCACTGCCTTAAATCTGGCACAGACAAATAGCTGGAGCTCTCACACAGCTGGCTGTGCCCCCTCCCCTCCAGATGGTTCCCCAGTATTCCTGGGATACTCCCTCCCACACCTCTCCAGCTGTGGCACCATGCACTGGCAAGTGCTGGCTGGGCTTCCCAAGGACGTTACTTCCTAGAGAAGGATAGTCCTGTTGGGAAAGTGGGATTTGCTGTTCTTTGCAACAAAAATTGCTAGAATAACCTTATATTGGCTTGGATGTTTGCGTTAAATACATGGAGCGGTGCTTTTCCATGCAGGAGCTGTTGTGCCCATCATCCAGGTATGTGCTACAGGCCCACTGACCTCAGTGGAGCCGAGGGCTGGCACTTCTGGCTGCTGGTTCACAGGTTATTCCGAGTTGGAAGGGACCCACAGGATCATCTATATCACTGCCTTACAACCAAGACTGGAAACATGTTTCTTTTCACTTTTTCATAACTAAATTATAGATGGGGTTTGCTTGAACTTAAATGAAAACCGACTTTTATTGAGGATTGAACAAGAAAATTTCAGCTGCAGAAGAGAGGGCATTTTTTTGCAAAGTTATTAATATTTGAAAGCAAACTAGCATCAGACTCTTTCAGCCGGCATATATGGAGCATTTCACAGACATGACCCCAGACTATTTGTCAGCATTTAGTTTTCTGAAGCTTGAGGTTGAAAGGACTGTTGCACAACGTTACACTTAAACATTCACTCAACACAACAGGCCCTTTAAAAATGGCCTCCTAGGAACTGGAGTTATTTGGTGAATCAAATAAAGGAGAACATGCTGTAGCAAATTGGTAAACACATATCCTGGCGAATGTAGAGAAGTAATACTGTCCTCCTTCTTCTATAATATTTCAAAAGCACAGCAAACTGCATCCTCAACTGAAACACCGGTTTGAAAATACTGTTTGGGTCATAAATGGGCTGCTGCCTCCTTAGCTACATTGTAAACCTGTTCTGGGTTGCCAGCTATGCCTACCTGGTCCACCCTCTTTCCTAAGAAAATGTTTCTTTATTGTTCCAATTTATTTCTGTTACAAAAATTGTGAACATTGTCTATTAATTTCAATGAAAGAAATCCCTTGGTGGCTCTGGAGAAAGCAACTAGTTAATAGCTTGTCCATTTGTGCTCAGAGAAGAGTTAAACTTGAGCCTTGTAAGAGTTGTTAAAGGCAAAAATTGAGAAGATTTCTTGCCAACTGTTATCGGTGAATATTTTGTGAGAATTTCCTTGTTAATAACTCTTATGTCCCAGCTGGGAAGAATATGGCTGATAATCTTGGGTGACTGATAAAGCTGTTGGAAGAAGTGCATTTTGGTAAAGAGCAGATCTGAATTCCAGTTTCAACCCACTTTTATCACTTGCATCATTAGAGATGTCCTTCATTTGTACTTTTCAAGCTTTCACTGGAGAGCATAAATTTCAAATCCTGAAGATCTATGTGAGTAGTCAGGAATACTAACTCTGATTTCTTACATCTTCTGTCTGTGAGCATTTCTACTTAGGGGTAGTTGCAGGGAGTGGTAACTAGGAAAAGAGCTAAGCAAAGTTCCTCCTCATGTATTTGTCTGCCAGTAAATGTAAGGGGCCATTTCTGTGGGCTCATTATGCCGCTAGCACATTTTGCTTTCTCTTTTTTCTATTGTGACTAGGGAAGCAGAACCATTGCAATTGCAACTTCTCAGAATAATTGGAAACTCTCCAGCTGGCTTCTTCACCTGTAATTTCATTGTCTCTAGCAGGCTGATGTAGATGTAAATGTAGACTCATTGTTCATATTGAAGGATTTCTCAAAACAAAGAGTTCTTATGTAAAGGATGGCCTGAAGTACATTCAAAGTTGAAAAGCAGGGAAAATGCTCTTCCTCCTCCTCCTTGACTCTTACTCTACTGTGGCACAGGTAAAGCATGCGATTGCAGTGCTGCTCCAGAGAAGATTATGCAGCAACTGGTATGCAGTGCTGCTCAGTGCTTTCTGTTTGCAGAACATGCTGAGTTGGAAAGGACCCATCAACTCCTACCCCAAGTGTCGCACCATGAGCCTGAGAGCACTGTTCAAACACTTCTTGAACTCTGTCAGGGTTGGTGCTGTCACCACTTCCCCAGGGAGGCTGTTCCAGTGCCCAGCCACCCTCAGGGTGAGGAACTTTTTCCTGATACCAACCTAAACCTCACATGACTCAGCTTCATGTTGTTTCCTTGAATCCTGCCACAGGTCATGAGTCTGAAGAGATCAGTGCCTGCCCTTCCACTTCCCCTCGTGAGGGTGTTGAAGGCTGCAGGGAGGTTGCTCTGCTTTGGTGCATTGTACCATTCGCACCACCAATGCCAAGGATGGCTGATTGCTGCCTTGATTCTCACACAACTCAACAGACAACGTTCTCTTTTTATAACCTGCTTTTCTTTGGGATGTATTACCTCCTGCTCGGACAGGAATGTAATGCACTACTGATAGAAATCAACTTTGTGAAGCAATAAGCAGTAAATATGTTCTGTCACTGTGCCTAAGGGGAATCATATCGCACTTTAGTTATCCATGTGTTCAAGGCTAAGCCTTAAGGAAAAAGAGAGTACATGAATAGCCAGTGTAAAAATAGGGATTGCTTCTCTTCACTCTCCATCTGTGGACCTTCAAGATCTTTATAAATACAAGATCACTGAGCAGCTGTATACCCCAAGGAGGCAGATAATACAGTAATAAAATCTGTCAAGCAAGCTAAGGGTCCAAATCTTCATACATACCTCAGGTTTGCAAGAATTAAATAGAATAGTTTTGCAGAGAGATATTCTTCTTAGAAGCAGCATAAGATCAAACTCCCCTTTTGATAAGTTTCCAGACTTTGGGGGTGCTTGCAGTCTTTGAGCAGAATCAGAAGAGATTGCTATATAAATAACATGAAGTCAGACATTCTCTGGAGGAAGGTGTTTGGCTCATAGGGTGGCTGGAAACAACAGGGATTCTGTTGAGCATGTTTTAACTCTGTGTAGGTCTCTCTCAACATCCTAAACCATTTTCTCACTTCTAACAGTCTCCTTTTGGCATTATATTAATCTGAGATCTCTCAAACAAAAGAGGTTTTAAAGCAGTCTGAGATTTTTAGTTCCATTTATTTCCCATCTCTTCTGATATCAAAGGCAGCATGAATCAAAAATTAAATAAAATACGGTAAATCAGCTGTAGGGCCAACTGTTGTGGGATGGCAGAGGCCATGGAAGGAACACTGCTCTGCTTTGTGCTCGAATACTTGATGTGTAGGTCTGTTAAGATGACACAGCTGGTGTCTCCACTGGCACTCTGTGTCTAGCAAGGAGGAAGGTGTGCTCTGACTCATTCTCTTCATAGAGAGAAAGATAGGAAACATGAGCATTGATGCAAACATTGGTAATGCTTCCTGCTGCTGCTTGGGAGAAAAGGATTGATTTCCTGACAGTCTCAGGAGAGCATGACAGATGCTGGAGAGGCAGGGGGTGGCTAGCTAAACCCTGCGCGATATACAGAGGAAGACAGTCAATCCTGCCTTGGGTTTGTAGAGTGAAGCCTCTTGTGGTTCAAGGTGAGAGGAAGACAAACTATCTAAATGCACAACATTCCAATTTGTTCTTACAAAATCTTTCTTGCTACTGATGCAATGAAGAGTAATGCCACAAAGGAAAGGGATGTGAACAATTTCTTGAATGTTTCTTTTGGCTATGAGATAACAACATAACTGAAAGCTGCCCCAGTGCTTTTAATGAGAACTTCACTGTTTTGTTATGCTTTCTCACTCTTATTTTGTCTTTTTCTTTTAACAAATTAATTTTCCTTTCTGTAGGGCTCAGAGTGCACACAATTTGCAAGGATGCTGCCATCTGCTATTTAGTTTTCTTCTAAGCTGTGATCTTAGACATATATTTCAGGGAAAAGGAAGCCAAGTGGTTGAGTTTATTTTCCCTTTGTGTGAACAACAATGGGAATAATTCCAAAGCCTGGCAGTAAGGTTGCCTGAAATGTCATCTGCAAATCACCTTTTCAGCAAGGCATTAATTAATTCTGTAAAGAATATGCTGGGTAAGAGAACTCCATTTTGATTCCTCCGCCTGTTCAGTGTCTGGATCAATTAAATTCCATAAAGCAAGTTTTTGAGATTATGTCAAATGTTTTTTTTTTTTTTCTAATTCCTATTCCAGATCATTTTTCTGCCCTCTCAGCCCCTTCCTACACATGCCTCTTGTAGAAGAGAGGGAAGAAGTGGAGGCTGCTCCTGGGTACACGGGAGAGCCGAGGCTGCCTGTCCTTGAGTCACCCCAGGCTATCACCTCCAGCAGGGACATGCCCTCTCAGCAGTCAGGACCCCTGCAGTGGATGAGGAGTAATAACGGTCCCTGCCTGAGGACAGGAGGCATGAGTGGAGAAGCAAGGGGGTCATCTTGTCCCTCCTTGACAGTTTGTGCCTTGTCTTTAGAGACAAGTGCTTCAGGAGCTAAGAAAAATCATAATTGAAATCAAGATGGAAAACTTCTTTGCATCTGGGGAGTTAGAGCCACAGTGTGTGTCTGTGTGTGTGTGTGTAAGCCAGCACTGTCACAAAAACATCCATGCATTCATTAATACTTTATCATTACTTCTAGTCTGATCAGTTCCCAACTGGATGTGCCTCATGGTCATACAAAAGCCTGGATCAGCATAGCTAAAGGGCATCCTTAGCCTGAAGCAAGAAGGTGGGGCAAACTGAGGCAGACCTGTTTTCATGACACAGTCCTGTCTTAAATTATTATCATGATGCTGAGGGCTCCCCGTATTCTTCTGGGGGCTGTAGCAGTAGCGCTAAGATTTCCTTTCATGTGATTAGACCAAGCACACAGCTCCTTTCTTCCTCTTGCATCAATTGCAAAAAGGTAAAAAAAAAATAAAAAAGCTTTATTTATCTAGGTTTAAATTTCAGTGATTAGTAGAAAGTTCTGGAAAATAATTCAAATATTTCTTGATCATTAAAAAAATGCCCCTTTTAAAGTTTTTTTTTTCCCGTTTGTTTTTACAATGCCAAATGATTCTTTGTGTCCTTTGACTCTCCTGAGACCACTTTGAACTTAAACTGGAAACTTAATTGGATTTTAACAGGAAACCTGGTCGTGCATATAGCAGCGTTGAAGGACATGAACAATGTAGCATTTGAGAATGTACTGCTGTTTTGAAGATTGTGACTTTCTGGTTTGACATACAATGAAAATGTAGTGAGAGGTTTTCACAAGCCTCTGAATCAGCCAGATTCTTCCTAGAAGCCAAAGACAGCTCTTGGCTCAGGTAGGCTTTTCTCCCACACATGCATTTGCCAAAACAGAGTGTGTGCCAGGGCTTTTTTGCTGTTGTTTATTTCTCCAGATGGTGTAAAGAGGGATATACTGCTGGTTGCTTGCCTAGGGTTGTATAATATCGTGGCAAAATGCGTTCCAAAGCTGCAGTTTTGAAGGTAGCATATCAATCACTTACTTATCAGGTTCCTATTGATTTAAGGAAAATCAGTCAGGACTCAAGGTAGTTGCATGCATGCTACAGAAAAAGTTTATTTTTGGCCCAAGAGCCAAGGAAAGAGGGACAGCAGTGTCCCCTGCCCTGCCAGGTGCCAAAAGAGGACCGCCCAGATTTGTCACCAATCTTTATCCCCTTGCCTCATGCTTATGCAAATCACTTGGAATGACAGCCTGTATGACAAACACATGCAAGAAGATTGCTTTGTCATATGAAAAAATTCTAAAAAACTAATATCAGCTTTTAAAAGTGATTTGACAAGCTAAATAAGAGTAGGCTTGTTAATTTAGGCTCTTCGGAAGGAGTGTAGATGAGATTTTCAGCATCTTAGTGATATGAAAAGAGAAAAAATCTACAATCATTCTTTTGGTGCCCTATAGAGTTTCTTCCTCAAGCAATACCAGATTATTATCCTGACTAGCAGGAAATAACCTGTAAGTTATATCTGTATCTAGCACATGTGGAAGAAAAGCCATGCAATGTTATCACGTATGAAAAATTGGTTCCCTTGGACCAGACACTAAAATATAGGAATATAATTTTTTAATTTGAGAGATGATGAAACCTGGCAGTGACAAGAACTACGCTGCAAGTTTCCAAAAGCAGATATATTGTATTGAGAGGTCATTTGTCAGCCACCCCTGTAGATAAAGTGAAATGGAAGACAAGAAAGTTTGCTCTGTATCACAAAGCCAGAGACTGCAGCACAAGATTACATATTCTGAGGCATCTACCTCTCCCTCTGTGCCCCTCTAGAGACACAAAAGAAGGCCTTAAATTTCAGTGTGCTCCAGCATCTCAAGTTCTGGAGGGAGAGAGATTGCAGAGTGTTCTGTTTATACAGCTGACATGAGTAGCCTTGAATGCCATCCATAAACTCGGCCCCTATCAAATAACAATGCCCCATGGCATCTGCTGCTTAAAAACTGCCCTTCAGAGGGACTGAGCAATTTTCTGTAGGATGGATTAAGCATCTTACAGTCCTTACAAGAAACCAATCTGAAAAATAGGTACCAAACCAATTAAATCATCTCTGTTGATATATCTCCTTTAGATCTTTAAAATCCTGTTGAGAGAAGTGAAGTTCTTTTTGCAGTATTTTTTTAGAAATTGTTTAGCTATAACTTTAACTGATACATGCAGAAAAGGATTATAGTGGGGCATTTCAATTCTACTTTTCTTCTTTGTTTGGCAGTTGATCTTGAGTGCCCCAGAGCCCATTAAACTCATTTTGCTATAGCTTTACTGTTGACATTTGGGAATAAATGCCAGGGTATGAAAGATTTTTTTTTTTTTTTTTTAAGGGCTATGACTTTTTCTTCAATACAACATTTCCAGGACCACGAGACTGTAACAGCCTGCAGTAGTGTGTTATTTCAATCATTTCTTCCTACCTAGATAAACCATTTCTGATTAACACACCTGGCGTCCCTTTGTTACAAGGTTTATACAAAATTCAGCAGTGTTAATGCAATTGAACTTAATGGGAGCTGTGAATGCTTGGTGCTTTTTTCTGTTTGCAGTGCTTACTTCTTTCCTTTCATCTATGAAGCTACAAAACAGGATAACTCCTTTACCACAGCAGTGATGAATCTTGGTGCTACAATGCTATAGTAGAAGATTTTTTCAGTGTTAAACCAATAGTTTATATATGATATTCTCACCCACATAATTGTAATTCAGTCTGAAAAAAATGGAGGCTGGAGACCTGGGATGCTTTAGAGTCTGGCTGAGACTGCCCACCTACACTGCCCTCCAGACAGCTGGCAGTGGATGAGCTCAAAACCTTTGTGTGAGGAGATGTGCTGCAGAGCCAGTGCCTAGAGGTTTTGCCTCCCATGTTTGTTCTGAGGCCATATCCCAGCATATCTGCATTAAGACCTGGGAATCTAGTTCTATATCTTTCTGCCAAAAACCCAAGAGAGTTCATGGAACTTGATTTGGGAGCTATTGTCAAAGTAGAGATGTACCACGCAGATCATTATTTTTCAATATTTTCAGCTGTCAGAAATGTAAAACACTGTAGGCTCGATTTTAATTCAGTACACAGAATATATTGTTCAAGAATTGACTACAAATACCTTTCAGTTTCTCTGGAATTATGATAGTAAAGGACAGAGCTAAGGTAATTCACCAATATTATGGATTTAGGGAAGAGTTCAGGGTGATTTGCATGGCATGTGTCACTGTAACAGTAATTTAGAGCTCAATTCATCACGATGAATGAATTTTCATCAAAACTACTCCCAAACTAGGAATCACTTAATTTTATATCTTAGAAAGTGCTAGAGTGTGACTCTGATGCTTTTGCAGACTTAATCAAAGAATTTACAGAAAACTTAGTCTTTCTGTCATTCTCTCCAACACTATCACTTTTCTAATTGGACCTGAATGATTCTTATTCCAGAATAAACTACACTTTTTACTGTTACCTGCTGTGTAATAGACCAGGGCAGCTTGCATCTGCTTCACAGAGTATGTAGGTTTGTCCCATTAGACTGAAGATATCAGAGAATACCATCCATGGTACTATTTGTTTCAGGTGTGGCATTGCAATTCTTTCCTTCCTGCTCTTCCTTGTTGTAACTTATCCATTGCTTCCAAACTGATTACATAAAGCTAGTCTGGATTGGTATCTTCAAAGCTCCCCAAGAGCAGCCATGTGTTTGTTCTCAGTGTTGGATGAAGTATTTAATAATGATGGAAGCAGCTGTAGGACAATAATTGGGCTAAGATCTCAGAAGTCAGAAAAAATTTTTGTTGCTACAGGTTTAGTGTAGCATGAATGCAGATAGAATTATAATTTTGTATGCTTCATAAAAAAACATTTCCCAATTCTGTGTCTCACTTTAAGACGTGGTGGGACACAAGTGTGTAAGTTAGAATTTTTCCGTGTTTTTTCATGGTCTGAAATAATCCCAAACTTTCAGAAATTGTAGAAGATGTGCTCATGAGGTGTTTACACTGTGATTGTATGTAGCCTAATAACACACTTTATGCTCTCCTGCTTGATGGAAGCTTTTCCTTGATGTCCACTGCATATTAAGCAATTTAATGACTTGATGAGTAAGAACAAGATGATTGGAGAAGTACTCTCGGCCAGCTAAAACAGAACATGCAGCTCTTGTTGCTGCTCTGCGTTCTGTTTAAATGGTGCATTTAATTAGAGACATCACATTTGGGAGGAACGCTCCAGTTTACAGCAGATGCCTGACAATGTCATCGGGAGTTTTTTCTTCTGTCTTGAACTGATGCATTGAATGTTACAGCTAAGACTTTGCTTGACCAATCTCCTTCAGGGAGCAAACTCAGCCCATGTGCCTATTGCCCAAGTCACCGAGGACCCACAGCTTGCAGAAAGATTTCAGCACAATGCTTTCCCAGTGGCTAAAGAAAGGAATTTTCACCAAGACTGTAGCTGCCTTTTCTCCCGCTTTTGTGGGGTTAGTGCAGTCCGCCTGGGCCTCGCAGTGTAAATAGCATTTACACAACCACCTGTTGGCAGAGGTTACTTGAGGTGGTTCTTCCTTTGTGCTGCTCATTCTCTCTGCTCCAAGAGCATCTGTGCACACTCAGATATAGCTTCCAGTTACAGTTTTGAGTCTTAAATTTATTAAGACTCAAACTTTTTGTTGTGCTATGGCTGTTCCTGTCATCTATGTTTCATCTTTAGTGGGATGGATCTTGTAGTCTTTGCAAGCCTTTTGTTGCTAAGTTTCTTCTTAAAGGGCATCCAAAATAATGTTAAACACTTCTGGTTTTAGTATGTTTTCAGTACTGTTATTTTTTTTAAGTACAGTAATCCCTCACTACTTCACGGTTCACCATTCATGACTTAATACATCACGTTCCACCACCCCACCCCCAATGGCTTTACTGTATTTACTGGTTTTACCACTACTTGGTGGATTTCACTTATTGTGGCATCTTTCTGAAACCAACCCCTTGCAAAATTCAAGGGATTACTGTACTTTTTATAAAGCCTAGATTGGTATGTTAGGTACAGTTTGAAGAAACAGAGCTCTTTACTGTGACTCTTTTGTTGCTCCATGGCAGGCTAGTGAACTACTGGAATCTGCAGCTTCTTACCAGGCACACATAGCAGTGCCTGATCAGCAGCAACTGCACAGCCATAGACTTCAAATAAGAGAAATCCAGAATGTCTTCTGAGGAGAAGTTAATTTACCAAGGTCATTTGAAAGTCCTGCTAATGCCTGGTTGTCTGTCTCCTGTGTCTGTAATTGGTCTGGGCAATGTATGGCTGTTTGCATCTCACAACATGCAGTGCTTTATTTCTCTTGTAAAGGTTACACTGTTTAACTGATGGATTGTCCAGTGCCAACAAGACTAGATTTAGCAGTGCCAGCTCTTGGATTTTGAGATGTAGCACATTGACTTTGCAAGTGTAATATCTGGCTTTGTCTATTTTAACATCAGATAACATTTAAAAAGCTGCTTGGGCTTCTGGGATTTCAAATACCAGATGGGAATCTTATATCCCCTGTATACTTACTTATATCTAGTAAATACTGAAAGAAGTGGTAGGTAACTCAAAGAGGACCTGTGCTTTTCAACTCTAACACATTGTGCATTCTATTGCACAATGTTCCTACTTTAAGAATTCTCATTATCGCCTCTGTCCCTTCACCACTCTAAGCCCTGTCCATGTCCAGCATGTCTGCTTATCTCCTCTCTAATACCTTTTTAAGGAACAAGTTGCTGCCTTATTCTTTTGTTGTCACAGGAGCTAAACTTAACCGCAAATGGCAGATAGGAACTGGGCTGTGCTCAGATCAAGTAACATAAATACAACTGTTTTCAAAGTAAATAAATCCTGTAGTCTTTACTCTGCATATGAAAAACAAGAGAAAAACCAAGCAGACTACAAGGCAAATAAGATGAGGTAAATGCTGATGGACTGATGCTGATGCTGTTTTAATTTTTAAGATTAAGCATTTTTAAAGCTTTGAAATACTTAAATATAGCTTTAAAAAAATTCTTAACATAATTGGAAATGCAAACACAGGACAACTGGAGAAAAAGTACCTGTTCACTTGAGACCTACAGCTCTCTATTGCAGGCTCATGTATTAGGACTCATCTGAGCTTCAAACCTTTAAATATTTGGTTTTGTCTTCTGACATAGAGGAATTCCTTTGAAATTATCAGATCACAAAAACTGTAATTAGCAGAGTACAGTAATCCAGAATTTTCTGACTATAATTTCTGTTCCTCATGATAAATCTGCTGCATGTCCATTAAGTTACTATAGTATCATACAGTTGAGCAATTAAAATCAAGATGAAACTCATGTTATCTGACATTTGCTAATTGTGATTTTAACAGACAACACGAAAACAGGACAAGTGAAAGAAAAGTTTTATATTCCTTACATTACACTGATGTTCGTCCTTATTTCTAGCTTTTCCTCTACATATCAAAAGATCTAGTGTAATAGAGAATGACAGGGAGCACATCTGACAAAACTCTCTCTTAAGTCTTGTTGAATAAAACATTTGGAGGAAATGCATCTTAGCACCAGCAGGTTAGCATTAAAAGTTTTAAAGCAAACCTAAACACCCCTCTGACAAATGACACTTCCAGAATGTAAAATTAAGATTGCAGATGCTACTGAAGTTATCAAAAGAAATGTGCCCAGCAGTTTCCTAGTGCAATTCTCATGGCAACACTGTTTGTCTGCCAGAAGATCATCCGCATTGGTGATCTAACGCGGATGACGCTGGCACACCTTATGAACAGTAGAAACCTTGATCATCTTATTAGTAGAACAGCCAAGGTTCTTGCCTTTTTTTATATAAAAGGTTCCTCTTTTAGATTTCTCTAGTGGTTTGTCTGAGTTCTGCATTAACTATTTGTTTCTGTTTCCTTCAAAAATAAATCAGAAAAAAACAGCCCATAAAAGCTAATTTATTTTCCTTATTTGTTTTCAGTAATACCCATGCTGTATAAGTCCATTAACAAGAACACAACACATTTGACTTTTACATTGCTATAAAACAGCAATCAAATTAACTAGATGCTGAGTATATTTAAACTATAATTTCTCCTGCCAGTAGGTCATATAGTGAAATAATTTTTCCAGAGTTCTCTCTCCCTGCTTTCTAACAACATCCTGTTTCTTGCCACTGTTGACATCAGAAAGTTCTTACAGAGTAAAATATACTAAGCAAAGTAGACATTAGTGAAGAAATCATTGCAAAAGCCAGTACTCCCTATCATGAAGTGGACCATACACAAGAGATTTCCAGGGTGGAACAAACTTCATCCAGTGCATCAGATGTCTCTAGGAAAACTCTTCAGGGAAAATGAAATAACCCTTGTGCACTGAGTGAATTCATTAAAATATGTGAGAACAGACAAAAGTGTATAGTTGTGAGACTACAGCCTCATCTCTAACAGCATCCTTCCATGGAAGATGAGCTTGGAAAAGAAATTTCTTAGTACTTCCAGATACAAATCATGTGTCCGAGAGATACTGTTTCCATGGCACATTGCAATTTTCTGAGTAAGATGCCCGCAGTGTTAGAAGGAAAAGAATTAATTGGTATCTGTCAAGCTTATCCCACAGGACCTAATCATCTTCCTTTTTTCCTAACTCTCCCTTCTCCAAAGGTACTTTTTCTTTCAAATTTAGTAAATTATTACCATAATTAATTTAAACATGGTAATTTGTTTTCAAGCTGCCCTTAGGCTGAAGTCTGGGGTTTCTTTTTCAGACTTTGCTCATGTTTTGTACCTAAAACTATGTCTGTTCTTTTGTCTCCTATATAATATCACACAAACAATGCTACCTCTCCCTACAAACTCAGTCTTACTTCTAAAATACGTTAATTAGTTTCCATTATCCTTCTACTTTGCATATTTCCTTCTCTACTTACAGTTT